>CM032327.1:102675661-103178706 GCA_019022515.1 Quercus aquifolioides
CATGTTGTATTTTCTCCTCAAAGGAATAGGTGGAGATTTGACTGTTCAATCTCCGTGTAACATAGCGTTGCTATATTATTTACTAATTTATTGTATTAAATATCCAATTAGATTCTCAAAAAAAAAAAAATCCAACTCAGATCGTGTCTTCATGTAGTTTTTGTTGGTCAAATCTCTTCGTTGACAGAGTCATTAGCTTGATAGCCTTGACACGTTAATAATTACTGAATGTCATGGTGGTCTTAGCTTGTGTTTTTAGTTTTTCTCAGTCAAATCTCTTCTTTGACAAAGTTATCAGTGGGCTCTATAGCTTTTGTTCAATGTTGTTGCTGCGCATTGGGCACGCCATGTATGTAGAGAAAGGAGACATTTATCTTGTTTTTAATATGCAAATTGCTCTATGCATTTTTGTTCAGACAAATATGCAAATGCACTGAACAGTCTAAACACAAATTTATTTGACTAGTCAGAGCCTTACAATTCAGCGATAGTACCCACTATCCAGTCTTTTCCTGGAAAAGAATCTGAAATCAAATAACTATTTTTCTCATTTATTATAAGAAAAACGATAGGGTTAAATCTAAATGTAACTTGAAAGCTGACATATTTAAAATTATTTAAATTAATTATAGTCTCATTTAGATAAAACCTTTGAAAAAGTAAAAACCCCAACTCTTATATAAAAATTTATGTTATGGATTCCTATTTTCTTGGAATCTCCAAGAAATTAACATCCTAAATAAATAAATAAATAAAATTATTGTCTCTGTCAATGATACTGTTCCTAATGAAAGTGCAGAAATATGTACTGTTGGTTTGATCATTAACTTTTGATGCAAAAGATAATTCATCATCTCTTTCACTAGTGTTGAGGTAGTATGTTTTGTTTTTATTAATATTAATAATGTTTTTTTTTTGAGGGGGAATATTAATAATGTTAATAGTGAGGTTATGTGAAATGTTGAACCACACATTCTCCACCCACTATTTACCTATTTTTTTAAAAAATCATAATTTTTCACCTTAATATTTAACATTGTAACATTTTTTGTGTGCCTTTAAAATTAATCTTAACTTATATATATTCGTTTTTCATACAAACATCTAATTAACGGACTTGGTGAAGGCCTCGTAGGGTCATACTTTTAACTTATCTAAATATCGATTTAGTCAATACCCAAGTCATCAATTTCTTTGAAAAAAAAATTTTATAAGACAATTTCTTTAAACTTTTGTATTCGGTCCACGTTGGTCCTATTTTGTCCACTTCAGTCTAGTTCATTCCACTTTGGTCCTATTCGGCCCACTTTGGTCCATTCTATTTACTTAAGTTCTATTTAGTCCACTTTGGTCTTATTCGGTCTTTTCGGTCCACATTGGTTTTATTGTGTTCTATTTGGTCTATTCGTTTCTATTCGGTCCACTTCAGTCTATTATGTTCACTTTGCTTTTATTCAGTCCACTTTGGTCCTCTTAGGTCCACTTTGGTTCTATTCGGTTAATTTGGTCCAATTCTGTCCACTTCAGTCCAATTCATTCCACTTTGGTCCTATTCAGCCCACTTTGGTTATACTCGGCCTACTTTGGTCCTATTCGGTCCATTCTGTCCACTTTAGAGCTTTCCGGTCCACTTCAGTCCTATTAGGTCTACTTTGGTCCTATTCGGTCCATACATTTCTATTTGGTCCTATTCAGTTCACTTTGGTTCATACGGTTCTATTTGGTCCACTTTGGTCTTATTTGGTCCATTAAATCTATTTTGGTCCACTTTGGTACATTCAGTCGGTTTTTGCACTTACATAATGGGAAAAGATAGATTTGGGTTGAGCGCATTTATTTTAAATCCAAATTTATTCAAAAAAAATATTGATCTAAACTCGTAATATCTAAAATCTGAAGTATAGCATTTCTTGTTCCTATACTCCTATTGAACCATATTAACGTAGTATTTTAGTTCACTTCAATCCCCCACTAAATTTAAGTAAAAGTCTTTCTAAATATGAAGGCTAATAGGCTATGAACATATAAATGTAATCTTTAGGTAATTACTCATTTGTTTAACATCATTACTTTTAAATGAATTGCACGAGATTAATTATACTTCAAGATAAAATAAATAAATAAATAAATAAATTTTTATTTAACTATCCAATCAAGCACATGGTAGTGACTATTTTTATATAAGCACATTTTCCTAAAATTTATTGCGGACCCAAGAAGGGCCCAATTTACAGGAGCTTCATTTATATTGATTTAGAATTACGAAAACCGACTAAAGCAAAATTTGAAAAATAAGACCAAAAAAAAAAAAAGGAGAAATCATATATGTAAACTAATTTTTTTTTAATAATATAACTAAAAATAAATAATAAAATAGACGATAAAAATAAAGAACAAAAACCATATATTGTAAATTTTATGACAAATGCAAATATGAAGTTGAATCTTCTAAAAACTTTTGGTAGTGCAAATTTAATCAGTGTAGTAGAGTTTCATTCAAAGAAATATAATAGTAATTTTAATATTTTAAAGTGCCTCATATGACATAAGGAGCGTGAATGAAACAACTTTTTTATATGGTATATACTATAACTTGGCCATCCTTATCAAGAAAATAAATAATATAATTTGGACATTAGCTTATATAAAACTAGTCACTACTATGTGATTGATCGGATAATTAAATAAAAATTAATTAATTTTGGCTTGAAGTATAATCAATCTCGTGCAATTCATTTAAAAATAATAACGTTAAAACAAATGAGTAACTACCTAAAGATTACATTTATATGTTCATAGTAACTACCTAAGATAGGTCCAAGCCAATCCAATGGACGATTCCTACTTCCTGTAATATGTATACCTTCAACCAAACCTAAGCCCAAGAGTACAGTTACCTTCTTCTTCTTCTTTTTCTTTTTTTTTATTATTTATTTTTTAGGTTACGTAATGAATTCACAATAACTTCACTATATTTAATGTTCATTGTTTTACCCAAAAAAAAAAAAAAATCCTAAAATTAAATTCCCAAAGGCCCAATTCATAACCTTAAACCCACAGATCTCATCTCTTGAACCTTCACCTACTGTTGGTTGGACCCAATTGAAAATGGATGGGATTTTCCTCTCATGTGAGACAAGGGCAATCACTCAATAGTCCCTTAAAAAGGTATGCATAAAAAAGATGCAAAAAAAAAAAAAAAGTCCACTGATCATAGTGGAAAAGAACATGGCCTGCCTTCCAGATAATTATGCCTTTTATGTGTATCTGCACCAACAGATTGCTTGTCAATGAAGGAAAAAAAAAAAGCTTGTCTTTGAATTTTATAGTGTCACTTGTTAGATTTCATTATATTTGTACAGATTATATAATTGGTGAAAAGGTATATATATATTGTGGGGCCAGAATAGGTCAGCAACCCCGGCCCACTCCAAGCCAAGCCCAGAGGCCCATGCCGAGGACGCCTCCACGATCCGAGGTCCGAGGACGAAAGTTTAGAGCCCAGGACTCGAGGAGCATTGCCGAGGATGGTTACATCCTCGGAAAGCCGAGGACAGAAAGTGGGCATACGGCACACCTTTAAGGGGAGTCTCCCCAAGCATCCAAGGAGCAAATAGCAAGAACCAATCACCGGACATTGAAGCATGGCGGAGGAGCAAGTCCCAGGCGAACTGTCACCTCCACATTAAATGCCCTCAACTAACGCTCTGGCCGCATTAATGAGGATAGGACCTCTGAACAGTGCCGTCTTGAGCGCTGCAACCCACTGGAGGTATGGGAATGCGGCTGATGGGACAGGCACTCGAGTGGAAACCGGATTGAGCAACAAATGTAGGGCTAGGATCAACTGATTGAGAAGTATATAATGTAAAAATCCCTCTTGTGAAGGGGAGGGACGAAAAACCAGAGAAAAAGGAATACTGTAGCAAAGTATTTTCTCTCAACTCTTGTAACCTTCCTGAAAAGAGATAATAAGAATTTCCAGCTCCATAAGGCACGTCCGAGGAGCCCCATTGTGTGTTCAAACCCACGTTTTAGTTGTTAGGAATCACGTACAACCATGCATGGCCGTTGCCCTCTTCACTAAGGCCTAGCTCTTGAGCCCATACTCTACAAATTTATTGAAGGGTCAGTTGGGCTTGGGTCCACTCTCTCAATCCTTAGAGAGCGCTCGAATCCACCCCCTACAATTGGCGCCGTCTGTGGGAAGAGCTTGTGCGTTGGTAAGGACAACAGTCGAACATGGTAGGATCAGGCCCTCACCAAGGAACTCCCAATCGACCTGAACCGGCGAAGTCACGACATCAGGGTAAGTATCGCGACCCCGGGGGCGGTCAGAACGACAACAGGCGATTTCGAGAAGGAAGCGTGCATACTTCAACGGCGAGCGAAAGCCGAGGGGACAGGCACGTTCCCCAGAAGCGCGACGATGGCCAGGCCACGCGTTCACAAGAGGCCCACAGCCACGCTTCCCAGAGAAGGGACGATAAGGTGGCCATGCAACGCGAGATAGATGATCTAAAGAGGAAGCTGCGCCGTGCGCAACGAAGACGGTCCGAACCTAGCCCTGACCCGCCCTCCGACGACAAAAGCGATGATGAATACAGGCAAAGGTCAAGAACGCCCCCCAGCGAGACTTTCTCCCACGAGGAGGAGCGCTACCAGAGGCGTAGGCGTGCCAACCCAACCCCCAGGGACTTAGGAGGCGACGCCATGAGCAGGGCGCTGGACCGGCTCTCCAAGTCACCCTTCACGCGTCGTATAGAGGACGCGGAGCTTCCTCGGCGGTTCCAGCAGCCAACCTTCATTGCTTACAACGGCAAAACGGACCCTGTGGAGCACGTGAGCCAGTTCAACCAAAGGATGGCTGTCCACTCCAAGAACGAGGCGCTGATGTGCAAAGTCTTCCCATCCAGCTTGGGACCTGTGGCAATGAGGTGGTTCAACGGTCTAAGGACGAATTCCATAGACTCGTATAGGCAGCTAACCCAGGCTTTCGGCTCCCGCTTTGTCACAAATAGTAGGCCTACTCGGCCCATGAGCGCGTTGCTGTCCCTGTCCATGCGTGACGGGGAGACCCTCAAGGCTTACTCGGACAAGTATTGGGAGATCTACAACGATCTGGATGGCAAGTACGATGCTGTTGCCATCAACACGTTCCAGAATGGATTTCCTATGGGGCACGGCCTGAGGAAGTCCCTAACCAGTAAGCCAGCTACCAGCGTGCGGCAGCTGATGGATCGGATCGACAAGTACAAGCGGGTGGAGGAAGATATGCTGCAAGGCAAGGGCAAAGAGAAGGCTATCCCCCAGGAGAGAAGGGATTTCAGGTCGGACCGTTATGACAATGCCCGTCCGAGGAGGGATTTCGGTGGGCAATCTGGAGTGACCAACGCACAGACGGTAGGCGCTGTGTTCCGAGAACCCGTGCACAGGGTGCTGGAGAAGATAAAGGACGAACCGTACTTCAGGTGGCCGAACAAGATGGCTGGGGAACCTGGAAGGCGCAATCAGAGTCGCTATTGCCAGTACCACCAGGATCACGGGCATACTACGGAGTACTGCAAGGATCTTTGGAACCACCTGGACCAGCTAGTCCAGGAGGGGAGGCTGAAGCACCTCCTCCACCATTCCAGCGGCCAGCAAAACCGGACCTACCAAGAGCCTCGGAGGGATGCCGCCATGGGGCAACCCACCGGGACGATCAATATAATCCTAGCTGCGCCAGGAAAGACGGGCACACCCCCTTTGCGAGTGTTGTCTTTGGCCCAACTGCCCGCCAAGGACCCCCGGACGGGGCCAAAGAGGTCCAGGAGGAATCCTCCCCCAGCCCTGAGTTTCTCGGAGGAGGACAAGATTGGGACCATCCAACCACATGAGGACGCCCTAATCGTCACCCTCAGAATAGGGGGCTACGACGTGAAAAGGGTGATGGTGGACGGTGGCAGCGCAGCCGAGGTCATGTGTCCAGACCTCTACAAGGGGCTGGGGCTAAAGCAGGAGGACCTCACACCTTATAGCTCCCCCCTAATGAGCTTCGATGGGAAGCTCGTCATCCCAAAGGGCATGATCAGACTGCCCGTACAGACAGGCCCAGTGGTGGTGGAGGCGAACTTCATAGTGGTGGACACATACTCTCCCTACACAGCCATCGTAGGGAGGCCCTGGCTACACGCCCTGGATGGCGTAGCCTCCACTTTGCACCAGAAGGTGAAATTCCTGTCAGGGGACCAGGTTCTGGAGATCCGAGGTTGCCAATCCACGGCTAGGCATTGCACAGTGGCTGCCATATCCCGTCGGATCGATGCACAGTCCTCGGCCCCATCCGAGGAAAATTCATAGCAATCAAAGACCCAGGTGGCACCTCCAGATGCACCTGCCGAGGATGCTAAATGCGAAAACCTGGAGAAGGTGATAATTGGCGATGATCCGGAGAAGTTTTTCCAGGTCGGGATCCAGCTGCCTCCACGGGAGAAGGAGGAGTTACTTGAATTCCTCAAGAGGAACCTTGACGTGTTCGCATGGGACCCCTGCGATGCCCCTGGGATTGATCCATCTTTCATTTGTCACCACCTTAACGTCAACCCATCTGCGATCCCCAAGCAGCAGCCACCTCGGCGCCCGTCGAAAGAGCACGCTGACGCGATCAGGGAAGAGGTCGATAAGCTTAAGCACGCGGGGGCTATCAAGGAGATCTTCTACCCCACTTGGTTGGCCAACACTGTGGTGGTCAAGAAGAAAAGTGGGAAGTGGAGGGTTTGTGTAGACTTCACAGACCTGAACAAAGCATGCCCAAAAGACCCCTTCCCAATGCCACGAATAGACCAGCTAGTAGACGCAACCGCAGGCCATCCTCGGATGAGCTTCCTGGATGCTTTTCAGGGTTATCATCAAATCCCCCTAGCCTTGGAGGACCGAGAGAAGACGGCATTTGTGACACCCATCGGGAACTACCACTACAAGGTCATGCCGTTTGGCCTGAAAAACGCCGGATCCACCTACCAGAGGATGATGACGAGAATGTTCGAGCCGATGTTGGGCAAGAGCGTCGAAGTCTATGTTGACGATATGGTGGTGAAAAGCAAGTTGGTGTCCGAGCACTTGGAAGACCTCGGCCGCACATTTGGCGTCCTGAGAGAGCACAAGCTCCGCCTTAATGCCTCAAAATGCTCATTTGGCGTAAGCTCTGGCAAGTTTCTGGGGTATATGATCACCCACCGTGGGATCGAGGTCAACCCTGACCAGATCAAGGCCATTCACAATATGAAGCCTCCGCAGAATCCCAAAGAGATCCAAAAGCTTACTGGGATGATCGCGGCGCTAAACCGGTTCATTCCCAGGTCGGCTGACAGGTGTAGACCCTTTTACCTCCTGGTCAACAAATGGAAGGGATTTGAGTGGTCTGAGGATTGTGTCGCAGCTTTCCAGCAACTCAAGGATTACCTCTCCCGACCGCCTATCATGTCCCATCCCGAGGTCGACGAGGTCCTATACGCGTACCTTGCTGTGGCGCCCCATGCGGTGAGCCTAGTACTGATACGGGAAGATAATGGCGTTCAAAGGCCAGTTTACTACGTCAGCAAGTCGCTGCACGAAGCGGAGGTGAGATACCTACCCTTAGAGAAGGCCATCCTAGCTGTAGTCCACGCCACGAGAAAGCTCCCCCATTATTTCCAAGCTCATACCGTGGTTGTCCTAACCCAATTGCCTTTGAAGTCTGTGCTCCGGACCGCTGATTACACAGGCAGAATCGCGAAGTGGAACACAATTCTGGGGGCTTTTGACGTCAAGTACATGCCCCGGACTTCCATAAAAGGCCAGGTTCTGGCAGATTTGACGGCCGAGTTCGCCGAACCAACCGTAGAAATGACGGCCGAGGATAAGAGCCGTGATGAGAAATCAGTTGGGGCAATCTCCATCCCAGAGGCACCCTGTTGGAAAGTGTATGTGGATGGCGCGGCAAACCAAAGGGGGTCCGGAGTGGGGCTGGTCCTAGTATCCCCTGAAGATCATGTCATTGAGAAGTCCCTAAGGCTCGGATTCGCGGCCACGAACAACGAGGCCGAGTATGAGGCATTACTACAAGGGATGATCATGGTACAAAGGATGGGAGGAAAGTCGATAGAGATGTTCTCGGACTCGAGGTTGGTGGTAGGCTAGGTAAATGGGGAGATGGAGGCCAGGGATTCAAGAATGCAAGAATACCTGGGCCAAGTCAGGCGCTTGCGATTGGGGTTTAGCTTCTACAGCCTGTCTCATATCCCCAGGAGCGGGAACAGCCACGCCGACTCACTGGCCACGCTCGCAACCTCCTCGGCAGGGGATCTGCCTCGGATAATACTCGTGGAACATCTGGGGAGAGCAAGCGAAGTGCCAAGGGAAGGGATCCCGGTCCACCAGATTGAGGTGGGTTCCAGCTGGATGGACCCCATAGTGAGATTCCTAAAAGAAGATATCCTACCCGAGGACAAGTCAGAGGCCGAGAAGGTTAGAAGGAAGGCCCCTCGGTTCTGGTTGTCCGAGGATAACAAGCTATATAAGCGCTCCTACTCTGGACCATACCTACTGTGCGTCCACCCCGGAGCGGTGGAATTACTACTCGAGGAGCTGCACGAGGGAATATGTGGGAGCCACACAGGGGGGAGATCCCTGGCTCACCGAGCCATCACTCAAGGATATTGGTGGCCGGGAATGCAGCAAGAGGCCCAAGAATATGTCAAGAAGTGCGACCAATGTCAAAGGTTCGCCCCAAACATCCATCAGCCAGGAGGGGTCCTCAATCCGTTATCCAGTCCATGGCCGTTCGCCCAATGGGGCTTGGACATCGTGGGACCCTTCCCCAAGGCACCAGGGAACAAGAAGTATCTGTTGGTGGCCACGGACTACTTCACCAAGTGGGTCGAGGCCGAACCACTAGCCAACATCAGGGATGTAGACGTGAAGAAATTCCTTTGGAGGAACATAATTACGCGGTTCGGGGTCCCTCATACCCTCATCTCGGATAACGGACTCCA
Source organism: Quercus aquifolioides (assembly GCA_019022515.1). NCBI lineage: Eukaryota > Viridiplantae > Streptophyta > Magnoliopsida > Fagales > Fagaceae > Quercus > Quercus aquifolioides. The sequence continues at coordinate 102,684,676 of CM032327.1, forward strand.
GTTCGATAGCAAGGCCTTCAGGGAGTACTGTTGCGAACTTGGGATCACAAACAGGTACTCAACGCCAGCCTACCCCCAAGGGAATGGACAGGCCGAGGCGGTCAACAAGGTCATTGTCAACGGGCTTAAGAAGAGACTGGATGACGCCAAAGGGAGATGGGTAGAAGAGCTGCCCCATGTCCTCTGGACGTACCGGACTACGCCCCGGCGCTCAACAGGGGAAACACCTTTTGCCATGACCTATGGTGCGGAGGCAGTGATCCCCCTGGAAACCAATTTCCCGACACTAAGGACGAGCTCCTTCACCCCAGGCAGCAATGATGAGCTGCTGGGGCGGAGCCTGGACATGGTAGACGAACGAAGAGAGCAAGCAATGATCCAGCTGGCCTACTACCAGCAAAAGCTCAAGCAGGGATATGACACCAACGTAAAGCTCAGACCACTAGCACCGGGAGACCTGGTGCTGAGAAAAGTTGTAGGAACTGCCAAGAACCCTTCTTGGGGAAAGCTCGGACCCAACTGGGAGGGCCCCTACCGAATCACCTCGGTGGCGGGGATAGGAGCGTACTATTTAGAAGATTTAGATGACAAACCTGTACCTCGTCCATGGAATGTAAACAACCTGAAAAGGTACTACTATTAATAAAGAAGTCACTTTGATTCATATTGTTAGCATATCTTAGTTATTTGCCTCGCGTCCTAACTACTTTAAGAAAACTAAGTGTTAGACAGAACCAGGGAACTGCATGGTCCTCGGACTCAGTCCCATGGGGAAACTAACCACTTAAAGAAAACCAAGTGTTAGACAGAACCATAGGACTGCTGGGTCCTCGGACCTATGCCTAAGGGGAAACTAACCACCCTAAAAGATCCTAAGTGTACTTCAAAATTCCACTTGCTCCTTAGGACATAAAAGGTCCGCCCGAGCATACAAGCCCTTACGTTGTAATTATCAAATGCCGCGATTGGCCGAGGTACAATTGAGGTCAAAGTTATACGAAAAACTGAATAGCGTGCAAGTAAGGAAATAGCCACAACAAACAGAAAAGGAAATAAAGTTTTCATTTCATTAAACACAAGGGAATTGCACCCAGGAAGTCGCATTACAAATAAAGCAAAAAAAAAAAAAAAAAAAAGAAGAAGAAGAAAGAGATGCAGAAATGAAGTGCAGCAGGTAGAAGGGCCATGGGGCCTAGTTGGCTGCTTCAGTGGGTGGCTGGCCCGTAGCTGCCTCAGGGTCCCCTGAGCCCTGACTAATGGGAATGGCCTGCAGAGGCACAGCAGGAATAGCCGCCCCCTCGGCAGAAGAGACCTGGGCAGCGGGGGAAGGCTCTACAACCTGCTGAGGCGCGTCCTCGTTGGAGCCATCACTCAACACAACCACCACGGGAGGATTGCTCCCTTGGATTGGCTCATCAGCAACCCCAGCATCCGAGGCCTCTTCGCCCGGAGTAGCAGCAGTTTCCACAGCAGCCTCCTCGGCTTCAGAGCCATCGTGGGCAGTCTCGCGGATAAAAGGAGGGTAGTACACGTTCTCCTCCTTCCACAAGTCAGAAGAAGCCTCCACTCCAGCCTGCCTGAGGGCTTCGCTCCAAGTTTCGGAGCAGTAGCGCCTACATACCCCAGGGACTTGGGATTTGTAGGCAGCTGCTGTCTCAGCTGCCCCGGCAGTAAAGGCTGCCTCCTCAGCTTCCTGCTTAGTGGCCCAGGCTTCCTCCCTGCCCTGCTCAGCCTCAAGCTTGGCCCTCTCAGCCTCCCTTTTGGCCCATTTAGCCACCCTCTTGGCCTCCTCGGCATCTGCCACTTTCTTCGCCAGGCCAGCTATCTGATCCTCGGCGAGCTTCAACTGCCTCTCTGCCTCACCCAGACGCTTTATCTGAGTCTCGGCCTGCCTTTGGGCACCCTCAAGGCCTGACGTTGCGCTTTCCTTAGCCTGGGTCATTGCCTTTAGCTCCTCCCTGGCCTTGGCAAGGTCCTCCTCCGACTTCTTGAGGGTCCTGGTAGCCACCAAGCGCCTATCGCGCTCCAGATCCAGGGCCTTCCCATGTTCATTGGCCGCCTCTTCCAGCCTGAAGGTGGCCTGTACAGCCTGCCAAACGAAACAGACAAGTTGCAATTAGCCGAGCTCAAAAAGAAATGAAAGCAAGAAAAAGGCAAGAAAAAGCACAAGTGTTAAGGCCTTACTATCCCCAAATACCGCTTGAGGCAGAGGAAGACATCCCTACTCCTCATGGTTCCTAGCTCCGCCATGTCCGCAGGCAGGAGCAGGCATCTCTCCACTGCGTCGGCCACGTACGCGCCTTCGCCAGATTTGTCCTCAAGGGTCCTCTTACCCTTGTCCTTCTTCTGCTTAGGGTCGGCGGGCTCGTGCCTGGACGACGGGCTCGCCTGAGGCGGAGGAGGAGGAAGCTTGGATTGTGTTGAAGCCGACCTAGTCTGAACAGGACGATTCTTTGGAGATGGGGGAGGAAGCTTCGGCTTGGACTTCCCCGGCTGCCCTTCTAGTAGTTCGGACAGGCTTGGCTGGTACTTCTTCTTGTAGCCCATCTTGCGCCGGGAAGATGTCTCTGATGCGAAGAGGTCAGCCTTGGTTAGACGAGGATCACCCAAGTCTCCAGAGGGGTCCTCGGACTGATGGAGTTGCTCAAAAACGTCAAAATCCTCCTCGGCAGTACCAAAATCTACAGGTTCCCCTTCCCTCTCTAAGTTCTCTTCCGCGACCTCTGGGAACGAATGGGAAGACGAGGGGACTGCTACTGTGACGCCTTCTGAAATGGAGGTGTCCTCGGGAAACTCGAACCCGTCCTCGGTCACTTCTATTTTCTGCAGCCGAGGATCCTTTGCTCTGATCACGTACTTTGGGGCCGCAAATGACTTCTGGAGCGGAGTGTACCCCAAAATCTTGTGCGCAGCTCTGACTTGGTGGTCTTCTTCGTCCTCGAATTCCGCCGACCTGAGCACCTTCTGCAAGTCCTCCCTATTGATCAAGCCGAAATGGCGCGCATAGGAATGCGGATCTGCAAAGAGAGTACACATCCGTGGTTAGAAACCAAACAATACAAGAAGAAATAACGCAGAGAAAGAAGTTAGAATCTATAAATCCCCTCTTATTCCCATTGCCCCACCTGGTGCTCCCTCCGTCGTCGGACAATGAAGGCCATCGTGCCACGCTCCGGACACGATGAGGAAATCCTCATTCATCCCCTTGTTGGATTCGGGGAGGCACTGGATAAGCCGGACCCTGTCGTCCCTCGTCCTCATGTAATAGGACTTGTTCTTCAAATGTTAAAGATTGTAGCAGTAGTTGACATCGTGATAGGTCAGCCTCAGACCCATCTTTTCATTAAGGGCGTCCACACTGCCCAAAATTCTGAACATGTTGGAGGCGCACTGGGTGGGGGTCAACCGGAAGTAGGTGAGGTAACCCCTCATCACCGGCCCCATGGGGATCCTCATCCCCCCTTCAAGGAAAGCGATGACAGGAATCACCACTTCGCCCTCTCGCCTCTTGAGGTACCACTCCCCCTCCTCACAATACCTTAAGCCCACATTGGCCGGTATCTTGTAATCGGCGATGAATTTCTCCATCGCCTCCTCAGTGCCAACATACTTCTTAAGTCTACCCATCCCGAATGATGCTTAAGCGAACTAAAGAAGGAAAGAATGAAAGAGAAGGACGAGTAGAGAGGGAGAAAGCTTAGAGAGAGACAGAGAGACTTACAGAAATGAGGAGGAGCTCCTCGGACTGGCTTTTTGTGCTGGAGATGGAGGTGGAAGTTTGGCTGGACTCAGAATAGAGGCGCAGGAGCTCTCGATTGCAAATGAAAAGTGAAGAAACGGCTCTAATGGGTACTTATACCCTAGAAAGAAGAGCTGCGCTAGTTTTCCCGTCCATAGATGCCAGACGCATCTCCACCGTTAGATCGTCATCTGCCCGTTGAACGTGGGGAGCATAAAGCCGCCCGAATTTAATGCAAGACACGTTACGCACATCGAAGCGCCAGTAACGCACCTTGGGCAGTTGAAAAGGCGCCAACGCTGACGAGGGATAAGACTTGATTAGACGCGAAGCAGGTCCGAGGATATCAAAATCCTCCTTTCCGCCCGAGGATGCGGACAGCATGATTTTGAGGGGCTATTGTGGGGCCAGAATAAGTCAGCAACCCCGGCCCACTCCAAGCCAAGCCCAGAGGCCCATGCCGAGGACGCCTCCACGATCCGAGGTCCGAGGACGAAAGTTTAGAGCCCAGGTCCCAAGGAACATTGCCGAGGCCAGAAAGTGGGCATACAGCACACCTCTAAGGGGAGTCTCCCCAAGCATCCAAGGAGCAAATAGCAGGAACCAATCACCGGACATTGAAGCATGGCGGAGGAGCAAGTCCCAGGCGAACTGTCACCTCCACATTAAATGCCCTCAACTAACGCTCTGGCCGCATTAATGAGGATAGGACCTCTGAACAGTGCCGTCTTGAGCGCTGCAACCCACTGGAGGTATGGGAATGCGGCTGATGGGACAGGCACTCGAGTGGAAACCGGATTGAGCAACAAATGTAGGGCTAGGATCAACTGATTGAGAAGTATATAATGTAAAAATCCCTCTTGTGAAGAGGAGGGACGAAGAACCAGAGAAAAAGGAATACTGTAGCAAAGTATTTTCTCTCAACTCTTGTAACCTTCCTGAAAAGAGATAATAAGAATTTCCAGCTCCATAAGGCACGTCCGAGGAGCCCCATTGTGTGTTCAAACCCACGTTTTAGTTGTTAGGAATCACGCACAACCATGCATGGCCGTTGCCCTCTTCACTAAGGCCTAGCTCTTGAGCCCATACTCTACAAATTTATTGAAGGATCAGTTGGGCTTGGGTCCACTCTCTCAATCTTTAGAGAGCGCTCGAATCCACCCCCTACATATATATATATATATATATATATATATATATATATTTTGAAAATATTAAATTGTGTCAATATAGTTCAATAACTAATAATTCAGTCAATTTACTTCCTAAATTTTTAATAAAAAATAAATTTTATCTTTATATATTCTCTCTATTTAAATTTTAACACATTAGTTTCTGAAAATAGAGTTTACCTTAAAAGGTTATTATGAAGAATAAAAAATTGAAATCAATTCAATTACAATTTTCAATGCCATTAAAATTTAAATGATGAGGAGGTGTAATGATAAAATTGACTTGATTTTAAAAATTGAGAAATTAAATTAATATCATTAATAGTTGACAGATGAAAAAATATAATCATTCTTCAATAGACACGTTTTTAGAAATATAATCATAAAATTTTGCATAAGAAGTTTTAGAAAATGATTGGGTTGTTAGACAAAATAAAAATACATCTCCTCCTTTTTTTTTTCTTTTTTTTTTTATTTATTTTATTTCGGGGTTAAAAAACAAAATAAGTATTATTGAAACTGGGGCCACTACAAGCAAGGTATACATAATACATCCCACCTATCAAAAGGGACAAAGTAAGAAAGAATATTGGCCCAATAGATTAATTGTGTGCTTCTTCTGAATAGCCCACAAAATCTAATCCAAACAACCAATATGTTTACTTGTCGTTTTTTTTTTTTGGTTTTGTTTTTAGCATTTACTTCTTTTATTTTTCCATACAGTTCAATATATGTACGTTCCAAATCAGTCTATACTGTTTGAAATATTTTTTTTTTTTTTTTTGAGAAGGAATGTAAATTTTTACAACACACACACACAGGGAATGGGGACAAAGGCATAATATCACACAACTTACCCCTTACAAAAGCCGGTAACTCTTGTAAGGTGTATGAAGGCTTTATACCCGATTTTGAACTCACTCTTAGGCGATGTGGGACTACCCACTGTTTGAAATATTTCATTACTAAATCTAGAGCAATATATTCTGAGTAATTATTAGGTATTTTACAGAATATATATGTAATACAAATTTCTTTAAATGCCATCTCTTATGAAATGATATTGATTCCTTTTAAGGAAATAATTATGATATTTGTCCTAATTGCTCAAAAATCTACTTCAAAAACTCAAAGCTCATTATTTTTGTTGTTGTTAATAATTTAATAATTGGGGGTAGGACCGTGGGAGAATTTGAACTACAAATGTCTCTGTTGAAAACATCAAGATGCACCAATTAGTTGAGTTATAATATTCTTGACAAGGTTATTGCTTTATTGGTAGACTATTGAAATCTACCAACTTAAATAAAGATTTGAATTATACTCAGATTCTATACTTTCTCGACGCGATATAAGCATATATTATATACACAAACAAATTTGTCTGAAGGGATAAAGTTTCATTTAGGGGTGGAAGGATTCATTTCATGTAAAAACATGTCAAAGGGGGCTCACATTGATAGAAGAAAACCTTCATTTTGGGATCCTAAGGGGGATGTATCCCATGGGGACGTTTGCACATGGGGTTTCTAATAGCTTGCTTGTCTTTTCTTGTTTTGTTTTTTCCCCTTTCTTTTTAAGATAGGTCATTAACATTTTAAAACTTCATTTTAAATCTTCTAGATTGAATTAGTTAGTTATGTTGGATGGCCCCTCACAAACAGAGGGAAACATTGCATAAAAGGGGATGCTTGGCTTCCCTTCATATAAATATATGGATTAAGGTCTTTTAGAGAGTTTTAGGGTAACTCTTGTATTCTACAGTAAAGTTCTAAGTCACATCTATCTATTTTGAAATGACTAGATTGGATATTTGGATTTTGCTTCGTAATAGTAATATATGTATGTTTTTAGACCCCTTAACACAAGTTGTTTAACCTAATATTAAGCCAAGTTGATTAACAAGTTTGTTAATAAGATCTAGGTTAAACCAACATATGTAAAACAGATATAATGCGAAAAAATAAAGAACACAAAGATATGATGACCCAGGAAAACCTAACCAGTAAAAAACCTGTAGAAGATTTAACCTAGCTATCCTCAAGGTAAAAACAAATCCACTATGAAAAAATTGAAGTTTTTACAATAAGACTTAGACCACTAACATTCTATTGCTACCTCAAGTAGAAAACTTAATACCATGACCACGTGACAACTCCGAGTCTCCAGACTACTTCTTTCTTTGATCTGCAGCAACCACAAGTTCTCCTACTTGTGACTTTGAGACTCCACTTAAAGGTTTCAGATCTTCTTTATAGTTCTTTATGTAGCAACTGAAGAGATCATCAAGTTCTTGACGCGAATCTTAATCTTGATAACTCTATGTGTGTGTATGAAGGTAAAACACCTCTCATATCTCACAGAAGATTCAACACACAACATAACAAAGTCTTTAGAGAGTTTTTGGGTACAAAATCCTAGATCTACAAAAGAGGCACACTCTTCTCTCTCTGAAAAGCCCTATAAAAACGTGCTTAGGGTTTCCTTTATATACTAGGAGTAAAACACTTAACCCTACATGTGTGTTGGGCTTGGGCTGGTCTGAAAATTCTGCAGAAAATTCCTGATCCACGATTCCTGATCGATCAAGCCTTGCAGAAATAGAACAGTAATTTCCTACAATTACTCAATTCCAAACTTATATTAAACCAAACTTTGAGCAAGCCTAAACCTAGACTCATTGTTTTTTAAAGTTCAATTAGTGTGTAAAATACCAATGAACGTTTAGACCCCCAATTTCAAAATTACCAACACAAACTTATACACAAACAATATATGTGCGGAATGATGAATATAAGCTAAACCCAAATTGGTAAAACACTCTAAACTATAATTAATCACAAACACAGCAGCAATTAAAAGGTAAGAAGTAAGGGAAGAGATATGCAAATACAAAGATAACACCGACACATGTTATCGAAGAGGAAAATCGAAGAACTCGGTGAAAAACCTCTTCGCCGCCTTCCAAGCGGTGAAATGATCCACTAGAGAATAAAGTTGGAGTACATGAATAACAAAAGACCCTTCAAGCCTAGTCTACCAAATGTACTTAAGCCCTCCAAGCTCCTGCTACCAGCTGGTTAAGCCTAACCGTGTATTCTCTAACTTTCCAGATTCCGCAATAAGCCCATTGCATCAACCAAACGAATTGGTCCTCTTTGAACTGCTTCCCAAACACCAAAATACCTCTCCAATGATATGGGTATGGTAAGATAAGGATTTGGCTGATGAACCTCTCAAGGGTATGTCAATGGAGAGGGTGAGAGTAGAGAAATTTGGAGAATCAAAAGGCAAAAATTGTGGATGAGTTAATCTTGGTTTTCTTTAAGGTTTCTCTCTCAAAATTCTCTCTGGAAGCTCTCTACATTTCGTGGGTATAAGGGTATTTATAGCAGCGTATGTGAGGAATGTGAAATGTCATTTTTTCTGCATAACAGGGCATTCGAGCAACTCAGTCTCGCGAGTGGGATGAGTTGCGAATTTGAGTCGCGAGATAACTGCCAGGCCAAACTATACTTTTTGTCTTGTAGTGCTCCAGCTGTCGTGACCCTTTAGCTTCCTGCATGCTTCACACATGTGGCATTTTAGCGAGTTGCCAATCGCGAGTCATTCGCGAGATCCAGTCGCGAGAATCCTCCAATATGTGTTGCTAATTAACTAGGTCCCAGACTCAGCTTCACAGACTAATGAGTGGCTCCTAGGTCCTAACACTGCATCAGCTACTTATGAACCTTGTAAGCTTTTTGTTTTTTCATGTTAAACTTGGTTATTTGGTTTTATTTTTAAAACTATTTTCAATTTAAATGAAATGAATGACTCTAATTTTTGTTTTTTTTTTGTTTTTTAATTTGTTCATGTACAACATTTTACACATAACGTCACTTTAAAAATAAAAAAGAGAATAATGTAAAGGCTTACTTTTTAAGCAAAATAAGCTTATGAAAATAAGTTGTACCAAATTGTTGCATTGAACACAGTATTGAATGTGCACAGGATGAAATCCAAATATGTTAATATTATATATATATATATATATATATATATTTAATAGTACTACGAGTGTATATGCAAATGAAAATTTTAAATAATATGATTTATGTTCTTGTTTTGTAGATGATGAGAATTATCTCCAATCCTTAGCAAATATTGTTGGTGCTGAAACTTGACATGTGTTCCAGTCCCCAGATGGTCTTCCTATACCCGAAGACGGTGACCTTATCATGGTTGGCTTAGCAACGATGATGAGGTGCATCTAGTGCCACTAACACCAGCTCCTTTGCCAGAAAAAAATAGCTTGCTCGATGAGGTGTATGACAAGAGAGATTAGCAAAGTTGCTAAAGAACTATGTGTGCAGAGAAAGTGCAGTACAGGGTGGCCATGGATGTGAGGCCTCTAGTTATGTTTTATCTCTTTGAAGGTTGACAAAATAAAAGAAGAACATCAATTGAGGGATTTGAATGTACTTAGCTTGTGCTTAGCAAATAACTTCTATTTTATTATTATTTCTTTTTTTAATAAAGACTAAGGAATTATTAGTTATTATTATTAGAGAAGTGTTTCGTCCACAATATTTTTACAATAAAGTCTAGATGATAAATTGTTATTAGTTCTAATTTAAATCCACCATTAAAATTACTTTTTTGTCTATTAGTAACAACCAATAATAGTTGTGAGGCCCGTGGGCCTGGTAGCCTCGGCCCATCTTGCATTTGGCCCGAGGCCCATTCCGAGGAAGAATGATCATCCGAGGATGGTGTATGAAAACCTATGCTTTTTTGGATCCACGCCGAGGACATCCCTGTCTTCGGCATACCAAGGCTGATTCCAGGTGGGGGAACAGGCCCAGAACAGGTTGTCACCTCCACATTAAATGCACTCATTTAACCCCCTGGCCGCATTAATGGGGATGTAACCCCTGGACATGGTAACATTGGTCATTGTGAACCACTCGAGTACTGATAAGGCCTCTGATGGGACAGACGGTCAGAGAAAAAGGCAAGTGGATGATCAACAAATGGAAGAAAGAGATAGGAGGAGGAGGACTATATAAGAGGGGCGAGCAAAGCAGAGAAGGGGGGGAAGAAGCTCCTCGGACAAGCGCCGAGGAGCTACCCTTAGGAATAAGTTGGGTTCATTCCCCTTCAATGGTGAAGAGGACCTGGTGCACTGTTGTTAGTCTGTTAGGGCCTAATTCTTCATCCCACTCTCTAGAAATGTATTGTTAGGGCCTTTCTAAATTGAGTCCCTACAATTGGCGCCGTCTGTGGGGAGAATTTGTGCACCAACAGACGCAACGGACCATCGTTCCTAAGTAACTAGCTTGCGGAAGGTTAACGACAAAGCTTTTGCAAAAAAAAAAACCATTGCACAAAAGTAGAAGATTCAAAGGAAAAGAAAAGAAACATCGCAGTATTTTATTAAATAAAAAGAAAACGTACAAGATACAAACAGAGGCTCAGACAGGCTTGTTTTAAAGCTAATTCTACAAACAGAGGCCCAGATGGGCCTGTTTTAAAGCTAACTAAGGGAGGGGGGCTGAGGCCGGCCTCTTTCAAGGCTACCAACAACTCCCGCGCCGGTGCGGTGGTGCTGGCGCGAAGAGAGGAGCAGATGCAAGGGCGCCTGATGGCCCTTCCCCATGATGTTCCCTCGATTCTCTTCCAGCCCCACGGTGGTTGGCCGTTGGAGACTGCAACACTCGGGCACCAGACATGACGTAATCTTGTACATCTCCACCAACGTAAGCGCACCCCGGAGAGGGGCGTTATGTACTTCAGGGACCTCCCTCTTGGCCGCTATGCACGGCACCATCAGGATAACGCTCAAACTTTGCCGTGCCGAAGGTCTGGCGCGACCCATATCCACAACGGTTCTCGGTCGAGGGAGGAGGACCTTCAACCTGTGTGCCCTTACTCCTATCCAAGGCCGTCCCATTTCTCCAAACTCTTATCACAATTCTGGTAAGGTTATTGAGGGGGCTTTGGGGGTTGATGGGACATGTTTCTTGCTTTGTTAGAGGATTCGTGGGGCATAGAAGGGCATTTCCCCCGTATAGCCTTTTATAAAGGGGGGAAATTGGTCAGAAATGATCTACACTGGATTCGAGAGAAGGATTTTCGGTGACATTAATTCTGACCATATTTCAAGGCGGTTGTCAACCGTTCGATCTGTATCAATCCACAAGGATATTAATGCGAGTGCGCCTCGCATGTCGAAACGTCAAGCGCGGAACGTGAACAGTCAGGAGGCACCTCGTAATTAAAAAGGGCAGAAACTTGAACTGAAGGCGGGGTTACCAACACGCGTAGGGTTAGGATTCTAAGCCATTCTTGCCCAGGGCACCGCGGAGTCAAGGGTCCAGTCCGCAGGATGAAACATGTCCGACAAAGCAGGGCCGAGGCTATCATCACGCTGAAAATGATATTTCCTGCGCCGAGGACAAATTCCTTCACCTCAACTATACCTGGGTACTAGACAAAACCAAGGTATTGCATGGTCCAAGGACTCAAACCTATGAGAAAACTAACCACACGGCCATACCTGGGTACTAGACAGAACCAAGGTATTGCATGGTCCAAGGACTCAAACCTATGGGGAAACTAGATACTTACAGAAGAATAGAAGTGTTAGACAGAACCAAGGCATTGCATGGTCCTCGGACTCAAGCCTATGGGAAAACTAACCACATAGCTATACCTGGGTACTAGACAGAACCAAGGTATTGCATGGTCCAAGGACTCAAACCTATGGGGAAACTAGATACTTATAGAAGAATAGAAGTGTTAGACAGAACCAAGGCATTGCATGGTCCTCGGACTCAAGCCTATGGGAAAACTAACCACACGGCCATACCTGGGTACTAGACAGAACCAAGGTATTGCATGGTCCAAGGACTTAAACCTATGGGGAAACTAGATACTTACAGAAGAATAGAAGTGTTAGACAGAACCAAGGCATTGCATGGTCCTCGGACTCAAGCCTATGAGAAAACTAACCACACAGCTATACCTAGGTACTAGACAGAACCAAGGTATTGCATGGTCCAAGGACTCAAACCTATGGGGAAACTAGATACTTACAGAAGAATAGAAGTGTTAGACAGAACCAAGGCATTGCATGGTCCTCGGACTCAAGCCTATGGGAAAACTAACCACACAGCTATACCTGGGTACTAGATTGAACCAAGGTATTGCATGGTCCAAGGACTCAAACCTATGGGGAAACTAGATACTTACAGAAGAATAGAAGTGTTAGACAGAACCAAGGCATTGCATGGTCCTCGGACTCAAGCCTATGGGAAAACTAACCACACAGCCATACCTGGGTACTAGACAGAACCAAGGTATTGCATGGTCCAAGGACTCAAACCTATGGGGAAACTAGATACTTACAGAAGAATAGAAGTGTTAGACAGAACCAAGGCATTGCATGGTCCTCGGACTCAAGCCTATGGGAAAACTAATCACACAGCTATACCTGGGTACTAGATTGAGCCAAGGTATTGCATGGTCCAAGGACTCAAACCTATGGGGAAACTAGATACTTACAGAAGAATAGAAGTGTTAGACAGAACCAAGGCATTGCATGGTCCTCGGACTCAAGCCTATGGGAAAACTAACCACACAGCCATACCTGGGTACTAGACAGAACCAAGGTATTGCATGGTCCAAGGACTCAAACCTATGGGGAAACTAGATACTTACAGAAGAATAGAAGTGTTAGACAGAACCAAGGCATTGCATGGTCCTCGGACTCAAGCCTATGGGAAAACTAACCACACGGCCATACCTGGGTACTAGACAGAACCAAGGTATTGCATGGTCCAAGGACTCAAACCTATGGGGAAACTAGATACTTACAGAAGAATAAAAGTGTTAGACAGAACCAAGGCATTGCATAGTCCTCGGACTCAAGCCTATGGGAAAACTAACCACACAGCCATACCTGGGTACTAGACAGAACCAAGGTATTGCATGGTCCAAGGACTCAAACCTATGGGGAAACTAGCTACTTACAGAAGAACCGAAGGGTTAAACTAACTATTTGCAGAAGAACCAAAGCGTTAGCTAGAACCGAATTGTGATACGGTCCTCGGATTCATGCCTGAAGGATAGCTGATGGTCTCATGAGACTAAGTCCAGAACAGAACCAAGCTATTAAGCAAAATATTAGAGTACGGCAGGTAAAAGGAAGCATCAATAACTAGAAGCAAAATATTGAATATTCATTTCAAATAGAAAGTGTATAGTTTCGTTACAATGCCCCCGAGGCAAGAAGCAAAATGAAATGAAAAAGAAAGCAAATAACAGTGTCTTATGCCATTTGCCATTTCCCCCTAACCTAGTAGGCAAATTGTCTTGAGGGGCTTGTCAAAAGGCTTCAACCAACACCTAGGGACCTTGTCTCGGAGGGGCTACTTCAGAGGACCCTTCCACGGTAGGAGAAATCGGAGGAACCGAGAGTGTGGCTGGGGAGTTAGCAGGAAGCCTCACCACATCTTGGGGCACTTCTTGACCTTCGGTCCTAGCCCCCTCCAACGCTCCATGGGGCCCAGCCTCCTCAATAGGTCTGTCAGCTGAAGGTGTATCCTCGGCTGCTTTGGTCTGACTTTCACCCGCCACCGGTAATGTAGTCTCCTCCTCGGAAGTAATGGGGATAACCTCGCATATTGCCAGGGGGTAATATACTCTTTCTGCCCTTCTAAGGTCAGACGAGGCATCAACTCCTGCTTGGTTGAGCGCTTCGGTCCAGGTCTGGGAGCAAAAGCGCTTGCATACCTTAGGGATTTGGTCCTTGAAGGTAGCTTCAGTTTTAGCCACCCCTTCGGCAAAAGCCTCCTCTTCCGCTTGTTCTAAGGAACGCTCAGCATCTGTTTTCGCAAACACAGCCTCTTCTTTGGCCCTTACAGCCTCATGCCTGGCATATTCGGCAACACCCTTCGTCCAAATCGCCTCGGCCAGCTTTTTCTTCAGGTCGGCGATGTTCTCTTCAGCGGATCGCAGTCGGCCCTTAACCTCTTGCAGTCATTTCATATGATCCTCGGCCTGCTTTTTAGCTGCGGCTAAATCAGAGGCCGTGTTATCTCTGGCCTTTGTCATCTCCTCTAGATTTTCGATCGCCTTTTTTAGATCTGCCTCAGATCTCTTAAGGGTACTTGCAGCTTTCAAGAACTTGTCACGCTCCTGCGCTAAAGCGTTACTCTGGCCATCGACCTCCTCATCCAGCCTGAAAAGGTACGCCGTAAAGAGAAGGGAAGGTGCTAAGCAACAAAATTCAAGAAGAATAAACAAGTACCAAGGGACCCACCATGCCTAGATATCTCTTAAGGCTAAGGGCAACCTCTGGCCCACTCATGCTTCTTAGTTCAGCCATGTCGGCGGGAAGGAGAAGAGACTTCTCCAGGGCGTCGGCTACGAAAGCCCCCTCGCCTCCCCGGGATTCCCGAATCGTTGCGTCATCCATCAAGGGTTGACCATGGAGCATGGCAGCAGGCAGCCAGGCCTGGGCCTCGGACTGCTGGACGGTTTCCTTTCCTTTATGTTGACCACAGAGCCTCAGTTGTTTGGACGGTCGGTGGATCCCACCTTCCTCTGGCGAAGAATGGGATTTGCCCCCATCCATGGGGTCCTTGCCCTTAGAAGATCTCTTCCTTTTTGGGTCGGAAGACTCTGACTGTGGGTCTGAGACTGGAGGGATAGAGGACGACCTGGTGCGCATAGACAAAGGCTGGGGCAGAGGTGATGGGGGCTTGGGCTGTGACTCTCTTGGCACACCCTTCTTGGAGTTGCCCTCAAGCAGGTCAAGAAGGCTGGTTTGGGGCTGTCTCTTTAGACCCATCTCGGCCTGAATACCAACCCTTGGGGACTGAAGATCGGCTTTGGACAAATGGGGGTCCCCCAGATCACCAGAGGGATCCTCGGACTGATCAGTTAGGTTAAACGCACTAAATTCGTCCTCAGACGAGCTCAGTTCGACCACCTCCCCTGTCTTCTTAGGTTCCCCTTCCTTGGTCTCTGTTGCTTGATGGGATGAGGAAGAACCTGCCAACGGAATGCCTTCCGGAACATAAGATCCCTCAGAAAATGCAAAACCGTCCTCCACCACAGTGATTTGCCTAAGCAGAGGATCACGAACCCTAATAACGTGCTTTGGGACCTGGAACGACTTCTGGGCTGGGTCGCATCCGAGGATCTAGTGGGCGGCTCTAACCTGGTTATCAGCCTCGTTCAAAAAGAGTTCCGCCCTAAGAACGGCTTCCAAATCCTCCTTGTTGACCAGGTGAAAATGACGCGCGAAGGCGTGCGGATCTGCAGAAACAGAAATAAAGCTCCTGTGATCAATCAATCAAAGCAGATACGCAACAAAGAAAAAATACAAGAATCTGGACCGCCTCCTATTTCGAGTACCCTACCTGACTCTCCCTCTACTGCCGGGCAGTGGAGACCGTCGTGCCATTCCCCCGACACAATGAGGAAATCTTGAGTCAACCCCTTATTAGAATCGGGAAGGCACTGGATAAGTCGGACCCTATCGTCCCTCATCTTCATATAGTACGTCTTACCCCTCAAGTGCTAAAGGTTGTAGCACCAGTTTACGTCATGGTGAGTTAATCTCAACCCCGTCTTCTCATTCAAGGCGTCTACACACCCTAATATCCTAAATACATTAACGGCACACTGGGTAGGAGTCAGCCGAAAATGCCTAAGGTATCCGCTCGTCACTGGCCTCATAGGGATTCTCATCCCTCCCTCTACGAAGGCGACTATGGGGATCACAACTTCACCCTCGTTTCTCTTAATATACCACTCCCCTTCCTCACAATACCTCAAACTCACATTACTGGGTATCCCATAATCTGCAATGAATTTCTTCATCATCTCGTCGGACTCAACCAACTTCTTAAACTTACCCATTCCTAGCAACGACTAAAGGATCCGAAAGACGGAAAGGAAGAGTAGAATCAAAGAAAATTTTGTGCTACTGAGAGAAGAAGACTTACAGAAATGTGGAGATCCTCCTCTGGCAGTGTGGGAGTTGAACCAGATTCAAGGTATATGCACCAAAAGTTCGTGAGCGCGCAAATAAGGAAGCCAAGCGGTTCAAGCAAGTATTTATATCCCCAATTTAAGTTCACCAAGCGTAACCTCCTGCCCATGAAAGCAGGAAGTCACCACCGAATGATTACCATCACACCGTTGGAAGTGGGAAACGTGGAGCCACCCAAAAGTTAATGCGAGCGCACACTGAGTCTCGAAACACCAAAACGTACATTGGGCAGGCGAAAGGTCACCAGCCCTGATGTGGGCCGTGGTGGGATGGATATCTGGAGGGCCCGTGGGTATCAAAACCCTCCTCCCTGTCCGAGGGAACGGGCAGCAGGATTTTGAGGGGCTATTGTGGGGCCCGTGGGCCTGGTAGCCTCGGCCCATCTTGCATTTGGCCCTAGGCTCATTCCGAGGAAGGATGATCGTCCGAGGATGGTGTATGAAAACCTATGCTTTTTTGGATCCACGCCGAGGACATCCCTGTCCTCGGCATACCGAGGCTGATTCCAGGTGGGGGAACAGGCCCAGAACAGGTTGTCACCTCCACATTAAATGCACTCATCTAACCCCCTGGCCGCATTAATGGGGATGTAACCCCTGGGTAGGGTAACATTGGTCATTGTGAACCACTCGAGTACTAATAAGGCCTCTGATGGGACAGACGGTTAGAGAAAAAGGCAAGTGGATGATCAACAAATGGAAGAAAGAGATAGGAGGAGGAGGACTATATAAGAGGGGCGAGCAAAGCAGAGAAGGGGGGGAAGAAGCTCCTCGGACAAGCGCTGAGGAGCTACCTTTTGGAATAAGTTGGGTTCATTCCCCTTCAATGCTGAAGAGGACCTGGTGCACTGTTGTTAGTCTGTTAGGGCCTAATTCTTCATCCCACTCTCTAGAAATGTATTGTTAGGGCCTTTCTAAATTGAGTCCCTACAATAGTCGTTGTGTAAATGTTATAAATATAACATTTCTTGTATTATTTATATAATATTTTTATTGAAATTTTAGCCGACACCATCAGCATATATTTGTTGATTTTGTGAATTGATGTCCCAGACCGTAGTCTGTGAATTGATGTCCAAGACCGTAGTCTAAAATATTCAGGGGTTACAGTGGAAATATTTAGAGTCTGTTACCTATCCATCTCCATAAAGAATTTGAAATTGTCAAGGAGCTCATCTATTTTAGTTCAATTTTTTAAAAATAATTATAAATTTTATCACAGAAGGCTTATAAATTGATGAGATTTATGTGACTCTTACCCACTCAAAATATAAGAAATAAATATTTTAAAGACAAAGTTTAACTATAAAATTAGTTGTAACCTAAATCTACAACCTTACTCAATAAAATAAAGAATTCCTATATATTTTGAAAATCTAACCATTGAATTGCATGTTTTTTATGCTTTCAATACACATGTCAAATTTTATGTCCATCAAATATTATTTACTATATATATCATCTATAAGCTTATATTTTATATATAATTTTAAACTACAAAAACTTGCAATTTAAATAATTTATTGATGAGGTGACTATTAATCTAAAATTTTCTAAAATTTTTGCAAGCATGGAGGATATAAGAAAAATATGGAATTTAATAGTGGATTTATCAAAATTCATCTCCAATAAAAAGATATTAAATAAAGTTGTAACCTTAAGCTACAACCAATTTTATAGCAAAACTTTCTCCATATTTTAATAATTATTTTATGATTTGTGATGTGTCAATTTATAAGGTTTATATAATAAAATTATTTGTATGCTACACAATTCTTAGTGAGTTGTTGAGTCTGATGATGAACAGAATCAGTAGGCTGGACAACTCGGCTTCGATGGGCTGAAAGTGGTAGCGAAGGCCTGAAAGATAAACAAAATATCAAAGGAGACCGGGGTGGACCGGCCTAAGACCCTCCGATGACTAAGTTAGTATCTTCTCACGAATGGAGTTCTAACTGTATTAGGAGTAAAAATCTCAGAATCTCATACCTTTGCCTGATTCAGACCGGTCCTTATATAAGAAACCTTGGGGCAGTTATTTGGTTTAGTAACTTCCCCAAGATTCATGGAAGTCCGAAATTACGGAAATAACTTCCCCAACGGCTATAGAAGTAGTAACCGCTGATGGAAGTTACATACTTAGGAGAAATTGCTGGCGATGAACACGGGTTGATTAACCGCTCCAGAATTTGCTAAGAGTTACGTGGTCGTCCATGTGCAATGCCCATGGACGACCCTTTGTTAGACTGTTGTGTGGTCGTCCATGCGCTTTGCACAAGGACGACTCTTCAAACCTGATTCCCTGAGGTTTATTCAAATGATCAATACTCAGGGATGACACATCTGGACGAATCAGAGATGGTCTGGCCATTTGGCTGACTGGTGATCACGAACGACTTTTCTGGACGAACCATAGATGGTAATTTTCGTTATCCCATCAGTTGCCCCCTTGTCCAGGGTGTTGTCCAAGGATATTGTGGGGATTTAATTCCCTTTGTGTAGCCACGTGTCGTGATTTAATTCGTTGAGTAGTTACGTCGATTACATTTTCCTAAGTGATTGCCACGTGTCATCTTCTTATTGGATGGTGTCACTTCGCTGACCCTACTCTTGGGCCCTATAAATAGGCACATTCTCTTTCTTGCCCTTTACCTTTCTCATAAACTCCCTTCTGCAATCTCGTCCAAGATTCTCGTCTAGCCTTCGTCCTAGTTCTGTAAGGTATTTCCTCTTCCTTTTAGGTTTTCGTCTTGATCTTTATTTTAGCTATGTCTTTGTCTAGTAGTACAGAGAGAGAAATAGACGAGTATCAAGACGTCTTGTCTGGGAGTTATGAGAGTGGTGAGGGTAGCACTAGTTATAGTAGTAGTTCTTCGGACGAGCGTTATTCGTCTGGGGTTCCTGGCATTTCCTTAGAAGAATTTCACGAAATGCAACGTAGGACGGCCTCTAGAGCTGGGACTAGCTCGTCCAAAGCGCCACCTAGCCCTTCTCAGGACGAGGAGGGGGAAGAGGAAAACGTAATATACAGCGTCCACCTTAGACGCCCCTAAGTTAAAAGTTTTAGTAGATAGATACCAAATCCCCATAGAGTTCGAACCTCGTCTACCCAAGGAAGGAGAGTGGTGTTGTTCTCCTTCTTCTAGTTTGGGAGTATACACATCTTACCTCTTAGCTGGTCTTAGGTTTCCATTAAATTCTTTTTGTAGAGGTCTTCTTCATAGGTTGGGCATTGGTCCTAACCAGCTCAACCCCAATGGTTGGAGGACGATAGTTGCCATGCAAGTGTTATGGCGTGAGGCACTGGAAGGGGAATGTCCTATAATAGTAGACAAGTTCCTTTACTGTAATAAGCCCTCAGAAATAAAAAAGTCTGCTGGTTTTTACCAGTTTTCGTCCAGAGGCTCTCATTATAGCTTAATAAAGGGTCACAGCTCGTCTGATAGGCTCTGGAAAAAAGAGTTTTTTATTATTTCTGGAAATTGGGCTGGGGACCCAATAGATGTTGGTAATGCCCCCTTCCCTCCTTTTACCAGCCCCATAGGTCGCCTTCGTCTCGAGGGTATGTTTTCTTTCCATGTTATTTCTTTTATTCCTTACACTTTTTCTAACTCTCAATCGTCTAACCACCTTTCTTTTTATTGGTGCAGCTGTTGTTCGTCCACGTTTGGACAGATCATACTTGGATCGAATTGACCAAGTACGTGCCTTCCCTAGTAGGACTTTTCACGATTTAGTAACTTTTAGCAGTTTGGCTACGTGGGGGCTTGGTCCAGAACCTACTGTTGAGAACTTAGGCCACAAAGAAACTACTTGTAGAAGTAAGTATCGTCCATCTCTACTTCATTTCCTTTCTTTCTCTTTTTTTTTTTAACTGATTTCCTTTGTTGTAGGAATAATTACAGTGAGAGAAAATAAGGAAAAAACAGTAACTAGTGGGGACGAGGATGCTCTTGTGCCTCCAGTCGTCCAGAAGGCTTCCGTCCAGGCTGGGAAGAGAAAACCTAAGAAGATTTCATGTGCTGTGGACCTGGACGACCTTCCAAGTCGTCGAGGCTCCAAAAAACAAAAAACTGCTCAGACTTCATCTCTTCCCAAGGTCCCCAAATTTACTCCTCCGACGGTGAATCTGGACGACCCTCCTACCGACGTGGAGCCCATCCAGATAATTCATCCTGTTCAAACTGATCCTACTCCCCCTCCAGCTAAGACTCCTCGCAAGCCTCATCCGTTAGAGCCATCTGATCGTCCTTCTAACTTGGTGCTGGACGAGGGCTATGCATGGAGGACGTTCAAAGGAATCATCACTGACAATGAAGTAAACGAATGTTACAATATGTCAGTGAAAGAATTTGAACATTCTGGCATCCATGACCTCTTTAAGGTAGAACATTTATTCGTCCTTGTGTGCTTTCAATAAGTTTTTTTTTTTTTTTTTAAATAGAATCTCTAACTTTCCTTCGTCCGTGCACAGGCTATGTCAAAGTTTTATACAGCGACATGCCAGGCCAAGGAACTTTCTGAGGAGGCCAAGACGGCGAGAGAGAAAGCTAAGGAGCTGAATAATGAAGTTCTTTTGAAAAAGGGGAAAGTGATCAGGTTGACTGAGGATCTTAACCGCTTGCAAGGAATAGAGACGAAATTGAAGGACGAGGTTGAGGAACTTAAAGTAGATGTTATTGAGAAGGATACTCGCATCACTTACTTGGAGGGACAAGTCTCAGGGTTTCCTTCGTCCTTGGAGAAAGCACGTGAGGAAGCCATATCAGTCTTTAAGAAGTCTGACGAATACAAGAATCGTCTAGACAGCCATTATGCTGCTGGGTATGAGGACTTCCGTGCTGATGCCAAGGACGCATTCCCTGACTTAAACTTTGACTCCTTCAAGCTTCCCCTTGCTACAGAGAGTTCCATGCTAGCGACGAGTTCTGAGGACGTCAATGTGGTGGATGACGCTAATAACGAGGTGAAACAAGACGATCCAAAGAATGCTGCCAGTGGTCAACCCAAGTGATTTCATCTTCCTTTTAGAAAGTTTTTATACTTTAATTTTGTTTGAAGGTGCCCAATGTTTTGGGCTTTTGCTTATTTCTAGAATTCATTCAAGTACAATTTCCTCGTCCAAGTTTATGGACGAGTTTTATGAACAAGCACTCATTAGTCTTTAAGGGTTTTTGGACGGTGGTCGTCTACCCTTTGAATTTTATGAATGTATGCTTTTCCTTTTCATTGTTCATTGTGTTTGAATGTGCTTTAAGCTTTGTGAACAAGTTTCATTTATATCGTCCATACCGTTTCTGTGGTTGTGGGATTTTCCCACTTATGGAGATTTTATCTCGTCTTGAACATATGGATGAACTCCTTCCTGCATCGTTAGAATAACATTAGATGTTCATTTTTCAAGCAAAGTTCGTCCATGAATGGTCTTTGCCAGATTTATTCGTTCAAATTTAGGACGATTATTTAGTCGTCCTTAATGAAATTTTCCCAACAAATACTCGTCCATAGGCTGGATTGTTAAGTTGGTTAGATTCGTCTACGGGCCTGTGGTGTTTTTACACGCACATTGTTCGTCCATTTTTTAGACGATCGTACTTTAGGTTTGTCTCGCCTTGAGCTTAGACAGACATACATTTGTTTGTTTTTCTTGCTTTATCCTTATCTAAAGGAAAGCTCTTAGACGATACTTCCTTGCGTCCAAGAATTTTATTCGTCTTTGGCCTTTCGCCTTCCGTGGATCATCTTGAATCATAGAAAATGGAGGATTCCCATATAATAATACATATACTTAAAACACATCATATATATATATTTGGAAATCCATACTATGTAATCATTCGTCCACAATCATGGCACATGCTTGAGAGCTTGTGCTTTTAGGGAATTAAAAATACATAATACAACATAACTTCGTCCATGAGCAGCATAAAATACTTATACACTTAAAACACAATAGTAATAAGCAAATACTGGAAAATAATATTAAGCATTACTTCAAACGTCCAAGGGTCTCATCCATGTCAGGGCTCGTCCATGATCACCCTTCATTGATAGTATCTCCTTAGATGTTCGACATTCCACGGCTGCTCTAACTTTCGTCCATCCAGGGCTTCCAAATAGTAGGATCCTTGTCTCTTGGAGTTGATAATTCTGTAAGGTCCTTCCCAGTTTGGTCCCAGCTTCCCATGGGCCGGGTTTTTGGTGGCCAAAGAAACCCTTTTAAGGACGAGATCCCTAATGCTGAAGCGTCTGGGTTTCACCATGGCATCATGTTGCTTCGCCATGAGATTTTTGTACCTTGTTGTTCTTTGCTCCGCGTCCATTCTTACCTCGTCTATAAGATCGAGGTTAAGATGAAGTTGTTCGTTGTTTTCCTCATCTTGATACTTCATTACCCTATGGCTGGCCATATGCACTTCTGCAGGTATGACTGCTTCGCTCCCATAAGCCAGTTTGAAAGGAGTCTCTCCTGTGGGAGTCCTTACTGCTGTTCTATAAGCCCACAAAACACCTGGTAACTCATCCGGCCATATTCCCTTTGCCCCCTCAAGCCGAGTCTTGATGATTTTCAACAAGGATCAGTTTGCTACTTCTGCTTATCAGTTAGCCTGTGGGTGGGAGGGTGAGAAATAATGATTCTTGATTCCAAGTTGTTCACAGAATTCTCTGAAGGGTGTGTTATCAAACTGTCGTCCATTGTCAGATACTAGTACTCTTGGTACTCCAAATCTGCATACAATGCTTTTCCAGACGAAATTTTTAACATTTTGTTGTGTAATTTTCACTAAGGGTTCAGCTTCCACCCATTTAGTGAAAGAATCTATCCCCACCACCAAGAACTTCATCTGTCTGGTTCCAGTTGGAAAGGGGCCCAAAATATCCAAACCCCACTGTGCAAAAGGCCAAGGGGCCATCATTGGGGTGAGGTATTCTGAAGGCTATCTAGGAATATTATTGAAACGTTGACATTGGTCACATACCTTAACATATGCCTTAGCATCAGCTTGGACAGTTGGCCAATAATACCCTGCACGGATGACCTTGTGGACGAGTGATCTGGCTCCTGAGTGATTACCACATGCTCCTTCATGAACTTCCCTCAATACGTAATTTGCTTCGTCTGGAGCTAAGCACCTCAGGTATGGTTGTGAAAAACCTCTTTTGTACAGCACTTCGTCCATAAGGATGTACCTGGCTGATTTAACTCTAAGCTTCCTGGCTTCGTCCTTCCCTTCTAGAAGCCTTCCGTCCTTCAGGTATAACACTATCAGGGTCATCCAATTCTCTTCACCTTCTATCTGCAACATTTCTGGGAGGTCTATGCTTGGCATGTATTGTACTTCAAATTCACCCATTGCTTCGTTTGTGGAGGCTTCCTTCGCTAGAGTATCTGCTTCCATGTTCTCTTCCCTTGGGATTTGAACAAAATCAGCTTCTTTGAATTTCTTCATAAGGCGTACTACCTTCTTCAAATACCTCTTCATTCTATCTTCCTTGGCTTCACACGTCCCATTTACTTGGCCTATGACCAACTAGGAGTCTCTTAAGACAAGTATTGAATTTGCTTCCACTGATTTAGCCAATTCCAACCCTTTAAGAAGGGCTTCATACTCTGCTTCATTATTGGTCATTTGGTACTGCAAGCGAACTTTGTGCTCCAGTTTATCTCCTTCTGGTGACTGCAAAACAACTCCTATACCTCCTGCATACAGTGTAGATGATCCATCTACATGGACGACCCATTTTTTATTATATTCTTTTTCATCCAAGTCCTCATAACTTGGAGTGAATTCTGCAATGAAATCTGTCAGGGCTTGAGCTTTTATTGCATTCCTCGGTTGGTACCGAATGTCAAACTCACTGAGCTTAATTGCCCATTGAATTAGTCGTCCTGCAGCTTCAAGTTTGTTCATTGCCTTCTTGAGTGGATGATCAGTCATGACATTGATGACGTGACCTTGGAAGTAGTGTCTTAACTTCCTAGAAGCTGTTATTAGTGCGAAGGCTAACTTTTCTATCAGTGGGTACCTTCCTTCTGTCTCTCTCAGTGCCCGGCTAGTATAATACACAAGCTTCTGCACCTTTTCTTCCTCCCTGATCAACGCTGAACTCACGGCATGTGGGGACACTGCTAAGTATAGATATAGTTCTTCTCCTAGCACGGACGGACTTAGCAATGGGGTCGTGGTAAGATAGTGCTTTAGGTCCTGGAAGGCCTTCTGACACTCGTCCATCCATTCGAATGCCTTCCTGAGAATTTTGAAAAAGGGTAAACACTTGTCAGTGGCTTTTGAGACAAACCTGTTCAGAGCTGCAACTCGTCCAGTTAGGGATGGGACTTCCTTGATGTTCTTCGGTGGTTCCATGTTCAATATGGCTTGGATCTTGTCTGGATTTGCCTCATTTACTTGGGTTCAACTTCATCTTGTATCGCCTAAGTGTTTCAAAGGTTTCTTGAAGATCGTCCAAGTGGCTTCCCTCGTCTAAGCTCTTCACAAGCATGTCGTCCACGTACTCCTCCACATTCCGTCCTATCTGTGGACGAAACATGTGACTCACTAACCTTTGATAAGTTGCCCCTGCGTTCTTTAGACCGAAGGGCATCACCTTGTAACAAAACAAACCTTGACTGGTAATAAAAGATGTCTTTTCTTGGTCTGCCTCGTCCATCTTTATCTGATTATATCCTGAGAAGGCGTCCATGAAGCTCAACAGTTGATGGCCAGCTGTAGAATCAACCAGTTGATCAATACGTGGCAAAGGATAACTATCCTTAGGGCAAGCCTTGTTCAAGTCAGTGAAGTCAACGTACATCCTCCACTTGCCATTTGCCTTCTTCACCATCATTACATTTGCCAACCAATCCGGGTAATAGACTTCCCGGATGAACTGTGCTGTGGTTAGTTTCTGAACCTCTTTCTTGATAGCCTTCTCTCGTTCAGGGGCGAACACCCTCTTCTTTTGACGAATAGGCTTAGAAGAGGGGGACACATTCAGTCGATGAGTGATTACACTTGGATCAATGCCAGGCATGTCGTCATGACTCCATGCAAAAACATCGGCATTCTTCTTTAGAAACTGGACGAGGTCTTCTTTTGCCTTCTCTTTCATACTTGTTCCAATTCTAGTGAACTTCTCAGGATCATTTTCTTGTAATAAAACATCTTCCAATACTTCAATCGATTCTGCAACAATTCTTCTTTCTTCTATACTTATAGTCTGCATCTGCTCGTCCACAGCCAACATGGCTAGATAACACTCTCTAGCTGCCAACTGATCTCCTTGTGCTTGTCCAACCCCGCACTCCGTAGGGAATTTGACCGATAGATGGTAGGTAGATGTTACCGCCTTCCAACTGTTCAAGGTTGGTCTTCCAATGATGACATTGTATGAGGACGAACAATCCACCACAAGGAAATTCACTTCCTTAGTTATCTACTGCGGGTATGACCCCACCACTACAGGCAAGGTAATGGTAACTACGGGCTGCACTTTCATTCCTCCAAATCCTATCAGTGGTGAACATGCTGGACGAAGTTGATCTCGTCCAAGCCTCATCTGCTGGAAGGCAGGATAATACAATTTATCTGCTGAGCTTCCATTATCCACCAACACCCTCCTGGTTCTGTAATCTGCTATGAGTAGGGTAATGACAATTGCATCGTCATGTGGATGATGAATTCTTTCAGCCTCTTCATTAGTGAAAGAAATGGTTGGCTCGTCCGTCCCCATCGTCCTTGGGGATCGTCCAGAGAGCTGGACATTTTGCACCACTTTGAGATACGTCTTCTTTGATCTAGAAGATTGTCCTTCAGAAGTCCCTCCAATGATAACCCTTATTTCTCCAAGTGGGGGTCGTGATGACTCTTCCATCTTTGCTTTCAATTTTTCATCTTTATGATCCCTTCCAACGAAATGCCTCAACTTTCCTTGTCTAATGAGATTCTCAATGTGCTGCTTCAAGTCATAACACTCGTCTGTGTTATGCCCATGATCTCTATGGAAGCGACAATATTTATTCTTATTGCGCTTGTTAGGATCTCCTTTCATCTTCTCTGGCCACTTCAAGGAAGGATCATCCTTGATCTGCATGAGCACCTGATCAAGTGGGGCATTCAAGGGGGTGCAATTCTGATTCCTTGCTGATGGGCCTGCCTTCCTGTTATCTCTGTCTCGATCCTTTTTATCTTCCGTTCGTCCCTTCTTTGGACGGGGCCCTTGTTCAGAGTGACGGGTGGGGTTGACTTCCATTCTCTCAGCCCTCTTCCTCTTTTTAGCTATGATTGCGTCTTCTGCGTTCATAAAGTTTTGGGCTGAGTAGACGAGTTAAGCCATGGACTGGGGCTCTTTCTCATATAGCTTGTGAATGAATAAGTCCGAGTTAACCCCATTGTGGAAGGCTGCCAATAGTAGCTTATCATCCACCTCGTCTACTGTCAAGGCTTCCCTGTTGAAGCGTGTGATGAAGGAACGCATGCTTTCATTCTCTCCTTACTCTATGGTTAACAAGCTGGATGAGGAATGCTTGTGCCTCTGTCCCCCAATGAAATTATTGACAAATAATTTGCTTAACTCCTCGAAAGAACTTACAGAGTTCGGGGGTATTTTGCTGAACCACACTTGCGCTAGTCCCTTAAGGGTGATAGGGAAGGCTTTGCACATAATCTCATCTGGAACCCCTTGGAGATGCATGGTGGTCTTGAAAGTAGCGATATGATCAAAAGGATTGCGCACTCCATCATATGAATCCAAGGAAGGCATTTTGAACTTCGGCGGCAAGGGATGCCCGTTGATGGAAGCCGTAAAAGGGGAATCTGTTCGGTGAACCAAATCCTCTACGGGATTTTCCCTTCTCATGTTCTCCTTCATCTCGTCCATAACCTTCCTCATCTGATCCATTTCCTTCTCCAAATGTGTCACCCTTCGCGAAGTGGTGCCTCTTGATTGAGTCTCGGGCTCAGCATGTCCCCCTCTATCTCCTTGACTCTGGGATTGTCTCTCATCAGCATGTCCTTCACAGCACTGCCTCTCTATCTCCCTGGTCAACTCTTGATTCTGGCGAGTTAACTCCGCCATAGCGGCCGCCATGGATTGCATGTGTTGGATGGAAGGCGACTGCATGACAGGCGCTGATTGGTGATCTCGGTGGGGATGGCTGGAAGCACCCCTACTCTCTTAGTGGCCTGGGCTAGTGACCCTTGATCTAGTCCGAACCATACAGCCTTTTGTCGAAGAAAAATAAACTGCCAAACTTGAAGTTTTCTCTTTCCCACAGACGGCGCCAACTGATGATGAACATAATCAGTGGGTTAGACAACTCGGCTTCGATGGGCTGAAAGTGGTAGCGAAGGCCTGAAAGATAAACAAAATATCAAAGGAGATCAGGGTGGACCGGCCTAAGACCCTCCGATGACTAAGTTAGTATCTTCTCACGAATAGAGTTCTAACTGTATTAGGAGTAAAAATCTCAGAATCTCATACCTTTGTCTGATTCAGACCGGTCCTTATATAGGAAACCTTGGGGCAGTTATTTGGTTTAGTAACTTCCCCAAGATTCATGGAAGTCCGAAATTACGGAAATAACTTCCCCAACGGCTATAGAAGTAGTAACCGCTGATGGAAGTTACATACTTAGGAGAAATTGCTGGCGATGAACACGGGTTGATTAACCGTTCCAGAATTTGCTAAGTGTTACATGGTCGTCCATGTGCAATACCCATGGACGACCCTTTGTTAGACTGTTGTGTGGTCGTCCATGCGCTTTGCACAAGGACGACTCTTCCGACCTGATTCTCTAAGGTTTATTTAAATGATCAATACTCACGGACGACACATCTGGACGAATCAAAGACGGTCTGGCCATTTGGCTGACTGGTGATCACGAATGACTTTTCTGGACGAACCATAGATGGTAATTTTCGTTATCCCATCAGAGTCCAAATTTGTTATAGTTTGCTAGGGTGTAGTAGTACGTGGTCTTTATTTTATAGCTTGTGTGAGTTAAAATGTCTGTACTATATTCTTACATTTGTTGTTGTTCAAGTTGTACAAAAGGCAACAAAACTGAATAAAATGTATAATTTTATATTATTCTTAAAATAAGAGTGTAGGTGGTTATTACTCTCTCGAGGTAATCTAACGCGTTTGCAAGACATTATTTATCACTAAAGAGAAAAGAGGAAAAGTTGAAAAAAGGAAAATGAACTTTTACTTTGTGCTTGCCATTTATAATGCGGGACATAATTTATTGCATCAACATTATATATCATAAATGTTCTTGTTTTCTTTCTTCTTCCTGTTTTAGTGTTCTCAAACATTTCTGATTTATCTTCACTTCAAGTTAAGTTAAAAGCAAAACTGGGGAGTTGTTTCTGCAGCATCATTGATCAGATAATATATAAAGTCTAATAACTATAAAATATGGCATGCATGTTAAGCACAAAGACAACATGTAATCTAATGGTTTGATTTTTGTGGTGGGCCTTTTTGCAACTGCGGCCTGGGCTGCCTCCTACAACAATAAACGGGAGTATACTTACTGTCAGCCGGAAAGCATAAAATATTGAATGAAATAAAAGGTAAAGCAATGCAGTAGTATAAATGCAATATAAATAAGATGATAATAACAAGAGAGAAATAACACCAATGCTTAATCAATAAAACAAAAGAAGAAATGGTTAGTCTATCGTGCTTGGTTTTCTTATGGGGTTAAGTCCAAGAAGGGAACCACTTCTTCAATGTGGGTAACCTCACAGGAAGATTCTGCCATGGAAATTACCCACTTTGAGACAATGGGTCTAAATGGGTTATGCTTAAATTCCTTAATCTTTAATAGAGGGTAGGTTTTAGAGGGAGAGAAGGGATTAGCCTATTGGTGCATACCTGTTATCACACTTTTGCCTACTCTCTGTTTTTTCTTTCTAACTCCTCCTTTTTCTTTCTAAGTTTTCTACTCCATTTTTCTCTATTTTTCTTGTTCCCTTGTGGGTTTGTTACGTTCACTCTTGCTTTTCTCTCCTGTTGCTCCATTCTTCTTGTTTTTTCTATCCCCCCCCCCCTCCCTGTACACGACGAATGGCCTTTTTATACTGCCTATCGTGAAAAGTTTTTATTGTTTTACCCCTTAACTACTTTTGTCTAGGTGTGGGTGTCCTTCCAGACCACCTACTGGTCTATCAGCTGCTCAGCCACCACCACTTACCTATGCTGGCCGTGCCACACCCCATTACCAGACAAAGAGTCTTATTTTGTTTGCTTGCTCACCATGGCATTCCCATCTAGGTAAGGGTGGGCATTCTCTCTCACTATCCCTTATGGCATGCACCTAGTGATTCTAACTCATCTTTCCATCTTTTGGGTGGTATGTCATCCCAGCAAGACATTTCCCCCAAAAGAGTTTGAGTAGGAACCTCAGAATAGGCTCTCCCCTTCTCCCCACCGCCAGACCATACCCTCTCTTACCTCTGACCCATGGCCCACCACCCCTGTATTGACTGGGTACAGGTTAGTGGTGCATGAGCCTTATACGTGCTCCACTTCCATGTGTGTCCATGACTTGTTTGCTGCTCATGTGTTTGCCATGACTTGAAGACTTGTCTGTAGATTCTACAGCTTGTTCTTCTTGTGGCGTGAATGTTTCCCTGAGCCTTCGTTCTTCATGTCTTACTTCTTTCTTGGGCTAGGCCTTACTTGATTGTGGCTTATTCTTTCTCTAATCCATCTTTTGCCCCTTTCATAGGTCTGTTGGCACTTCTGCCATACCATTCTGTCATTCCTACTGTGCTATTGTATGACCCGTACTTGTTGGCTCCTTTTGGGCCTGCTGTATACTTTTCCTTTGCTTAATTCTTGTGGCCCAGTATTACCATTGGTCTAGTATTCATACTATTTTGGGCTTCCTTGGCCCATCTCAATCTTTTGGGCATCCTTGGCCTATTTCCTTCCCTTGGGCATCCTCCGCCCGTTTCCTTTTCTTGGGCATCCTCCGCCCATTTTTACTCTCATGGGCCTTTGCTAAGTCTTTTGGGCTTCCCCGGCCCAAATTACCATATCATTTACTTTTGGGGTTCGTGGGCTTTCCACCAACCCTTTACTTACTTAATTCATTACTTTAGGCTTCTTTGGCACATTCTTGCTTGCTTTCTATTTCATATAATGCTCATGGGTTTACTACTTCTTTTCTTTGGGCTCCTTTAGACCCGCTTGCTTTCTTTAAGGCTTATTTATTATTTTCTAGGCTTATAATCCATTATTCCTGTTATTCGGGTTTAATGGTTTTCTTCTCAATTTACTAACTCTTTTCCTCCCACATTGTTGGGCTTCTTCCCGCTATTGGGCCTCTCTGGCAAAGTGGGCATCAACAATTTTAAAAATATTAACATTGACAAATCATTTATTTATATTTATAATTGTTACAACATGTATGAGAGGGAAAATTTGAATTCTAACTCTCCTTATACGGAAAATGATATTTTTATTTGAAATCAATTTATTTCATGAATGTTTAAAAGTTTACAAATTACTAACTGGTACATAATTAGATTTAGAATATAAATTTTTAGCCTTGAAATGAATAAAATGAAAAAAATAAAAATAAAAATGCATCCTATAAAAATGCATCTTACTAGACATACAATCAATATTACTTTTTTATTTACCAATAATTATTTATCATATTAATAGTTTGTAAAAAGAAAAATTGTAGCGGTGAGAGGGAAAAAAAACCATTAATTTGGAATGTACAACGTGGACGGCCACGTAAGAAGGAGAGCGGTCCAAATGGGTTGACCATGCAGATTGAGATCACGTGTTAGTTAACGAAAAACGACGTCATTGCCGAGCCCCAATCGTAAAAGCAACACCGAAATGTCAGACTTTCACGTGTATATCTCATGTATTCCCTTTTGGGATTGGTCTTCAGTCTTCTCACTTCTGCATCTTTCCATTATTGAATGTGAATACAGATACACTCACCCAATAATGCATCAAATTTTTCTTGCCCTTCATTTCAACTACTCAGTCTTCTAGACGTGTAATCATTACACAGAGCTGTAACAAACACGTGTAATTCCCTGTTCTGGAATTAGTTCATTTCAAAGTTCATGAGCACAATTTTTACCATAATTTCGACATATACATAGAATTGTGAGTAGTGAGTGGCGAAAAAGAAAAAAAAAAAAGCAGTGACTTTTCGATCATTGACATATATTATTAAGTTGTGACAAATAGTATGGTTCAGAACAATTTTTTCAATCTTTTAGTACATATGGGAGACTAGAATAGCAAGTTTCTTGGTTTGAATGATACATGTGTCACTAACCGAAACCAAAGGCATGGAATTTCCATGTACTAAGTACTAACTAGTCCCAACACACTGGTCCCCCAATATAGCTATTTCTAGACTCCCAAGCTAGATTTTTCTCCATTGGCATAAATGAATAGTCTGCTGCATAGTCTATCAGCCCACCAACATCATCATTTTCTGAATTACAACAATAAAAATATTAGAATGAGATGATATTCTTAGGGATAACACAATCAGTTGGGAGGTCACATCTTATGAAATAGAGATTATTATGTTAAGTCGTCTTCTTCTTTTTCTTTTTCTTGAAAATAAACTCACACATCATACCAATAGCATTTAGATCAAATAAAGTTTTGAATCTTATCCTCTCTCTCCAACTTAAAATGTATAGAATAGAAAACGCACACATTCTATTATAAAAATATAAATATAAATATAAATGAAAAGTTAGAAGAATTCTTTGTTAATGTTCAATTTTAAAACGAATTTTTCTATAACAGGAATGGATTGGATACCTTTAAAGATATGAAAGAGGAAAGAAAGATTCTCTGGCAAATTTGGAAAATGGGCTATCTCTTCAGCGAGTTTTATTGTTATATAACATGGAATACAGGTCTAAAGATAAAAAGAGAATATCAACCTTGCCTTGCATGGCCCCTCTCTACAACCTTACAAATCATAATCAATCATTAGACAAAATCAATATTCTAAGCTAAAAAATCTTCTTCTTCAGCTAATTAAGCATCTTCATAAGGCTGAACATTTTGAGCATGAGGAGCTTGGTAAGCTTTTGCCATAGCCACAGGGAACCCTATCCCAGTGGACCTATTAGCCGCAGCTCTTTCCAAGGATTGCACTTGTGACTTCAAGAATTTCACATAGTGAATTGCTTCATCTAACATAGAGGCAGTGTCCATTTTAGTACCTCCTGGGACAAGTCTTTGCAAAATCCTTATCTTCTCACTTATCCTTTCTCTTCTATGGCGTGCAGCTACACTTTGAGGATCCTTTGAAATCTTCACGTTCCTTCTCTTTGGTGGCTTCACTGATTCAGGGTCTATGTGTATTGGTTGCATTGCCGCTATCCGAAATATCATTTCCCTCATTGCCGCCATTGAATTCCTCTTCTGTGTTGCTGTAGAAACTGCCCTTGCACCTGATAAGAATGATGGAGTTGAAGCTTGTTGAATTGGGTTGGTGTTAGTGAGTGAGATAGTGGATGGTAGGTTTAGAAATAAGGGTGAAGGTGGTGAAGCTATTTGGGGGTTATTCATGTTATGCGACATATTGCTAATATTGTTGTTATTGCTAGTACTACTAGGACCAGAAAACTCCTGGGTTTGCAACTCATTGACATCATTGTATGCACCACAAAACTCAGGAAGTTTGTCCATTTCCAACATCATCATCATCTCCATTTGGTCCTCTGATGCCTTTAACTGCTCCATATGATCCATGGCTTATAGAACTCTCTATAGAAAAAGAGTCCTAAAAGGAAGAGCAATTTGAGGGAGAAGTATTTAAAGGATGAGAACTGAGAATTAAGCAGATAGACAGAGGGATGGGGAAGATAAAAGAGAAGAATGGAAGACTTGGAGTTTTGTGTGCAGTGAAGGAAAGCACAAGGTTAAGAAAGAAGAAATTGAAGGGAAACGAATAAAATAGTGATATCAGGAACAGACACTTATCAATCTAGTGGCAAAGACTATATATATATATATATATATATATAACAAGTGGCTGAATATTATATAGTATAAAAATGCTTCACTCTTTTTTGCCCTATTGCTACTGCAAAGTTGTTTGTTTGTTTTTGTTTTTGTTTTTATTTTTTCCACCGAGTTGTTGAGCTCACTTTCTCTTTTCATCCATGATTTTTTCTTTTATCCTTCTTTTTTATGTGACAAACTCCTTTTTATGGTTTGAGATTAAAAGTTCAAAACGAGTGCATGATTGTCTCTACCTCGAAGAGCATCATAAAGCATGCTCACTGTCTTCTGTTGATCTGTACCATTAAACTTGTGGGCCAAAGTCTTCAAGATATGAGAAAAATAATCGTTAGATCTGACCAAGACCAAGACCATATAGAAATTTAATTACATTCCTAGTTAAAAATTCTTATTCCAGATTAAGAGACTTCAAATTATTTCTAAAAAAAAAAGAGACTTCAAATTCAACTTTTTTTTCTTTTTTAAATATAAAGTGACTTGAACTTCTAAGCACTTGATTATTTTGTAAGTACGTGTTATCTCATTTTATATACACTAGATTACAGTGAGGAATTACATATAAGTAGCCACAAAATATTAGAAAGGAAACTTATAATCAAAATTTTATGGATATCATAAGGACTTGGGAACCACAAACCTAACCTCATGATATAATTTATGAGTAGTTGCTTATATAACATAAGAATAGGATAATAAAACAGAGCTATTAACAAACAACAATTTGAAAATTTTGGAAGAAAATAAACAAAAATATAGGGATATAGCACCCTATTGTTGAAAGATTTTACAATGTGGCCCACCAATGGAAAGTTAAGATCTACCAACTATTCCACGACTAAGCATTAAGTACTTTTTGATGGTGCATGCATCATTTTTCAGTGATGTTTGATAGCAATAGATATGCAAAAACTAAAAATGATATTAGAATTAGAGTGGATTCATGTCAAGGTAATTAATACCGTACCGGTATGTAGGTACTGTATTGGTATGTACTGTTGGAGTCTAACTTTGTCTTCAAAATCACTTTTTTTTAGAAACCTAAAAGCCCCACTCACATGACAGGTGTCAGAAATCTCACCAACCTCTTTTAAATGAGATGCTATTATTTTTGATAAACAAATGAGATGCTATTACTTTCCCGGTTTGGCGGTGGGAATCCAGTGCCGTTTCGTCCTTCGAAAAACGCTACAGGTGGCAATGGTCTAATTGGTAAGGACCTAGTCTTGCTCAACTTGTTCATTATCATTATATTATATTCACAATAATTTTATAATAATTTCACAATAATAATTTTATGGCTGTTTATTACTGGTTTTTTTTTTGAAGATGTTTATTATTGGTTTTTATCTCAGCCTATCATGTATATAAATTTTTTACTAAGCTAACAGGTTATTGTAAAGCATTTATTAATAAGCAATTTAAAGAAAATTTTAATATTACTTTTTTGAAAAATATAAAAAACTGAAAAAAAAAAAATTTTTTTTTCTATAAAAATTTTCTAAAAGAATTTCTCAAACCAATAACCTTTTTTAACTAATAGTTTGTCTGGCACAAAATTTGTTGCGAAAATTCTATATATTTGACATTATTAGCATCAATAAAAGCCCAAGCTAAGCTACCTCGTGTAGTCGTGTTATTCCATAGGGAACGCTTTTCGAGATGGATCAGGTTCTGTGCAACCTGCTTCATGTGCTGGCTGGAATTGCCAACGAAATTACCTAGGGGAGGAGGAAACTGAAGTCAGAAATTGGCTTGTAATGTAAAAGCCTTCACCTACTACCAAATTAGGCTCCGCAGCCCTTTTGTCATCAATTTCTATCTATTTTCCTATGGTGAAATTGGTTAAAGTTAAACATATAATAAATGAAGAGTAAAGTGTAGGATAAATACTTTCACAAAATTTTATATATATTGTTACTTATTTATTTTACGGTCCTGGTTAATCAAGATCTAAATTCTAAACTCATATCATATAGAAAATGATTCAATTCACCTAATGTATTATATATTCTTTTCACATAAAAATGAATCTTGCATATGAGTCATTCACATGAAATTTTTATTTATATGATATCACAAAAATATTTGTATGAAAATAAGATATAATACAACGATTGCATGGAATAATTTTTCCAAATTACAAGCCAAAAAACACAACATATCAATTTTTTTGTGAAACTTTTGTGTGTGAAGAGTTCTTAATGAATGAATCACCTCTGTTACCCTTTGTAATCCTTCTTCTTTTCACAATACCTGTGTGTATAGGTTAGTTTATTTTCTTAAACCTATGTTGTTTAAAAGATAAACTTAAAGACTAAATTATATTTTTGGCGTTTTATGTTTAGGGTTAACTCTAAATTACTCGACAACTAATTCTGACAGGTGATATTAGTTATCTATACTCTAATTGTCGTCATTATGATAAGGTGGGTATGTATATATAATTTTTTTTCTTTTTTTCTTTTGAAAAGTAAAATAGCATTATATAGAACTCTTTTATGCAAAAGAAATTTAGGGGAAGAAAAAAATGATTGAAGAGAGTAGGTCAGGTGGAAGGAAACATAATCAAGTGGCGAGTCATAGAGAAGTACATGGTAAAGTAAATGTAGTTTAATACAAATTTCAAATTCCAAGGGTCCAATTTCTATTTTTCCATTAAAGAAACCAACTATTTCAGGAGGGACTAAGTAGCCAGCAAAGCCAATGCACGACATAAATACAGAAACCTTCTTCTCTTAAGGTTTGCAGTAATTTTTCATTTCAGAATTCAGACTCTAGTTCCTATATATATAAATTGGTATTCAATATTGTAAGTTGTAACTATTTGTTTCTTCGTCCTCAACCTCTGATCATCACCCATGGCATTTAAGGCAGTGGGGCCTAGCTAGTTGTGGACCCCACTCAATACATATAGAGTAGTGGGCCCCTATTCACCTCATGATATGATTAATCGATGATGATATGATGTAGACGTCGATAAGGAAACATATAGGGTCGTTTTGAGAAGGTTAGCTAGCTAGCTAGCTACACAGTTCAGTCCTTCATGAAACGACAAGATTCTTTTTTGGTAGAGAGAAACATTGCTTTTAATTTTTAATTGAGTTGGCTGTATTCATGAGGAAGAAAATAATAGGTAAAATATATATATATATATAAACATTGCTTTTAATTTTTAATTGAGTTGGCTGTATTCATGAGGAAGAAAATAATAGGTAAAATATATATATATATATATATTAAACCATATATTTTAAAAGGTGTACAAATTAAAACCTAATTTTTTTTAAAAAAAATAATAAATTAAATTTTACTAATGATTTTTTTTTTAAAATTTTTTGAAACCCTTTGTTATTTTTGAAAGTATAGGATTTAACTTGTTACAATCCTAAACTACAAGGATCAAAATGTAGTTTAAACTAAAAAATAAAAAAGAAAGAAAAAGGGATTTAATTACGTTTTTGGTTTTGGTCCTTTAATCTTTTATCATTATTTCAAGGTTGTGTTTTTAATTTTATATATATAGGTCATTATCGTAATTTGATTAATGATAAATACTAACATAACAAATAGAATTCGTAAAACCGAAGTCACTTTGAGCTAGAGCTACGACATGATATGAATTCATTTTCTCATATCAATATTTTTCATCCATGAAATGATCATAATAAATTTTTTGATTGTATAGGAATTACGATGAAACATTTTTAAAGTATAAGAATGACTTTATAATAAAGAGAAAATTTTGAGCACCAAGTATACAATTAACTCAGAGAGATTTAACTCAAAGAGAGAGAGAGAGAGAGAGAGAGAGAGAGAGAGAGAATTTTTTTCATTACCATGCTAGCTAGCTAGCTAGCTAGTAAAATGCTATGAGAGAGAGAAGAAGGTGTAGTAGAAAACTGCACTATATATACATGTAAAGCACTACATGCGATATAAATGTATAGGAAAATAGCGTTACACATATTGTGTGTTTCAATAATTAGGGCTCGTTTAGTACATGTGTTTAAACACATGTTTTCAGTTTGTAAATAACATTACACGTATTTTCACATACTTTTTCACCCACATATATTTTCAAAAAATATAAACAACATTACTAATACAACATTAACAAACAGGCCCTAAAATTGTGAATTTAACTCATGATTTTAGTTCATGAAAACAAACTATGTGCCTAATAAAAATCCCCCCTAAATGTATAAAAGTTTGATATGTACACATAACAAACCCATAGCTTATATTTAATGTGGCGCATGAATAGCGCAATTAATGGCTCAGTTGTACTGGATCTCTTTTTTGATGAACAGTACTAGATCTCTGCGGTGGTTTTTACATCCAAAGGTTTTTGTTTTTTTAGTAAACAGTAATACTTATTAGAACATACACGAAAATAGTAATATTAGTGTTTTAAACCGGGTTTATAATACATTATTTTTACATTCAAAGGTTAAGGACATTCGATGGAGTACAGTTACCTGTCTTTATAGCAACAAATGTAATATAAATCAACATATTACACTATCAATTAAGATACTAAACCAATTGAAGCATCAACTAGGTTTACATGGACTTCCAACTTCTATTACGTCACACAAAGTTACCTGGAATTAGTATAATTCCAAACCCTAACAATGAATGCCATTTCAACCTGAAAAAAAATAAATAAATAAATAAATAAAATAAAATAAAATATACGTATGTTATAAAAAAATTTGGTTACAAAACTAACGTGATTTGCAAACCTTCATATATACTAATACATTAATGTCGAAGTACAATCAAAATCGACATCGAATCTAAACTTCTAATAAAGTGTTATTGTGTACCAAGTGTCTATTTTAATTTTTTTAATTGTAGTGTCAAGTAACTTATTTATAATAGTCAACTTGTAAGTCAAGATGACCACCTTACTCATAAAAACCACTTTATTATCACTGTGGGGTCAGAATTTGGCAACTGCGGCCCATTTTATACTAAGCCTAAGACCCACGCCGAGGAGGAAGA
The DNA here is from genome assembly GCA_019022515.1 of Quercus aquifolioides. NCBI lineage: Eukaryota > Viridiplantae > Streptophyta > Magnoliopsida > Fagales > Fagaceae > Quercus > Quercus aquifolioides. The sequence continues at coordinate 102,722,674 of CM032327.1, forward strand.
AATGTCTAAGGACGAACAAAGAAAGTCCAAAGTGCCAAGAAACATCGCCGAGGAAGATCCTGTCCTCGGCCAATCGAGATCATAGAAGGGAAGAGCGGCACGCCATCAAAGGCAACCTCCCAGAGCATCCCAAGGAAAATGACAAGTACAATGGGTCAGCCATAGGAGCATGGTGGAGGAGTGATTCAAGGAGAAACTGTCACCTCCGCATTAAATGCCCACAACCAACGTCCTGGCCGCATTAATGAAGAAATGACCCCTGAACAGTGCTGCCTTGGTTGCTGCAACTCACAGGAGGTTTGAGAAGGTGGTTGATGGGACAAACACTCGAGTAGTGACCTGTATTATTAACAAATAGAGAGCCAAGATCAACTGGAAGGGATTATATAATGTAAGAAATCCTCTAGAAAAAGAGGGGAAAAAAAACAGAGAATACGGTAGCAATCTGTATCATCTTAGAAACCTTTGTAACCAAGTACTGAAGAAATAACAAGAACTACAAACTTCTTAGGGGAGAGCCGAGGACAGAATTTCACACTTTACTCCGCGTCCTTATTATTCAATCCACTCATAACCATGTCTAGTTGTTGTAACCCTCACTAAGGCCTAGTTCTTAAACTCATTCTCTATAAATTTATTGTATTGGGCTAATTGGGCCTGAGTTCACTCATCCAATAGTAGAAGTGCTCAAACCCAGTCCCTACAATTGGCACTGTCTGTGGGGAGAACTTGTGTGTTAGTAAGGGCAACAATCAAGCATGGTAGGATCAGGCCCTCATCAAGCAGGTTCCCATCAGCCTAGGACAGAATTTCACACTTTACTCCGCGTCCTTATTATTCAATCCACTCATAACCATGTCTAGTTGTTGTAACCCTCACTAAGGCCTAGTTCTTAAACCCATTCTCTATAAATTTATTGTATTGGGCTAATTGGGCCTGAGTTCACTCATCCAATAGTAGAAGTGCTCAAACCCAGTCCCTACAATTGGCGCTGTCTGTGGGGAGAACTTGTGTGTTAGTAAGGGCAACAATCAAGCATGGTAGGATTAAGCCCTCATCAAGCAGGTTCCCATCAGCCTGAACTGGCTAGATCCCAACAACAGGGTAACTTTCCCAACCCTGAGCGTAATCGGAATAAAGAGAATGGAAGGTTTCGAGAGGGAAGTGTGCACACCACTCAAACCAGCAGAAGCCACTCTCGTGTGAGCAGTCACATATCCTAGGGACAAAATGATAAGCAGGCCATGCAGTGAGAGATAGACGACTTGAAGAGAAAGTTGTACCATGCACAACGAAGGCGGTCTCATTCCAGCCCTGACATGCCCTCCAATGATGAAAGTGATGATGACTATAGGCAAAGATCGAGAACTCCTCTAAGTGAGACCTTCTCTCACGAAAAAGAGTACTACCGGAGGCGTAAACGTAAAAGCCCACCTCCTAGGGGCTTGGGAAACGATGCCATGAGCAAGGCACTGGATCAACTCTCCAAGTCACCTTTTACACGCCACATAGAAGGGGCTACACTTCCTCGACGATTCTAGCAGCCAACCTTCACCATTTATAACGGCAAAACAAACCCCGTGGAGCATGTGAGCCAGTTTAACCAAAGGATGACTGTCCATTCTAAAAACGAGGCACTAATGTGCAAGGTTTTCCCATCTAGGTTGGGACCAGTGGCGATAAGGTGGTTCAATGGCTTAAAGACGAATTCCATAGATTTGTATAGGCAGCTAACCCAAGCCTTTGGCTCCCGTTTCGTTACAAACAGCAGAGCTCCTCGGCCCTTGAGTGCGTTATTGTCTTTATCCATGCATGATGGAGAAACTCTAAAGGCCTACTCGGACAGATATTGGGAGATGTATAATGAAATGGACAACAATTTTGACGATGTCGCCATCAGCACCTTCAAAAATAGTCTCCCAGCCGAGCACGGCTTGAGGAAGTCTCTGACTGGCAAGCCTGCCACCAGTGTGCGCCAACTGATGGACCGGATCGATAAGTATAAGCGAGTAGAGGAAGACCAGTTGGAAGGCAAGGGAAAAGAAAAGGTTATCCCTCAGGAGAGGAGAGATTTCAGGTTGGACCGATATAACAGCAATCGCCCGAGAAGAGATTTCGTAGGGCAATCCGGAGCAACCAACACACAGACTGTCAATGCTGTATTCCGAGAACCAGTACATCGAGTGTTGGAGAAAATCAAGAACGAGTCATACTTTAAGTGGCCGAATAAGATGGCAGGAGAGTCCACGAGGCGCAATCAGAACTTTTATTGCCAATACCACCAGGACCACGGACATACCACGGAGAGCTGCAGGAACCTCTGGAACTATCTGGACTAGCTAGTCCGAGAAGGAAAGCTGAAGCACCTTCTGCATCATTCCAGTGGTCATCAAGGTCAGACCCCTTAGGAGCCCCAGAGAGATACTGTCCTAAGGCCACCCGTAGGGACAATCAATGTAATCTTGGCCGCGCTAGGAAGAACAGGCACGCGCCCTTCACGAGTGTTATCTGTGGCCTAGCTGCTTGCCGAGGAGTCCTAACTAGAGCCGAAGAGGGCCAGAATGAATTTTCAACCAATCCTGAGTTTTTCGGAAGAAGACAAGATTGGAACCACCTAGCCTCATGACGATGCGCTAGTGATCACTCTCAGAATCGAGAACTACGATGTGAAAAGAGTGATGGTGGATGATAGCAGTGGGGCCGAGGTTATGTACCCCGGCCTCTACAAGGGGCTAAGGTTAAAACCGGAAGATTTGATGCCCTATAGCTCTCCTTTGATGAGCTTCGACGGGAAGCTTGTTATTCCAAAGGGCATGATTAGGCTACCCATCCAGATCGGCCTAGAGATAGTGGAGGTGAACTTTATCGTGATGGACACCTACTCTCCATATACGGCCATCGTCGGTAGGCCCTAGCTCCACACCTTGGGGGCTGTTGCCTCCTCCTTGCATCAGAAGGTGAAATTCCCGTCAGGGGACCAAGTTCTTGAAATCCATGGTTGCCAATCCATGGCAAGGCAGTGTACAGTGGCTGCCATTTCACATCGGCTCGACGCGGAGTCCTCGGCCTCTGCTGAAAATAACTTATAGCAATCAAAGGCCTGAGGATATCAAAATCCTCCTCTCCATCCGAGGAGCCAGACAGAAGGATTTTGAGGGGCTATTGTAGGGTCAAAGAATTTGGCAACCGCGGCCCATTTCATACTAAGCCTAAGACCCACGCCGAGGAGGAAGAAATGTCTGAGGACGAACAAAGAAAGTCCAAAGTGGCAAGAAATATCGCCGAGGAAGATCCTGTCCTCGGCCAACCGAGATCACTGAAGGGAAGAGCGGCACGCCATCAAAGGCAACCTCCCAGAGCATCCCAAGGAAAAGGACAAATACAATGGGTCAGCCATGGGAGCATGGTGGAGGAGCAATTCAAGGAGAAACTGTCACCTCTGCATTAAATGCCCACAACCAACGTCCTAACCGCATTAATGAAGAAATGACCTCTGAACAGTGCTGCCTTGGTTGCTGCAACTCACAGGAGGTTTGTGAAGGTGGCTGATGGGACAAACACTCGAGTAGTGACTCGCATGATCAACAAATGGAGGGTCAAGATCAACTGGAATGGGTTATATAATGTAAGAAATCCTCCAGAAAAAGAGGGGGGGGAAAACAGAGAATACGGTAGCAATCTATATCATCTTAGAAACCTTTGTAACCAAGTACTGAAGAAATAACAAGAACTACAAACTTCTTAGGGGAGGGCCGAGGACAGAATTTCACACTTTACTCTGCGTCCTTGTTATTCAATCCACTCATAACCATGTCTAGTTGTTGTAACCCTCACTAAGGCCTAGTTCTTAAACTCATTCTCTATAAATTTATTGTATTGGGCTAATTGGACTTGAGTTCACTCATCCAATAGTAAAAGTGCTTAAACCCAGTCCCTACAATCACTATTAGTGAATGTTTCCATGCATAAACACGAGTTACAACCTAAATTTGATGAATAGTTGAGCATGTTTTTACGGCACCTACCTAACTTGAAAACAGAAGTGGTGTTGGCAGTTGGGTGTTGCATGTTGTTTTCCCAAAACCACAAACACATTATTTTGAAAATAGCAAAAGTCAATTTTTTTATTTATTTTAATCTTAAAAAATATATTTTAAATGTTTTTTTTTTTCAGAACAATTTTAAAAATACACTGATTTCAAAGCATTCCCATATCATGAAATCAGTGGCTATAACTACCTGATGTCTTTCCCTTTCATATCCATAATATTAATATAATAGCTCTTATATATATATATATATTGTATTTAAAATTCAAGAAGTAATGAATAAAGGAACATGTTCTCTGAGAAGAAGTTCGATTGGATAAAAAGAAGGCAGAGGAGAGAGAGAGACCAAGATGTTGTTGGGTGGGTTTTTATTTACTCAATATTATCATGCCACCTTATCCCCTCTTCCCCACAGCATATTTTAAAAAACTAGTAGATAATATTACAATACAGCAAACAAAGCAAAACAAACATATTATAATAATTCTTGCTTCTCCAACTTTCACTATCCCTCTTCCTCGGGAAGAGCAGAGAGAGAAAAAGAAAGCCCTTTTATAATAATAATGTTTTTTTTCACAATCAGTATTCAGAAATGGTCCCATCTCTGATCTTCTCTCTCTCTCTCTCTGTCTCTCTACATGATTTTCATTACTTTCATCTTGGATGATCATTTTCTTCTTGCCTAATTGAACAAGCCAGAGAGTAAAAGCATATTTGTTGCCACTTATTTGGTTTGATTCGTTGACCCTTTGGTACCACTACAGTCCTTGATAGAAAATAGTGTAGGGGTGGAGTGTGTGGGTCCCGCCTCCTTGTGAGGTACCCGGCATATATGCGTACATGATATACAAAATCGTAGGGTGTGGGGTTTGGTTGTCCTGACTCTTTTGCCTGGTGGTGTTTTTTTCGCGCACTGTTTTTTCACGTTTTCAGTTATAAAAACACGAGTAAAAGAGTTTTTACCCTTTTTTTTCTATGCTAAACATTGTGATCACACTGACTTTTTTCTGTGTGACAAAAGCAAATATTGAGCTCTGCACATCTTGATTAATCTCGTTTAAATTAATGGCTTGCATCCATGCACGTGATTCATTTACAATTTAGAAAGGAATTCCCTCCTCTTAAACGCATAGACCAAGGAACACAATGAATAGAGATAGAAGATGAACCCTAGCCTAAATAATATTAAAATCTAAAAGTATCAAATATTTCAGAGCAAATCTCAGATCCCACCTAGTTGGGGAGTGGGGAGTTCAGGGTACGAGATGGCCACCTCGTGTTTCTGATAAATAGTTGAAGGGAAAAGAAGTTAAACCAAATTAAGAGCCAATCACATATTTCTGTTAAAGTATTGGCGAAAAAAATTGGTTCCCAACATACAAAAACTCCCATTTTTGTGAGGTTTTTAAAAAGTGATTAATAATCAATCTTACCCCTAATAATTATTAGGAAAGTTAGATTCCCAAACTTGAACCCGTGACACTTGCTATCAAACCAAAGCACATCTTGTTCAGAGATTGAAAAATACCTTTATAATCTCAAATTCATCACCAGCCAATGAAGTGAGGAAATTGTCTAAACGCTGACCCCCCATATATGGACCATGGAGTATGAATTTAACTACCAAATAAATGGGGTGGCCCTTTATACATTTTACTTGTACAAATGAGACAATCACCAATAAGGTAAGAAAGCCCGGTTCCATGTTTTTGGGATAATCATGTGAAACCCCAAGTCTTGGATTTTTAAGGGAACCCCCATTGAACTCGATTCCTATTGGTCATTGATGCAGGTTTTGGGTTCTGTATGGATTTTAATGAGACCAATCATTCATTCTCTCCAGAATATTTTCATATTAATAAGCCATAAATCTTTTCAAATAGGCTATGAACTATAAAAGCATGAATATAATTTATGTGTGCGCGTGCAAGGTCTTAAACTCTGATCCTAATTCTCACGTAATTTCCAGGAAAAATAAAAAGTAAGATATTCGTATAAACTCATATATCAGTTTATACATCAAATGCGGAAAGTCTTTCAAAGCATTCAAGATCTTAATCAAACCTGTAATAGCAAAATCATGCTACAAAATTACAAATAAGTTGGTCTCCAAAGACATTTCCGTCAACCAAACATGACTGAAAGATTTTATGAGATCAAAGTATTTAATGATGCCTTTTCTGGCCATGTAACACATTTTTATTTTTATTTTTTTAAATGTTTATAGAATTTGCTCGGTATTGAAATTATTTTGAAGGGTAAAACTTCCTTGTTACTCTATAATAACCATAGCATGTAAGCAATAGAGAGTTTGCCATCTATCAGACCCAGCAGAAGTTAAATGCAACTAATGTACTAAATAATCATCAGAACTACAAATTCATATTCAAAGGATATGGTAATCTCTGCAGTATAACTTTAAAAACAGAATTAAAGTTCATCCCCTACAGAAGAGAGAGAGAGAGAGAGAGAGAGAGAGAGTCAAATTCAAGACTAATTACCCTAAATAATAATTAATCAAAATTTCAAAAATGAAAATAAAAAATGGAAAAAATAATACCAAACAAAAAATATATCCTTCGTATCAGAATAACCATATACTAATTGTACCTTTAAACTGGGCAACTGTTAGGAGGGAAGAACATCTACACCTTAGGTGGAGTTTCCATTGGAGATTCCTGCTTGATCACTGTCCAAAAGTTCATTTACACAGAATTGATGCAAGTTTTCGTACATTTTCTTCCACTGCTGAACCATTTGCATAGATCTTGTACACTCAAGCTTTAGTCTTTCTGTCTCCATTTCAGCAGCAGCAGAAGAACCTTGTTGCTGAATACATCAAAAGAATGGTTAGACAGGATTTCAGATGCATGTAAGATCATGCTATTTGCATAGTCAGATGACTAAAAAGCATAACTAGGAACAAAACATGCGCATACAACCATACACACACAAACACATGCATGACAATGAAGTGGTCAAAGAACATTCACTGAGATTTTAAGAAACCTGAAGTTCTTTGATTTGATTATTTATCACATGCGAACTGAAATATGAAGGATCTATTGATTTCCTGCAAGTAGACTGGAGACCAATGACAGTCGTAGTGTCTGCATCTTCATCTGTTGGATTCCTATATTTATCCAGCGCAGGTGGTAACAATGACCCATGCCTTCTTGAGGAAGCTTGTGAATTTGGCCGAAAATTAAAGTTGATCTCTGGTCTAACAACAAGAATATTGTTTACAGGACCTGCACATCATGAAAGGGAACAGCAAAACATGGGTTAGATAACCACATTTTTTTTTGGGAGTCAAAATCAGATAAAGGGAAAGTGTGTGGAGGCAGGGAGAGGTTATTGATAACTTGCACTTAATGTTGCTTACATAAAAACACTAATATGCAAAATTTTAATAGAAATACCCAATTGAAAAGCACCCAAAAAGGTTTTTGAGATACATACTTTTAGATAGAAAAAAATACTATAATAGGTGAAATGCCACTTAGAAACCAGCTTAGGAAACAAAACTAGATTTAGAATATATGCCTTCAATCTACTGTATAAAAAACATGACCAGACACAGTGATTTGGTAACTACAATTTTTGTAACGATTCTAGTATACACCAACTCAAATACATTGTAACATTTCTATTAGAAGCCGTATGTTTAAGTTTTCAATCATAAGTAAACAATGCAGATCATGAATGATGTCATTTGCTTCAAGATCATAAATAATAGTTTAATGATTAACTTAAGTCCTTAATCAAAACTACAGATTTAAAAATAAAATAGTGCCTATATATAGAGCACAATGTTTATTACATGAAAAATTTCTGTGAGGGGATGGTACAAGCATAGTAGAGAAAAAAAAAACATACACTGAAGTGATTAAGAAACAAACAAATAAATAAGAACTAAAACATAATAAATGATTCTTTTTCCTTTGTCGTGAACATACACCCATGCACACAAGAAAGCAATTATTTATATAGCTTGGGCAAAACCTTTTGCATGCTTGAACACACGAACAATGTTGTGAGTTTTAGCGTCCCAAACTCGTACCATACCATCATCCGATCCAGAAAGTAAAAGATTTCCACGTGCACAATATGCTAAGCAAGTAACAGCCTTGCTGGAAGAGAAAAAAGGAAAAAAAAAAAAAAAAAAAAGAAGAAGAATGAATTATGAATTCAGAGATCTTAGAGGCCAACACTACAAGAATGCAAAGTCTGCAGACACAACTTAATGAAGGATCACAGTCTTATCTAAAACAATCAACAGTCTCCCAGTGATATAGTTTGAGATAATACAATAGTAAATAACTAAATATACATTTGCAGATAAATATATTAACAATGAAGTATTTATGATAATCAATGAAGCACAGATTAGGCCCATAATCAAGAGATTGCCCCCAAAAAAAATTCCCATGACATTCATAAAGGGAATATTTGGTACAATACAATTGTATTGTGACTATTGTCATAAAAGGTGATAGAATCACAAAACTAGCGAGTTACAAATCCATAGTAACCACACTGTCGGACTGTAACAAACCAAATTACAGCAATGAAGTTCAGAGAGACCATGAAATCCATAATCAATATAGAACATGACTCAGAGGGCTTGAGGTAAAACAAAAATAACATTATTAGCTGCATCTCAAAAAGGTTGGAGGCCAAATCATGGAAAACTTATGAGGGTAATAGCCACCCACTGCCAAATCTAATTCAATCCCACGTCTAACACTAATATTTCAACCTCAACATGATTCCAATTAAGTAAGCTTATCTCAACAAACTTATTGGAAGGAGAAATGCTATATAACATTTTTACAGAAACCATTCCCCAATTATGGCATAAAGAGAAATTAATGTTAAAACATGGCTGCTCAAATAGAGTCACGTAAACCATATGCATGATGAAAACATAAATTGTAACTTCCATGTAGGTAATATTTACAATCACCAAAACTTATCCCCAACAATGCAACAAACAGATATATTTAGAATTTAGCAAAAGAAAGTCCCACAATCAAACCAGATGATAGCAATTATAAAAACTTGTGACTAGCAAAGATAACTCATTTTTTTTCTGCAACTTAGTGAAACTTCAAATAACAACAAAAGAGACAAACCTGTGATTTGATAATGAATTTATGATATGCAACCCATAGTTGCTTTTAGAGGTGCTTTCAGCACTAAGTGCAGCAACGTATATCTTGCCATCTCTACTGCCAGCATAGAAGACATGTTCGCCAGGGTCAAGTACAATTGCATCAATTATTGAAGGGAATACGATATTTCTTAATAATTTTCCCTTTGATAAGCTCCACACCTGAGAAAAGGTACATCATATAAGTTATATACTGAACCAAATTTCAAATTAATTATTGAAACTACAATAATAAAGAAAGAAAAGCCTTCAAGGACACTATAAAATAAAGAATGAAAAGTAACTCTTCAGAAGCTGAACTCGGATCACTGATAAAATAAGTCCGAGAGAGGAGAGACATAACTTCTGTTAGTCTTGTTCGAAATTGGACTTGCCAGCTTACAAACATATTCGAGAGTGTGAATCATCCACATTCTAAGGTACAATAATCAGTAGATTGATAGGGACTGTTGTTTGATTCCACTTATTCACAGGGTGAGTGCAGGTCCAAACCACTCCCCCCCCCCCCCTTCCCCCTTTCCTCTCTTTAAACACATCAATTATGTTCAGAAGGATTACAGAAATCTCAACAAGAACAACTTATGCCCATTTATTTTACAAAAGGGTTCTTGATTTTTAAACTAGTAGCTTATAAAAAGTATGATTTGCAAATAATAAATATCTGATTATAACTTAAGCGTGGGTGAACCTCACTTGACAGTTGCAGTTAATTTCCACCTTAACATCCCAAGTCATAAAAAAGCAGCACATGTCATAATACTACATTAACAAAATACTGTAGACAGTATAATTCATTCGAGAGCACGTCAAACCTTACAAGTTCGATCCGCGGAAGCTGATACTATAATGGCATTGCTTCCTCCATATCCGACTACAATATCAGTTACACGCAAAGTGTGCTCTGAAAAACTGTGCTCATATAGATGATCAGATCGCTGACGTTTCAAATCATCGAATATCCTAAATCATTAGTCAATGAAAGAAAAAATAAAGCATGAGTATATAATTAGAAATGTAATAATCAAACTAAATATAGTAAACATATATATATAGAGAGAGAGAGAGAGAAGTACATGAAGAGGGACCAAACTTTAACAGATCCATCCTCCGAACCAGATATTAGCAGTGAGTCATCGTCGGAAAATACCAAGCAAGTAACAGCCCTATAATGAGCATTCCATTTCCTAAGTTGTCTACCAGTGGCAACCTAAAGCATCAAATAGGTAGTCTTCAGATAAATAGAAAAGAAAAAATAGAACCCCAACTATGCTAATGATTTTGTTTTTGTTTTTTTGATACCCTAGGGAACCTTTCTAAAGAAGAGTCCTTTGGACCCACCCGTCGAAACCCAGTTGCCGGGTAATCAAGGGGCATTCACCATTGACGAGCTAAGCTATGCTAATGTTAATAGTTCTAATTTATCTGAAACCAATTCAACAATTATAATATAAAGGAAATTCACCTCCCACAAGTAAATATCACCAGATACGCCTCCACCAACAATGTACGTGCCTTCGCGGTTAGCAGCGACTGGCTGTATTGGTTCCGAAGGAAAGCTCTTAACTTCTACTTGAGGCTATACACACAAATAAGACATGTATTTAGAATGAGTGTTCATTGAGGCATATTGTCGAACAGGTTGTGTGCATAGTTTGAAGCGAAGTGTACCTTAGACCAAGACCAGTAGAGGATGCAGCCAGAGTTGGCGGAGGGATCACGGAGCTGAGAAGAGGCGAGGAAGCGTTGGCCAACGCAGGCGAGGCCATGAGGCGGAGAGACGCAAGTCTTGTAACGGAGTTGCTCCGCGCCGGTATGGACGTCCCAGCAGCCGATGCCGCCGTCGATGGAAGAGGAAGCCACCACTACTTCCATTGCTTGTGATTGTGGAATTAGGGCTTGGAAGGTCTTGGAGCTTGCGTTTTGAGTGTAAGGATTTTGCTAGGGTTTTAGGAGTTTCGTGCACGAAGAATTAGCATACGACGTCGTTGTAAGAGAGGAAGGAACAATTAAAGAACTTGTAATAGGTCTTTTACTGTTAGTCCACTCTTACATTTGATAATAGACTATTTTAATTAAGAATTTATATAATTTTTATGAGAAATATAAAAAATTATGTTGATTTTTTCTTTTCACATAAATGTTTTTTAGAAATATTACCTGAACTAATGTTCATGAGTCATCCTTTAACTTCTCCTTTTACAATTTTATGGCAATATTTACATTTTAAATCTTATCATTTCAAAATCTTTAAAATTAAATCCTGCATTTTTTTTTTATACTTTTTTTTTAAGAATCAATTTATACTAATTAGAATTTGAATCTTTCATGATTAAATTAATATGATTTTAAAAGTTTCTTAAAACTTCTTCCCAAACAAAAAAAAAATTCTTAAAACTAATGAAATTATATTTGTGATAGCTTTAACACATCAATGTTGAATTTAAAACTATTTAAAGTAGGAAAAGCATTTACATATAGTGTCCAAAAAAAAAAAAATTTTGATGCATGATACTACAACCAATATACTTATTAGTTATTAGATAATTTTTTTTTTTTTTTAGAATCAGTTATTAGATAAATTTTGAGAATGATTCAAATATTTTGACACAATTTTAATTATTACACATGATAAGTGATCTAAAAATTGAATTTTTTTTTTTTGGGAGAATGTAAAAATTGGATGTTGTATGCATAAGATGATAAGATTTAATGAAATTATAAAATTATCACATGCTCAATTGATTGATAATTATTATTGTCTAGTTAAGGAAAATATTTCTTAAAATGTATTAGAATTTTGCTCCAATAAATTTTTAAACAATAATAAAAAAAAATCAAATAATTAATATGCTTCTCCTCAGATCATGTAACTTATAACTAACTAAATAATCAAGTCAAATATTTCTATTGAATTTGTAAAAAAAATTGTAAAATATTTTGTATCTCTAGCATTATTCTTCTTTCTTTTTTTTCTTTTTTTTTTCTTTTTTCTCTTCACTTATATTCTTTCTCTTTCTATATTTTTTCTATAAATATAATTTGGATCCTGGACGATCTCTTTTCTACTAGGGTAGGCTAGCAGCCCAAGCCCATAACTTTATAAAATTGAATCCCACCAGAGCCACTTCGGCCCAGAACAGTTTCCATGCTTACTCGTTGCAAGTGAAACGTTCATAGAAGCCCATGTAAACCCAAACCAAGTTTAATTTAGTGCTTTTTTCTTTTTTTCTTTTTCAATGTTTAGTGGTTATAGTATCTACATAAAATTAACCACTTCTTCAGTTTAATCTCGCTGAACTTAGAAAAGGAATGTTTGTCTTTTTACCATTGATTCGAAAATTTCGTTATCCTTTTTAAGCATGCACGAAGTTTGAACAAATAGCCAACACAAAATAGAAGTTTAACATTACGCATGCTTCAAATTTTTGCTAAGTTTATCGCAAATTTTTTGTTGCTTCTTAAAAACAAAAGTCCCTTTTTGATTGCGGAAAGCAAATATGGCTACGAACACTTTCTTTTGTGTTTATGTATGTTTCTCTCTTTTCTCAGCCATGCCAACGATAGATTGTCGTCTAAACCACGTGTTACAGGAATCAAACTTTATATGCAAAATTCTAGTTGGTGGAGGTTGTTGAGCAATGTTGGATGATTGTGACGGAGAGTCATCATATATTCATATAGAGGTTAGTCATCTATGGCTAAGGCTACTGTCTAGTATTTTTAGGGATTTAGATACGAGACAAACACATAATCACTTTTTGATGTGTCATATCTATGTAACATTCAATGGACGGAAGTACAGAACACAAATCAAATCCATCATCTATATTAAATACAGTTGTGATCATTTTAGAGCAAGATATTTATGTTTCGACATGTGTCATATATGTGTCACATTCAATGCACTGAAGCACAGGACGCAAATCAAATCCATTTTCTATATTAAGAATTCATTTGTGATCACTTTAGAGCAAAGTATCTATGTAGGTGTACCAATAAGGTTTCTCATTTTCGTCTTATATGGTCTTTGATCTGATGCTTAATTAATATAGTTTTTTTTTTTTTTTGGAAATACGATAGGGTTTGAACTCCTGACGTTCGCTCCAAACAATTGTTCATTATACAAGCCAAGTCACAAATTAGATTTTGGTATAGATGAGATTTAAACATAGATTCTTTATTCAATGACAAGATTGAGACTTTACTAAAAACTAGAAGAATAAAAAAAAGATTCTCAAAAAAAAAAAAAAGAAGAAAAAAAAAAGGCTAATTAATGAAGCTAAACATATATTTACTTCATAATTTTAATAATCCAAATGAAAGTAAAAATGTTTGTTTCCCTCTTAAATGTTCCTCATCTTCTAGCGTTCATGTATAGTTTTACAATAATAAGTAAATAACATTAGAAGAATGCTTTCTTTCTTTTTTTTGTTGGGAGGTGGGGGAGTGTGTTTGAGCCAGGATATCAAAATTATATTGTTACGTCTGTTAAACATACATTGCCTACATACGTGGACATCAACAATATATCCCAAGCTAAAAGGTTGGATTGTAATAGTCGTTTAGGAGTGTGCATTCAATTCACCAACATAATCCAAGCTAACTCAACTCCTATGACGCCCTAAGTTTTTTGTAGGTTGTTGAGTTTGGTTGTATTCTAAAATTTTTTATTCAAAACTTGGGTTGAGTTGGGTTTGTGTTGGTAAAAATTTTAATCCAAGTAACTTCATCTAATAATGCATATTAATAGTTGTTGATGCCCATTTTTGCAAATCTGTACCAGTCTGCCGCAATCTATATGCTCAATCCATATGCCAAAGACTTATGAGGAAGAAAGCCCAATGAAGAGCAAGGCCCAAAGGCCCACCAAGAAGACTAAAGAATAAGAAAGGTCCAAAGAAAGAAATGCGTGAAAGCAATCTACAGCAAAACGCAAATCTGCAGCAAAATACAAGTTTGCCGCAGAATACAAGTCTACCGCAGAATACAGTTCTTTGGCAGGATGGCTTCGGCAGATGAAGATAAATTAGGTCCAACGCCTTTTGATCCAGTCAACATTATTTGGCCCACAAAAACCCAAATCCTTTTGTATAAAAAAGAGAGGCGTGAGAACTGATATGATAAAGAACGATGAAAGGAAACAAGGAGCAGCAGGGAGTGTTAGTAGCAGGAATTGCGTGAAGAAAGAGTCAAACTAAAGGAAATGACAAATGCAGCAGGAAACGTGTGAAGAAATAAGACAAAAACACGCAGCAGACGAAACAGAACTAATCTGCTGCGGCAGGAATGGCGTGGGAGACAAAAATAAAAGACAGTGGAGCAAGAACAGAAGGGCCGGGGCACCACCAACCTGTACCCAGCCAATACAAGGGAGGTGGGCCTACGGTCAAAGAGATTCAGAGGGCGTGGTTTGGTGGTGGGGGGAAAATGGGGTCTATATTTGGTTGCCTGCCATGACTTCTTTTGGGAACATATCCTGCTGGGATGATATCTTACCCAAAAGAAGTAATAAATGGTTGGGACCACTGATGCATGCCATAGAGCTAGGTAGTGAGGTAGAGGTATACGGCAAAAACAAACAAAATGGAATTTTGTCGTGGAATAAGTAATGGTGCAGCTGATGTATTTTGAGCAATGACAGGCAACCAATGGGTGGATGGGTAATCTTGAAAGGATGCCTACAACAAACCAAAAACAGTTGGTGAAGCCCTAGGGGTAAAAGGGAGAAATCACATTGAATTAGCTCACTATAAAAGAGAGGTAGCCACGGCAGAAAAAGGGACGGACCGGGGAGATCGAGGTAGAGGAAAAAATAGGAGAAAGAGTGAAAAACATGGGAAGAAGAAAAACACCCAGAGGGGAGAGAAAGAAAGAAAGAAAGAAAAATAAGAGAGAAAGCGCGGTAGGAATAGAGGCATGCATCAATAGACAATCTTTTCCCTCCCTCTTAGCAAACCCACTCTTTAAAATCTCCAAAAGTAATAGCTAGTAGCCATTTAGGCCTATTCTCCAAAATGCACAACTTTTACGGCAGGAGCCTATGACAAGGTTGTTCAAGTTGGAGTTTGGGTTCCTTCTTGGTTTACTTATTCTATGGGAAGCTTTAATACTTGATTTTGATTGCAAATATATTAGATTTCTCTCATTATAACTTATATCTGCCGTATTTAGTCATCCTGTCGTAGCACGTTTTTATCACGTCTGCCGCATCAGTTGCTTGCTGCGGTGTCTTTACTTGTTGTATTTGTTATTCTGCTGTAGCACATTTTCATTATATTTACTGTGTTAATTATTATACAAGCTAATCATTTCCTGCCGAAGCTTTCCTCTTTATGTGTTATTACGTATTTTGCTTTTGACACAAACTAACCATTATCCTGCCGTAAGTATATATATACATATACCCTGTTTCTCATGTTCTGAAAAAAATATATTTTATATATGTATATGTGAATACGTACAAGTATATATACTCATATATGTGTGTATATATTTGAGAATATGCTAACCCATTTAAACTAACATTTGTTTGATGGGTATTTTCTTTGGGTTTTTAGATTTGTTTATGCGCAGGAAGTAGAAAAGTGTTTCTGCAGTAAAAATGGTAGTCATTCACATTGCCGAAGGCTTTACTGCACGGCAGACAGCAAGCACGGCAGGCAACTTTACTACACAGCAGAAAAACTTTATTGCACAGCAGACAGTCTTAGTACACAGCAGACAGTTTTACTACGCGGCAGACAGTCTTACTACGCGGCAGACAAACTCGCTGCATAGCAGAAAAGTCAGACCTGTGGCAGAAACCAGAGAAAAGTTCTTCTTGCGGCAGAAACATCAATCCTGCGGTAGAAACTAGTAGCGGCAGAAACAGAAAAGTCAATCATGCGGCAGAAACAAAGGATAAGTCCACTTTGCAGCATCTTCCCTTGGACTTGGACTCAATGTTTGCGCACAAGTCGGCCCAAGTTGAGTTCCAGTTGGACCGGTCTAAACTCCCTTACTCAGAATACTCGGACCTACTACCGCGGCAGGCAGCCCAGCCCAACGCACAACAAAAAAGGCCCCCACAATAGTTTAGAAAATATATGTACTTTACTTTTGTTTGATTTATTTTGGATTTTGGGATTTGGTTTAATTTTTGTTAATTCGTTTATTTTTGTATTGTAAAACTTAATTTTTGATGTTATGGAAATTTAGGACCCAATTATATAAGTTATAATTATTTGTTAAATAATGGGCTTTAATATATCTAAATGAAAATTCAATTTGTAATTAGACCTTACAAAATGCTTTGGCCATAGATTCTTATTAACTCATTAAGTACCAACTTTTCAATAGATATGACAACGTTGGCCAGATCCTTAGATATTTTTTTGCCCCTTTGCAGGTGAAGAAGAAATTAAGGATATAATTACATCTACCCTCTAGGTTATAAGGTCTGTTTTTTCAGGTAAACAGATTAAGGATATAATTACCACCAGGTTGCAGGATCAATGAAATCATCAAAAACAATGTGTACCAAATGGCCCAAACATTTCCAAAACTTTCACATCTATTAAAAATGTGTGTACCTGTACCAAGTATACCATGTAGCAGTAGACTTATAATCTTCCTATTATGCATGTACCATTATTTTATATAATTGTCAATAAAGTGTGTGCTACCAAAAGAAATGAGAGGACGAAAATGTCAACAAAGAAACATTCAAAAAAGTGTACCTAGCAAACATGTCTTTTTAAAAATCCAACATCATCTTTTTCTCTCACTTTCTTTAAGCTACTCTCGAAAAACTGGATTCAATACGGCTTATTCTTCTTCAGCAACACACAAATGCGTCTTCCTAAAGCATCTTTACCAAGATGATCCGTATCCACTTTTGAAAGCCCATCTCACACACACAAACACACTTTTTCTACCTCCTTCGATTGGACCAAACAAACGTATCCTTGCTTCACTATATGTGCATATTCGAATCACGTGCGACTCTCTATAAAGACCAAAAGTTTATAGGGGTACCCTTTGCCATGTCAAACTAGGGTTTTGGGGTTCTTTTTTCCTCCTTTATACATAAAAACTTTCACCTTCTTTTACCTAACTATTAAGGTGAAATGTGATTAGTGTTAAACTAATAGTGAATGTTGCAAAGAAGATGATTATGAAAATTTTCAGTAAGTTTCAAGATATAACATTTTTTTTTACTGCAAATATAACTTGTCGTGATTGGTGTATAATAAATATTAGTTATGAAATTGAAGAAAAAAAAATTGCAATCATAACAAGCTATGTGAACCATAATTGTAAAAAAATATTGTGTTTCTAACCTTTTATCTCTTTTTGTTTTTTAGAAAGATTAGAGCACTTTGTGTCTTTTATTTTATTTTATTACTACTATTATTTATTATTTTGGGTGGGGGCGCCTAACACAAATGAGACGAAATCATTGCACAAAAAGTATATTCTAATTCTATTATATTCCTAACTTTATTTTATCTCATCACTCTAGAGGCTTGAAATAGAGATTTCTTAGCTTACTTTCATCTGTGTCTCACACAGTTTTCTCTGTCATGGATTTTAATACTAGTATGAAAATACATTATAAAAATACAATGGGGTCAAGAAAAGCAAAAATGCCTAGTCAAACTTTGTGTGAAACTTTACTAGTATAGGGATGTAGGACAAATGGTCAAGCAAAGCCATTTACGTAGATTAGGTTTTTTGGGAAAAAATGATTTTTTTTATTTATCTAGCTACCATTCAATTCTCTCTCTCTTCTTTCTTTCTGTTTTTTTGCTTAGGAAGAAGGAAAAAAAAGTGCTTGGAAATAGTGAAAGAGATGTAAGGGAAACAGGAGGGGTAGGATCCAAAGAGAGTTTTGAAGATATTGATCAGGTTCTTAAAGTAGAAAAAGGCAAAGGTTTCTGGCCCTCAGAAGAAGAAGAAGAAGGAAGAAGAACAAGAACAAGAACAAGTATAGAAGCTTTGATATAAACATTACAAACCACGTTTTTAGTCGGTTCTCTCTTATATTTCGCTTTCATCGAACGAACCACTCTTTTAGTTTATTCAATTTCTCTCTCTCTTTCTTGTGCGACTGACAGTTCATGGAAACGAGAAATAGAGATTATAACCTTCATCATAGAAAATGACAGCCTTCTTTTTCTAGAAAATCATGGTATACTTCCTTTTTAACAATAATGGAGATCATAAAAACAATAATGACACTGCTAATATGGGATTTTGAGGAACGACTTGTCATTTGGTGTCAGCTACTTTTATTTTAGTTACAACACCATCATTTTGTATCGGTTTTTGAATTTAAGTGAGTTGGGTATTTTGTGTCACATATATACTTGTACGTATCAACCATTAATGTGCTAATAAGAGAGAAAGCCCTAGAGGAAATTGTCAATGAACTAGCCTGTAAAGCTGTAACTTCCTCAGTCTTTTTTTTTCCCAATAGAATTGAGGGAAAAGGAAACAAACCCATCAATATAATACCCTCTCTCTCTCTCTCTCTCTCTCTCTCTCTCTCTCTTTCACATTAATGAAACTGAAACATTCAGATACTAAAATCAGAAAAAGAAAGAGAAGGAGAAGAAAGATGAGCATGTCCATAATCAAAAGCAATAAATTGCACCACTACAAAGAATAAATAAAGCTTAAAGAAAAAGATGGTATTGGCGATTTAATACACTTTGCTTTGATCTTCTTCACTCTAACCAAAACCCACCTGCATTCATGCCTGGGGGGAACAAAGATAATACTCGCTGGCACTAAAGTTATATACACAGACTCACATAGAGTCACTCACAAACACACACGCACGCACACACACATATTGTCAACAATATCATTAAACTCTCTCAAGACTCAAAAGGAAAAAGAAACAAAAAAATTGGAGAAGAAAATCAAAAAAGAACTTAATTTTCTAAACGGATTCAAGGAAAACTAACATGTAGGAGGCATAAGATTTAAGCCTAAGTCATCCTTTTCCAAGACCATACGGGCTTTGGTAGTCTCCATGTTGATGGGATTAGTAGAACCGTACTCAGGGTGCAACCTTTTCTTTGAATATTGAAGTGGCACTCCAAAAAGCTTGGTCTTGCAGCTATTGCTGTTGGGTTCATCAAGAATTGTCAAAGAACTAGTCTTTGATGTAGTAGTAGTAGTTGGAGAGTTCATAACATGGTTGTTTTGAAAAGCTTGCTTAGGGTTATTACTCTGACAAAATCCAAAAAGCTGGTTCAATGGCTTTTGCACCATTGGACTATTAGAACCAATAGGTGTGGTAGCTGTTGCTTGTGGGCTACAAAGAAGTAGAGAAGAAGGGTAAGTATTGCTTGGAGTCACAGGTTTCACATGGTTTTGAACAAAGTATATTATATCATTATAAAGCTTCCTCATGTGTGCTAGCTCAGACATTAGCATCGAGTTGCTTCTTCTTAGTCTTTCATTGTCCTCTGAAAGCGCAGTCACTGCGTTATTGTAGTTGCCTGCAAGTCCACCTCTTGGGGATGAGACTAGTGGGGGTGAATCACACCAATTAGCTTGCTCATCCGAGTCAGATGGAGATATGCTGACTCGGTTTGAAAAGGGAAAGAAACTCGGGCAACTCGGGCCATTGACACCCAGTGGAGAATGTGGGTGGTGGTGATGATGGTGTTGGTTTATAGCCACTTGTGGCTGCGCGGTTTTCCTTCTATGGATCTCACAAAGCAAGTGCTTCTCTCCCTTCTTGAAGAACTCGTTCGCAAACTCCCATCTATCCGGTACAATCTTTCTAAAACCCTAGTGAACATATCAAAAAACACAAAATAGAGAGAACCCATTTAGTAAAAACACAAACTTTAAGCTTAGAACATTGAGTTTTAGTATATTAATCAAGGTGTATATGCTCATGTATAACTATATATACGTACATAAGTGTTGAGCTGGCGAACGAAGCTAGAGAAATTGTTGTGCTTGAAATAGTTGGGAAGGAGGTCACGAGCAAACTCAGGAGGTCTCCAAACAACGAAGGTAGTGTCATCTTCACCCCAAGAAACTATGTGGTCTGTGGCTGGATCGTCTACAAGTTGATAGGTTTTGGTGAGAAAAGGAGCTGGGACTGATTTGTGTGAGTCTAAAGAGAGTAATATGCCCTCACAATTGTCAAGCATTAGAGCCATTTTTTTTGAAAGATCAAAGGCACAAGCTTTTGATGAGTAGGAGGAGGAGGAGAAGATCTGAGTGATGAGTGGGAGAAATATGGTGGGGTTAGTTGAGAGTGAGAATATGAGAGTGAGAGTGAGAATGAGAGAGTGTTGATGGATAAAAACGTTTGATGGATGTGTGGGGGTGTGTGGTACAATGGTACTGTGTAATGCGGTTGTTCTTTTTTGATTTTTTTCAAAAAAATAGTTGTATAGTATATGGTTTTTTGTTTTTGCGATAAAATATATGTGTTTTTTGTTATGTGAGTATTATATTTTTGTTTCCCTCCTCGGTTATGTAGTGAGAGAGAATATGTGTCTGTCTGTCTAGGACTGTGAAATAAGGGCCTTTCAAGACAAACCCGTGACTTTCTCTCTCTCTCTCTTTCAAAGAGAGAGGTACTGACATTGATCCCGCGCACACCCACTTAAAATCACGCACAGGAGGATGGTGCAGTGTAGCAGACTAGCCTGTTTTTGTTAAATTTACATTGCCATCCTTCTTCTCTCTTAGCCTTTTTTTCCTTTGTTCTAGCATAGTAAATATAGTCAAAGTCTTCATTACTAGTTTACTATTATTCCATACATGTAAAAACTACTATATAAAAGCTTTCCTTTTCTGCTCCCACTCTCTCTTTTCTGGTTCTTTTTCAAAACTCTGCGTCTTAATTATCCATGTAGCTTCTTTTAGTATATCTGTTCTCAAGAACCTAGCATTAATTGCAATGTTGGATAGGATAACATTATAATCTCTTACGTGAATCACAATTTGTTTAACACAAGTTCTTTATAGAATGAGCAGTTGATTCATATGAAAGTAAAAGTATAATGACTTAAATTAAGAGAAAAAGAACAAGCATAAATGTATAATTTTTTTTATTAAAAAAAAGCTAGCCTTTGATTACTTCTTCAACTTTGTAAAGTAGAAGTTAAAGTCAATTTCTTGCTAAGCAAGCTGCATATATTTAGGGGGAAAAAAAACCCCATGGAAGGGTGTTTCTGTCAAGCAAAACATTATGTCTTTTTAAACAAAAGAAAAAAAAAAGTTAAGAAATGAGAGGAAGGTGGTTTCACTTCACGTCAAACGAGTGTCCTCTTTCTAATTTGTAGCTTTCCCTTTGTTGTTTAATGTCACCAACCAAACACAGTCTCCAATTTCGAATCCCCATCATTTTCTACTACCTCTAGCAGATATAAGGTAAAGGATACATCGAACTACGTGATGGGATTTAAAGCCTGTTGTTAAGTGACGACATTTCTTCCTTCTAATGCTTCTCTTCCATTTGCTTCTCTCTCTCTCTCTCCAACTTTCTTCTTTTTCTCTTCCTTCTACTTCTTCTTTGGTTCATAATATTCCAAACTTCAATATCATAGGGCTAGGGGGTCATGCTCTCTCTGCCCACACTATTATTCTCTATTTTATTTTTTTGGGGGAGTAAAACTAAAAGCCCACTACGACCTTTACTCACTAACTTACAATGGCTCTTTCTAGCCCTTTGAACTCTGCCTACTTTGAGAGCCTCCAACTTTGGCTCTTCCTCGGCTCGGCTTCTTTTTGCTGATGTGTCCAGGTGATTGAATTATTGGTCCCAAAAGTTTCTATGAATAACTGGAAAAAAAAATATTTTTTACAGCTTTTCCCTTTGTAATGCCCCAAGAAATATTTGTTTTTATATACGTACATACTCATGACTCATCCCTCCCTTCTCTCATAATGTTCCTTGGAGGCATGGTATTTCATGCCCCTCTAATGAAATAATGACATTTGTGAAAGAAAATTGTTGCCTAAGCTTCAAGTTTGATTTTTTTGCAATCAATATCAAACTGAACAGAGTATTGGAAGGATTATAAGGTCAAGTTTCCTATATATGGTCCCTATTTTGAAGGTAGTAAAATGCCACAGGTGTCACAATTAGAACAAGATTGCATGAAAACCATTGCAATAAGTGGTTAATGAGGGATCCAATAAAAGTAAACAGAGAAGGTTTTATTAAGTGATGAGTAAGTGACAGTGAAGGGTAGGGACACAAAGCAGTGCCAAAGTGAAAGAATAAGAAAATGATTACTAATTATTTCATATAGATACTCAACTGATTATTTTGATAATGTCTATGATTCTCATTATTGGAAAAACAAAGTTAAACTGTCCTGGTTCCCCACCTATATAATTTCTCACTTTTACATGTTCTTTTAGCTCTTTTCCATATTCAAAATCAAAATTATAAGCTTGATATTAATAATATCTCCAAAGTGATCGATTGCCATTTTAAAAAAAATGTTACAGTCTTACTGAACAAGCCAACAAATTTCTTTTCCTAAAAAATAGGTTAAAGAAACACTAACCAAATTTTTTGAAGAGAGAGAGGTTTATGTATTGGATACACTTTTAATAGTGGTGTACAAAAAAGTTAACTTTTTGCTTATTTGTTGGGTGGCTTATATATTCGTTTTGGGATTAAAGTTTTGTTGTTGTATATAATAGAACTCTAAAAACAATTTGGAAATGTATAAGAGGAAAATAAAATGAAAAATGATGATAAGTTATTTGTTTACCACCCCATAGCAACATTGTTATCTCATTTTCTCATGTTTGTGAAAATAACAACCATGGATAAAAAATCTTTAGTCTATGACTCTATAGTCTTATTTTGAGTGTTATAGTCTAGCATACTTTTTTTTTCTCTCTTATAAAGTAATCAAAGTATAATTAAAAAAAAAAAAAAAAAAAAACATATTCATGACATATTGCAGTCACTAGAACATAAAATAAAATACTTAAAATTAATGGGACTAATACAATCAAGT
Organism: Quercus aquifolioides; assembly: GCA_019022515.1. Taxonomy (NCBI): domain Eukaryota; kingdom Viridiplantae; phylum Streptophyta; class Magnoliopsida; order Fagales; family Fagaceae; genus Quercus; species Quercus aquifolioides. Next base: position 102,745,896 of record CM032327.1, read on the forward strand.
GCATCAAAAGTAAACTCATTTTTAAACCATTAGCAAAATTCCAAAGCAATCCATGTGTAGAACTAATAATAAGCCAAAGCACTGCAAATATCCACATAATATCACAGGTTGAAACTTTGAATTAAGATTAAGATTATTTTAAAATAAGTGTTTGCATGTGACATTCAAATATTTTGCGTGACTTTTGTCTTTGGATAATTAAAAAAAAAATTAATTAATTTTCTTTTTTAAAATAAAAATGAAGCAAGAAGCTAGCACTGTCAGCTTCAATTCCCGATATTCAATTATAATGGGAAATGGTCTGTGTGTTATGAGAGAAGATGACCTTCTAATTCAACTTCCATTGCTTGCTTTCTTTGTTTCTCTCTCTCTCTATCTCTCTTATCTTCTCCTTCTCTTCCTAATTCCCCGTTCACACACACACCCTTACCCATCTGCAATCTCTGAGCAATTGCAGCGGCTGTCGTGGAGACAGTAGTCCTTTTAATATGTATTGGTTCTGTGTACTGTGTACTGTAGAGTATGCCATTCTCGTGATTCCTGTTTTGTTTTCTTCCTTATACCATATATTTTTTTCCCACCACCCCATTTCCTTATTCATGTTACATGCATATTCTTGGGATATTTCCCATGTAGTTTCTGTTCACACATTAAATTTTCAAATGTTTTTTCAGGTTAGTGTAGAGGAACTTATTCAATTTATCTGATTTTTGTATGATACTCTTAATTTTTACAAAAGTAAGATAAAGTACATCATTTAAATTACCCGATTAAGTAAACCATTTAAACAAGTTAGTTAATTGTTAAATAAATCATGTAATTAAGTATATAAAGAAATTTTTTTGAATTGCTAGATGAATTTTGTTCCAAACTATATGCATATCTTTTTGCTTCAACTTATTTTTTAAATCCAATAACTCAATAAAAATAAGCTATCCCAACTGAGCATCAACAAAAACACAAAATAGAAAAAAGAGTGGTAAAGAAAAAAGGCCTTCTGCTTCATAATTAGATACCAAAGTAACAACTCAAAAATTTTGATCTTGTAACAAAATTATGGCTGATGATGGGCTTGAACAAGACTAATTATTGAATCAACTGATTATCCAAAGCTGAACCATTATGGAAATGTGGTTAGATATATCCATTAATCATAAGAAGGATCTAACGCTTTTTTTTTTTTTTTTTTTAAGAATATAAGAAGGATCTAACTCATTGATGTAAAATAAGTAGTTTTTATAGGAAATGTAAATGAAGCATGAAATAATTGATGAGTAAGAAGAGGGACTAGTGATTATATGGAAGTTTTTTTTTTTTTTTTGCCTGAATAATGCAATGCAATGCAAGACATCCGTGTGTGTGAGAGTGAGAGAGAGAGTGAGGAAGAGGGTCCACCAAAAGTATGGAAAACTAGAAGCAAAGGCTGAATTTTCCCACACAAGTTGTCAGCAACTCAGACAGATCCTACCGAGCCCACCACCATATATGACTAGCAAAAAATCACCCAAAACACACTCACAAACACACACACAAAAACCTTCCTGTTTTCTCTTTCTACACGTTGAGAGCCAAGAAGATTCTATTCTAATTTCTAAAACGCAGTGAAAGTGAAAACCAACCCCACTTCCCCTCACATGACCACCGCCGGTTCCTTTCAAAAAATATTTATATATACACTAAAACATTTGTTTTGTAATAGTAATATAACTAATATAAAATAAGCCCACACCATGTGTTGTACAAACTATTTGTATAATCTAATAAAAATGAGAATTTCAAGGAGAGACAACTTAAAACATAGAGCGAATACGGATAAAACCCCAATATTTTAGACACTTTTATATTACCTAATATTATATTTACAAACACCTTTCTTTATCTCCATCACTCTTTCTAAAGTGAAAGAATCAAAATCTGTATTCTATACGACAAGCTACAAGGTTCTTTCTTCTGTCTCTTCTTGCACTCTCTTTTGTCCGATTCATTGGACCCTTCTGTGCACGGCGAGAAACACAACCATCTTATGCTCTATTTAACATGTTATTTTAAACTGACCCAAAGAAAAAAAAAACCAAAAAACAAAAAACAAAAAAAAAAAAACAAAGCAAAGCAATGCTATATCATATCAATATCAATATCATTGTAATGGTCCTAGCTATATAGCTAATTGAATTAGCTAGTCAAAGAGAGTTCAATCTCTTCAGGAGCCAAGGTGTATCTATCTGTGAGAGAGAGAGAGAGAAAAGAAATTGAAGAAGTCACGAGAGGATATGGATCCCACGAGGAAATGGCACTCTGATAATAATGGACCAGACAAGATACCCGTTTGTCTTTCTAGTGCACTAATGTACCCAGCCCTAGGCTTTGTCCTCCGTGCATGAGATTGACATCTCTGTCCTTCTAGATCACCTCCTCTTCCCAATCACATTGTACACTTATTTAATACATGCAAAAATCTTCAAATATATATATATATATATATATTTTTTTTTTGGTAAAGAAAATCTTCAAATATGCTGCATTATCTTCTCTCTTTTATCCACGTTATTTTTGCCTTCTCTTTTAGTGGTAAAAAAACAAAGAACAATAACAGCAGTTATATTGACATAAATTTTTTCATCAGTATTATAAAAAGTTTCTTAAAATAGTTTTATTAATGTATGCGCGCGCATGCGATAGTAAAACTCAACCTTAAAGGATACGGTTAATGTGTACTCTTAGAATATACATTAAGCATCTATTTTAGGAAATTTTTTATGAAAAAATTAAAAAGCATTTTCCTATAAAAAGTTTTATTAAATAGTTTTACTAATGTATATCCTAAAAGCATACGATAATAAGGGTTTAACTTATTTTCAGTACTTTTTTAACTGAACATGTTCTTTTATTTTAAATATACAATGACAAGTGGCAGTGGGTTTGAATCTCTACCTTTTATTTAGTTAGTATATGATGTTGCAATTTCTCATTAAAACAAAATGAGATTTCAGTTAAAAAAGTATTGGAAGTAAGTCAAACCCTGATAATAAAACCCAAACTTAAATTCAAGTTCTTTTGTTGTTTTACTTTGACTTTCCTAATTATATTTAGGGTAAATTGCAAATTACACTCCTAAAGTTTAGGAGTGATTGGATTTTACACCCCGAAATTTCAGAATTTGAATTTTACCCTCAAATTTGGTGATATTTGGATTTTACACCCTAACATTTCAAAATTTGAATTTTACCCCCTATATTTTGGGAGTGAATGGATTTTACTCTCTAAAGTTTTGGAGTGTTTGGATTTTACACCCTAAGTGACTATTTGGATTGCGTTCCAAACTCATCACGTCTAGCGTTTGCGTTCAGCAACTGGGTCTTCTGCATTGTTCATGGGACCCAGCTGTATGAAAAATCACAAATTATTTATCATTTAAAAACTATTCATGGGACCCACGGTCACTATTTTTCAGCAATAAGTTTTCAGTTTTTAGCAATAAGCGATATCCAAACAGACCCTAAAGTTTCAGAATTTAGGGGTGTAAAATCCAAACAATCCTAAACTTTAAGGGGTAAAATCCAAGTTCTGAAATGTCAAGGTGTAAAATCCAAACACCCCAAACTTCTAGGGGTAAAATCTAAATTCTAAAACTTCAAGGTGAAATCCAATCATCCCCAAACTTTAGGGGTGTAATTTGCAATTTACCCTTAAACTTATATACATTATTTTATTGATATTAATAAATTCTAAAAAAGATAATATTGTGTTGCATTTAATTAAAAAACCTAAGATACATCTCATATATATATATATATATATATATATATAACTTTATTTAAATTCTACTTATGTGGGGAGTGTAATAGTCACCACTTGGGCCTTAAGCCCAAGAAGTAATTGGGCCACGGGGAAAGAATTGGGCCAAGCCTATGTATTGAAAGGAATGCTCAAGGGGTAATAAACCATGAAATGAAGAAAGCTGGTCATCCCAAGTATTACGAAAAAGATGAGTGGCACAAGAAATTAGTTCCCGTGGAAAAGGTAAGGTGTCAACTTACCCGGGGTATGGTGCACGGATAATCCACGTGTGATTTTCAGGAGATTCTTGGAACCACGGGAAACTTTCGGAATATGCAAGAAGATTGAAGATCTTTGTCTCCGCATTAATGATGGGGTTCTTACCTTACCTTTGCCACATTAAATACGAGTAAGACAACCTGAATAGTACAAACAACCCCCAAAATTCATAATTCCAGGATAAGGGTGAGGAGGAATCCGATAAAGTTAAAAAAAAATATCCCTGAGACTCTGACAGGCAACAGGATAGCTGTAGTGATAAGAGTAAGGATTGAAGTTATAAAAGAGAGAGGAGAGGTAAAAGGAAAAGGGGGCTGAAAAAAGAAAAAGAAAAGGAACATAGAGAAGAAAAATCAGTAAAAGAGAGAAAGAGAGAGACTAAAGGTAACACCGCGGGAACATAAGAGTTATCTATTGTAATATCTAGGTTGAAATGATAATATTTGAGTTTAGAGAAATCAATTGCTTGAGTTTTCCATTGTGGAGTGTTTTTCCTTGTTGTTTACTTATTTGTTAGTTGATTGAATAGTTTGAGTGTGGATTTGTGAAGAACTCCACGGGGGCTAGTTTTTGCATCCCCACAACTTATGTTCACAATTTTTTTATATAACTATTCTCATAATTGTGATTGATATATAATAAAAGTGATATTTATGGTGAATTCTTGTATGTATCTTCAATTACAACTTTTTCTTAGTGTTGCTTTAAAGAGAATTACCTCCTCATTCTTTTTGTATGGTTTATTTATTTTCTAACTTAAAGTAAATATTTTAGGTTGATAAAGGTGAGTTCATACAAATAATAAACTCTTAAATTCATGAACTCGTTCCAATTTCTTGTCTAAATATAGGGTCAGGGATTTGAATGGTCTTTGAATTAGAGTCAAGGGCATTTCTTAATACAATGATTGTACACAGAGAGAGAGAGAGTTGTCATCAAAGGGAGAAACTGAGTGTTGACTGATAAAGATGGGCGGTTTCCCAACTAAAATTACCTTCAATTCAGAGCAAAAAAGTTATTTTCCATCAAAACCGAAAGAAGAATCAGGAATCCACTACTCCAAGTTCGAGTCCTAGGTAGACCACTCATTAATTTACTAACATAGTATGAGTGGTAACCTAACTCCCAACTTCTCTAAAGAAAAGCCTTTCAACACATCTAATAATTAAGATAGGACTACTGGGGGTCACTGCTAACTCCTACTATTATATATATATATATATATATATATATATATATATAGAAGTACTGTATAAAAATCAAAGGGAGAGAATAGTAGTAAATGTTATTGGTCTGTTCTAAAAAACATTTTCTGGCTACCAGTCTCCCCAATCTCAATAAAGCTATAGTGTCAAGCTGTGCTTGAGCTCTTTATTTAAACCTGGTCTATGGAAGAATCTCCCAATTTTTGTTCTTGTCAGGCGATCTATAACATATTTAATGGGCAAAAATATTATATTCAAACCATTCTGCATTTTGAGGCAACTACTTAACAAGATAATCAAGAGTTTCAATCAACTCACTTGATAAAGTACTTTATTCTTGTCGTTAAATAAGAAATTAAGTTCAAATTTTGCCTATACTGAAAAGAGAAAATCATTGGTGTCTTAACTAATAGTAATAAAATTCATAATTCATGATTGAACGAACACTATAAATTTAAAACCTTGCTGTATAAAAAAATAAAAAATAATTAAGTGGTAATATAAAGTTTAGTAAAAAGAAAAAGGATTTCAAGGGAAATTTAGTAGTTTACTAAATTAGAAATTGTGCTGTCTGTGCAATGAATTTAACTATGGATTATATATTCTTAGAACTTGCAATTTGATTTATTTACTGGCCAAAAAGACTTCTTTTATTTTTTGGTCCTTATATTCGATTTGATTCAACCAACATGCCCATATATAGTCCGAAATAAATAGAACCGATAATACAATAAAAGATTATTTTCATTTTTTTTTAAATTTATTATAAAGCCTGCTGAACAAGATTCCATGTCTTCAACTACCCTTCAACGTAAAAAAGTTGGATTTAAAGCAAATTGTGGGATACAATCATTAGGGAGCCAAGCTTTATTCTGATAATAATTATAAATGTCAACAATATCCAAGATTAATTAATTTAGATTATGGTTACACCAATCATAGTGTCCACACTTGTGAGCAGTTTTAATCAAGAAACCCATAATGAGGTTTTGCACATATATACGTATATATATCCTTAAAACATGGCCATCTATGTATATATGTACTTCTTCTTCCTAGAAAATGGTTTAGGATGTTTAATTAGCACCAATAAATTTCATTGTGTTAAATCGTAGTTGGAAATTACATATATTATCAAAATTGACAAAGACATATATCGTCTCAAATGAAGCTCTTTATATAGATAGATTGATTTAATTGGAAGGGGACCTATTGAGATTAGAATAATGGAGTGGTGTTGCATCCATGCAAAAGTTTATTTTTTTCTTAAAAATGACGTTAAAAGCAGCTTCTTCCAAGAATAATCTATACCCCAAATCTTAGGTCCAAAAGGGTTTCCATATTAAAAATGTAGACTTGCATGGCATATTGTTTCATATCAATAAAAGAAAGCTAATTTTAACTCACTTTAGAGTTACATTAAAAGGAGAGAACAACAAGAGATGTCTTTCCTCCATTATCTTTTTCTCCCTTTCTTTCTTCTTTCCTATCTCTTTTCTTCTTTTCCCTCTTTCTTTTTTTCTCTTTGTTAAAGACACGCCCAATTCAACTTCTACGTGAAAAAGGATATCCTTCCATAAACGTCACAAACTTTGCCAATTTATACAGTATATTCTACACCAAACTAATAAAGATGGTTTTTTTAGATACAAATCCCTCTTTGATGTGATATTGGTCCATTTGAATTCCACTAATAACTTGCTTTTTGATTGTTGTATGGTTATATTATATGAACAAAGACCATGGCCGACCTCGCATGTCAAAAGAGATGGGCCCAAAATTGAAGTTTTTAGTACAAAAACATAGACATCTATTATCTATATATGACCTAAACATGATTAACCAAAAAAGTTGTGTATTAGTCTCACCGAATGTCAAAAAAGACACAGAAGAAGAATGGTGGTTTTGTGTATTTGGTTAGAAACTTAGAAGATGAAGGGGAACATAAAGGCTGTTGGATCACATGCACATCACATTCCTTTTCTCCTTCTCTTCTCTTCTTTTTATACTGTGGCTGATGAACGTTAAAGAAAAGGTGTTTTTTTTTTTTTTAATTATAATGTTATTTATAAAATTAAAATTAAAATTTAGGGCCCCACAAATTCAAGGCTGCTATAGCTATAACTATTTCCTCAATCCAAGGGATTCCGTGTTATGATCAAAACAATTTGGGTCCCTCCATCATCTTCACCATCATTTTATGCATATATATGAAGACCCACCTCTCATGTCCATTACTCACAAAGCAAATTCTTAAAGTGGCATTTTTTTCTGATGACAGCCAATAATGCATGATATAAAAATGGCAATTGAGAGAGAGAGAGCCTCATCGAAATTCGGTGAAAAAAAATTATTATCACTATATGGTTGATAAATCTGTTTTACAATTATGCCTCTTTATCTTAAAAATCATATGCATTGTTTGGTTGATCCGGACTGTCCAAGTTTTTCACTCAATAGTAGATTTTTACATATTTCCATAATCATACTAATATTATTGCCACCTAATTATCCACTAACAAAAACCCTTTTGGCTACTCAATCATGTCAAACATAAAGTTTGCAAGTGAATTTTTTTTTTTGATGCTGATCATTCAACTAGCTAGGGCACAAAAAATTGGCGGTCCACAATCCTGGTCCAATTGTGAAAAATGTTCTGTTCTCACGCGCACCCCTTAACAGGGAAGTTCTAAGGATGCCCCAATTATGGGGGAACAATCATCATTATTAGTTTTTCCCCCAATCTTCTTTTTCTTCTGGATAGAATTGACAGTTCATATTGCAATAGGATTTGCAAGTTGAAACTTATGTTTTGTTTATTGATAACTGTTCTGTTATTTTTTTATTTTTTTTAAGTTATGATAGTTATTCTTTAGTATCGGCTCAAAAATATATCGAGACTTTTTTGTTTTTTGTTTTTTTGGGTAAGATCATATCTCTTATTGGTTGATAAGAGATATTATCAATAAAATGTCCATTTGGGTATTCCGTAATTTTCGATAGTTAATTTGCATAGTTTTTGTCAAAATATATATTTTATTTGTAGTTATTATGTTAAATGTGTGATAAAAAGTGAAAAATCAGTTTTTTAATTAAAAAAAAATTAAGTTAAAAAAACAAATAAAAAGCAAAAAGCAAAATATTTTTTCCAAACTTATTTTTGAATGAAATCAGTAGAAATTTATTGTTAAAAAAACAAAATTAACAACAATATATGTTGGGAGATACAACTATACAACCAAGAAAACAAATCTCCATTCCTCTCCAAAAATCCACCTCAAAGCCATCAGATTCAGAGCCGCACAAGAGGAAAACTTTAGATTTATAAAGAAATGCCTACTCTTGCCATGAAAACACCATTGCTCAGAAGCCAAGAAGAGAAAAGCATATGGTACTAGAGCTCGAGCTATGATATCCAGCCATTTTTGTGTGAAGGAGCTTAGATCCAAACCAAAACCACCCATTCTAGATACAACTCTCAAGGCTAGCGCAAGACCCACCTGAGGGAAAAAGTCGCTAGTAAAGGCCGAGAAATCCCACAAAGAGGGGCTTAAAAAGCCCTTTGATGAGAAGAGACATACTCACGCTAAAAGCAAAGCTCAAATTTTTTTGCCTAACACACACTGAATTTACTGGAACTTACTATTTTTTCTTAAATAATATTAAACAATCTGCGTAAATTTCATTAACTTTTATTAAGCTGCTAATTATTAAAGCCCATTTACCCTCTTCCAAATTAATTTTAGAGAAAAAAAAAAAAAAAAACTAGCCTAAAGATGATCGGAGAGGAACAAATTAGCCATTCTAGAGGACGGTACGAGCATTAGCTCTGAAGATATATGCTACACTTTTCTTTCACATAAAAATAGGTTCATATCTGGGTCTTTTATATATATGAGATGTACGAGTATACATAACAATATAAAGGTGGACTAGAACACTGCAGCCAACAGTGTAACGAGGAAGCAACAATGGCTAATGCTTCTCTGCCGTTGGCTTTATTCACAGAAGAAAGGTGAAGCTGTTTTCACGTCCCACGTTGTAGCATGGATACGTACTAGCTAGACTAACAAAAAGAAAAGAAAAAATAAAGAACAGAAAAATACAAGTATATAAGACAAACCGTCCAAGTTAAAAATTAACGTGTGGGACAATATAGGACAGTTTGCTTCGTGGATTATTGATTATTCAATTAGTTGAATCAAAATTTATGATATTAGACGATTTTCCCCCACTTTTTTAAATGAATGTGATTGAACAAAACCATTGGTCTTGATCATTTTTAGTTCTCAAATATATAAAGCAAAAAAGTGATCTATACGTTAATTAATGTATATTAGTTCTCTTGGGACTGCATGTAATTGCATACTAATAAATTTAACGTAATTACGTTACACCGAATCAAAAAAATGACTGCAGAATTATCGGAAGAAAAAACGTTATTCATTAATTATTTATTGAACTAACCTTTATCTTTTTTAATTGGAAAATGCTAATGAGTGCTCTTAGGGCACTGGTTAATAATCCATTTAAAAAAAAAATTTATGAAAATGAAAAAAGTAATTAATATTTTGACAGTTTTTTTCATTTCCCATAAAAGTGGTATCAAAACTTTCCTAAAATGGATTATTAATGAGTGCCCTAAGGACACTCGTTAGCATGACCCTATTAGTTTCATAGCACTTTTGAATTTGTGTACTCTCTATTAGTTCCAAGTCTTATCTGTACTCTCAAATATATAATACATACAATACTCCATAAATTGTGAGAGTGACAATTCAATCAAAGCCATAGTGTGTATTTGGTAGTAGAAAGGAACTAATTAATGGCGGATCAAGGATAAAGGAAACGAAATAGGATTGGGACTAGTAGGATTTTTGCATGTGGAGTTGAGGTTTTAGGGATGGAGACAAGTGATAATTCAAAGGGCTCCAAATTTCTTTTGAGGAAGTGAGTTCAATAACAAGAAGTAAGATCTCGTGAGACATGGAGGAAATTAAGAGTCTCATAAGAAGTTGACCTTGACGAGTCCAAGAAAGGAAGGCATGAGTAATGAGTTGGGGCTCAAGTGTTGTCCACGAAAATTGTGGAGGGAGGGCATAGGTTTGATCCATCAACGAAGTTGAGAAGGCCTTGACCTTTAAGGTATGGGATGAGTTGAGTTTTTGTCAATGAGCTTGATGGATAAAAAATGATGAGCAATATTGGACAGAGAACATGGGGGATTAGAGAAGTTTAGATTAGATTGTCAATAAAAAAATATTATAAAATAGTTTGTAATTCTAACATTTTCTTTTCAGTTGGCTTACATCTTGACCAAGGCGTCTCTTCTTTGAGGTTAATATTCTCCTACAAGAGAAGTTGAAGCTTTCCTCATGAGGCCCTTCAACAATTGAGAGGACGTATTGAACTATCCTTGTCTTTTGTATTTAATTTCTTAGCACTTTAGAATTTTTGTACATTTTATTTGTTACAATTCGTATTTCATAGTACTCTCAAATATATAAATATAATACATACAACACTCTATAAAGTGAGAGTGTGACTCTTTGTAGTTTAATTACTTGTATTTGTTAGCTTGTGACAATGACTCAAAACTCTTATAATAAATCCATGAAGATTTATTTTATGATGCATTTGAAGTGGGAAAAAAGAATTTGAATTTCAGATGTCTTTGTTTGATCATTAAGAAATGTCACTTGATTTAAAAGTCATTGGCAATTCCGTCAATGTTATCCATACCATTAACAGAGATTTTCTAAAAGTCTTTTTGTTAATTTTATAATTTTATCTTCTATTTTTTGGGCTAGATACAACATTTTAAAATCTTTAATCTCCGAAGTGTTTCTATATTTTTACAAGACCTATCTTTTGGTCAAAATAAACAATAAAAATAAACTCAATTTTAATCGAGTTTCATGTTCTAAAAACCATTTCATTTTTTTTTTTTTTTTAGTTTCAATGGTGTCCCTAAAGACAGTCAATACAAAATGATCCAACTACCTAGAAACTAGGTGAAACTACTTTTTAAACAATGTAATACAAGCATTCCATTATTCCTAACCAAAAACAATTGACCTAATTATATTTTGGAACTCCTGTCATGCATCTGAGCAACACTGCAACAGTACCCATCGAAAGCAGAAGTTGTAGGGATTACAGGTTACATGTTAAAACTTAAAAGAAAGGGTAAAGATTTGGTTGCAAAAAAGAATACATATTGAGAGTCCTAAATTATTTATTTATTTATTTGGTAAGAGAGAGTCCCAAATTAACCCACTTGAATACTCACTCATGTATGATATCTCTGAAAAGAAAAAGAAAAGAAAAGGGTATGGAGATACAAAGTGGAAGGAAGCCTTATAGATGGGGGGCCAGAAGACCCCACAAAGAGAAAGAAAGAAAAAGAAAGTAGAAAACAGCTTTATAGGGAATATGGAGGCGAGTTGGATGATTGAACTGAAGTAAAGTTACATTCTTCTTTCATTGAATTTTCATTATTCAAAAGACATATATGCACATACAGATTCCGGTTATTATAATGCCCACAGAGCATTCGTTAATCATCAATTTTCGTTAATTTTTTTTATGAAAAATTTAAAAATTTGTCAAAAAAGTTAATTATTTTTTTATTTTCCTATAAAAAAATTTCTAAAATAGTTTACTAACGTATGTCCTAAAAGCATACAAGTAGTAAAATTCATATATATATATATATATATATGTTAGTTTTGATGATTCCTTTTAAGAAAAATGAAAAAGAGAAAAGAAGAAAAAGGCAAAGGGTATGAATGAGTATGACAGGACTTATAGATCGGCTGGGGTTTGCGGTGAAAGTGGAGCTAGGTGGTGGGAATAATAATAAGAATAATGGATTACAAGATAGTTCATAATCATGGGGGAAGCATATTCACTTTCCTCTTTGTCATCACTTTCTAGGGCATGATTAGAAAAAAGTTCATCAATCTTCTCTCCCTCCCCTTAAAGAAAAAGCATTTTTTTTCCTTCTCTTACTACCACTCCAATTTGTCCAATTAATATAACACCAAAACAAAAGTCTTGCTTCCCAAGGCTTCTACAATACCAAATAGAATATATGAATAGGAGAAAAAGTTCATGGTTAATATTATTAATTATTATAAACTAGGTTAATTGATTAGTCCATGTATATATATTCTTTGTCTTGGTTCAAGCCCATGAATTTTGACGAAGGCACTACCTTAAAAATTTTACTTTTTTAAGTGCGGGCCATAGGGATATGGCTAGGTAATTGATAAACTCATCACCTATAGCTTAGGGTGGACCCTCACTATCTGATTTAAAACATTTTAATTAATTACTGTAAAAGTAAAATTAAATTCTCCAAAGTTTTGTTATATTACGGTGTTCCCTCCTTTTTGAATTAGACAACAATAAAAAATTTTAATTTGTTAAAATATTATACACCAAACATATCCACAAACATCAAAAATCTTGTAATTTAACTGACATTTTTTTTTCAATAGAAACTTGCAATGTTCAAATCTTTCTACCCAACTATTAATTTAATAATTAAAATCTCACATACTAATTTTGAGTAAATGGATTAATGAAATTTCCTTGTCAATTAAAAATTTTTATTATTGATTGGTCAAAACGTGTAACATGTTATTTTTGTCTTAAGAAATGCAAGCTATGAAATTTATGCTTAGTAACCATTGAACTAATCAATAGGGGCTTGTTTCTTAAAATAATAATAATAATAATCAATAAGGGGCTTATATTATTCAAGAAAATTTGCTACCAACCGGTTTGACAATTGCACTTATCTCTCATGAACTCATTGTTCATCATTCAGTAATTAAGTTTTGGTTTTTTGTTATATTAAAAGTAAACTCAAAGTTTTTGAAGCACCCTATTCTTGAAAGAGAGAGCATAATTTTTTTAAATTAGAAAAAATAGAAAATAAGGATAACAACTCTTATGAAAAAAAAACAAAGAGACATTTTATTTAATTTTTTATTAGTAACTCGTTAAAATAATTTCAAAGCATTGATTTTTAGTGCATTGAGGGTGACTAATCAATAATAATTTTCAATTCAAAGGATATTGATCAATTTGAAATAAGAAGGAATATCATGTGTGGGGGGTGAAAAGCTCAACGTAATATATTGTGCCTAAGGCCCTATTTGAAGACTACTGTACGTCCGAAGAGAGTAACGTATTTGAGAAGAAGCCCATGTGAAAAAAACATACCTGGAGATGAACGAAGGGCATTGTCCGAGGAGATCTTCAATTGTCCGAAGAGGCCATTATCCTCGGATTCAAAGAATCTTGGTCAAACAGATGTCTGGGAAGTTCAAGTAATCCTCATAACAATTCTAATGATAAGGATGAACCTCAGGCGCACATGGAGATGATAGAACGGAGAAATATCTAGAAGACAAACTTCAACCACCACATTAAATGCACTGCAGCTACTTTTCTGGCCGCATTAATGTGGAGAAGACCTCCTGAACAGTACAATCTCAGCTACCGCCACTCACACAAGGCTAAAGAAGATACCTGATGGGACATGTATTCAAGTGGATGTTTAGATGATGAACAAGTGGACGATTAAGATGAAGGGAGAGGGTGCTATATAAGGGGGAGAGGCCTCTGATAAGGGGGACGGAACAAAAAAGAGAAAAAAGAAGAAAATAACTTTACTGTAGCTCTAAGAATTGTAACCAACTTTCATTCAATAAAATGCCTCTTCGGACTTTCACGTTTGCCTTTGTCCAAGCATGATTGCATGTTAGTTCATCCGTAAATACCATAATCAACTCGTCTAATTCACGTCCAGCCCAGCTCTATCACCCACGCTCTACAAATTCATTGTCCTGGGTTCATTGGGCTCATAATCCATACTTTTGGGCTTGGGCTACAAAAATTGACCCTACATCATGTAATTAAAAAAAAAACCTTAAGGGAGATCATGTAATTTTTTAATGTAGATGATGCTAGAAATTATTTGAATGCGACATAAATGCATCTCACTTAACAAAATGTTATGATAACTTTCATTATGTTAAGGGCCTTTGATTGTAATGACCGACCTGCATAAGTTTTGTGAAATTGAATTTAAAAGTGAGCTCAGTAGTCAGTAGAGTATGACTCGGGCTTGACTTTTATTAATTACAGCCCAGTCCAGTTTATTGGTCTAAAAGCCCAGTCTAGTAAGTGATTGGTTTCACTTTGATTTTCTCTGTTGATTTCAGTCTCTATAATGATATCATGGGCCACTCCAGTATTGGGCTCAAGTCCTCGTAGCTCACAGCGGATCAAGGTCTGCCTAGAGCCCAAGAGGGTAGATTGAAATTTATTATTATTATTATTTTTTGAGAGACAAGGGTAGATTGAACTTGAATTTTCATTTTAAAGTGGGTAGATAAATACGTATTTAAGAACATTATGATGAAATTACATTAAACTATAGAGGATTCTAATCCGTAATTTTATAAAAGTTACGAATCCACATAGTAATTGAGCTAAATTCTCAGATATAATATTTTCAAAAAGAAAAAAAAAAAAGAATCTCATATAGAAAGTTAGAATAAATTCTCATAAATCAAAACTTGAATTTAATTTGATCACGATGATTTCCCCCTCAAAAAAAAAAAAAAAAAAATTGACCATGATTGTGTAAATTACTGCTAATTACTTAGATTGGTCCTTAGTTGAGTCAATAAAAGTCAACCAAATGTTCGGTTTGTATAAGTTCACCAAAAGATTTATCTAACCAATTATTTATTTTTTTTATGAGATAAATATTTGGATGGATAATTCAACAGACCTAATCTCATCTGCAATTAGGTCTAAAAATATAAAAAAAATTAAAAACACACGCACTAATTTTGTGTCAATGGATTAATGAAAATTTCTTGTCAAATAAAAAATATTAATTATTGAATGTCAAAATGTGTAATATGTTATTTTTGTCTTAAGAAATGCAACAGCTATAAAATTTATGCTTCGTAACCATTGTACTAATCAATAGGGGCTTATATTATTCAAGAAAAAATTACTACCAGCCGGTTTGACTATTGCACTTCTCTCACGAACTCATTGTTCTTCATTCAATATCTAAGTTTTTTGGTTATTTTTTTTATTAATATTAAACTCAAAGTTTTTGAAGCGCTCTACTTTTTGTAAGTGAGAACATAATTAGAAAATTCAGAAAATAGCACACATTTTTCTTTAATTTTTTATAAGTAACTCATCAAAATAATTTAAAAGCATTGATTTTTAGTGCTTTAAGGGTGACTAATCTATACTATCTATAAGAGAATTTCTCTCTTTAAACTGGACTTTTATGTAGTTCAAAAATACTCTTATTTATGAAGGTCTTAGAAATAGGGTCATAAATATCAAATAACAAATTGTATTTTGAATTAAAAAAATAGATTTCTTAAAATTTAGGATTTTTTTTTCCTTCATGTTCATATTTTTTTTCCTTAAAATTTAGCCATTTTTTTATTCCTTTTTCATCCTAATAAAAGTAAAACACCCCCAATTTAAAAAATTAAAAGTTAAGAGAACTCCTCAAATTTAGCCTTCTTTCCCCTCACTTTAATCTCATTTTTCCTACCTAAACTTTTCTCTATATCACTATACCACTTTCAAACACAAGTTCAAAAAATAAATTCAATTCATGCCGTAGAGCTCTGGAGTTTGCTGTTGACATTGGATTCTTTGAACTGGTTATCGAATGAGATAGTGTGCAGGTGATGAATGCAATTGATGAAGCGTAAGTTCGTCAGTAGATTTATACTGATGAAGCGTAAGCTCGTCAGTCGAGTTGGTCAGATGGAAGCAATCCTCAGCCTGTATGAACGTACTCTCAAAGGTGGTCACCGGTGTGGTGTCTGCCACAATGCCTCCGATGCCAAAGTCAATATAAGAAGCTCTCTTAGGAATAAACAATTTAATTGAACAGAATGAAAGAGATCTCTTAGTGTCTATGTGTGTATGTACCTTGTACTTGGCAATGTGTGGGCTTTATATAGGCTTTCACAGCTTCTAGCTGTTGAGGTAGTTATGGAGGTCTTAATGCTCCTCTTGGTAACGCCTGGTGCTGTGTAATGTGGCTTTAATGTGCTCCAACGGTTCATACAGTTGGCCTTGTAACGGTTCTGGGTGTAATTATGCTGCATTGAATGGCCTTCCTGCCTTCGTCAATGACGTGGGTATTAATTTGCTCGTCTAGGGATATCTTCGTCGGTATCATGGTCGTCGTCTTCGGTAAATGAGTTCGTCAGTCCCGTCAGCAATCAAGTCTAGCAACGCAAACTTGTCTTGGCTGGGCCATGTCTTTGAAGATATCCAGGTGCTTATCTTTGGACTAAGCTGGGCTGAGGTAGAATAGTTGAACAAGTGCGAATTCGGTTGCCCATAACTTAGCACATTATGCAAAAAACATTTTAGATGATGTAATTTGGTTGGAAGATTCTCCGCCACCAATTTTGGAAGCATTGTATTATGATTCTCTATCTATATATGAATGAAGTATCGGTCTTTTTTCAAAAAAAAAAAAAAAAATTTATAGTTTTTGCTTATCTTTAAAGTTTATCATTTTTATTTGTTTGAAAAAAAAAAAAAAAAACATATTTTCAAATTATAATAGATACAAATTATTAATTTTTACAAAAAAAAAAATGAAAAGAAAAAGAAGAGTCTCTAAGCACGCACAACGCACATACTTAAAGGCTAGTATATAATAATTTTCAATCTAAAGGATATTGATCAATTTGAAATAAGAAGGAATATCATGTAATTTCAAAAAATCTTAAGGAAGATCATATATATATATATATATATATATATATATATATTTTATGTAGATGATGCTAGAAAATTTTATATATTTATTAAAATGTGACATAAATGCATATCACTTAACAAAATATTATGAATGAGAATACCTTTCATCATGTTTAGGGGCTTTGATTGTAATGACCGACCTGTATTAGTTTTGTGAAATTGAATTGAATAGTGAGTTCAGTAGAGCATGACTCGGGCTTGACTTCGCTTAATTACAGCCCAGCCCAGTTTATTGGGCTAAAAGCCCAGTGATCCAGTCTAGTAAGTTATTAGCTCCAGTTTTATTTTCTCCTCTGATTTAACTCTATAAAGATGTCTTGGGCCACTCCAGTATTGGGCTTCAAGTCCTCGTAGCCCACAGCGGATCAAGGTCTGCCTAGCGCCCAAGAGGGTAGATTGAACTTGAATTAAACTATAGAGGATCCTAATCCATAATTTTATATGTTTATAAAATTTTGGATCCACAGTAATTAGTTATCATTAAAAAAAAAAAAATTCTAGGACAAAATTATCGTTTTCCAAAATGGGAGCCAGACTATCATATTCATAGTTCTTGAGCTAAATCATCTCTTTTTTTTTTTTTTTTTTTTTATAGAAAGTTAGAATAAATTCTCATAAATCAAAACTTGATTTTAACTTGACCTTGATTGCGTAAATTACTGCTAATTAATTAGATTGGTCCGTAGATGAGTCAATAAACGTCAACCAAATGTTTGGTTTATATTGGTTCACCAAAAGATTTATCATGACTTCTTTTTTTTTGAGCAAAAGATTTATCATGACTTAAGCACACATATGATATGATACCCTGTGGATAGAGATAAAGTCATAAAACTGAAATTTTATTTTTTTCAAGAGATTTATAGTTGGATGGATAATTTAAGAGAGACCTAATCTCATCTACAATTAGTGACATCATTATTGAAGCCTAACCACTTCAAAATATCATAGGATCGTCAATACGGGTCCCTTTCTAGTCCAATATACATAGTGCTAAAGAAGATCCTGCTTTTGCCAAACCAAACCAAAAGAGAGTTATAAAGTACTATTTGGTCTATCTAACGGACCAAACCAAAAGAGGGCTGAACAACTCTTACAGTCTTACTAGCTCAGCTTTCAGAATGTTTTTTAAATTTGTATGTCCAGATTTTTGTGAGACTAAACACTTATTTCCTCATCTGAAAATGAGTCTTCAAACCCAAAATTTTTTCTATAAATAGAGTGGAGAGGACAGATCAGAAAAAATGGCTCTTCTTCCAACATAAAACACTCTGCCAAAGCTTTGTTGGAACCCTTCTCAACCGGAGGACACTCTCCCAGAGTTGAGACAACTAAAATACGAGAATCCCTTGTTTTATTTGACATTAAACACAGAGTCTTCGAGGTGGAAGCCAAACCAAGACAGAGAGGATGGCTCATATGTATAGCTTGTTCACTCACGTGAGTTAATGTGAGCATGTGGGGAGAGTATTTATTTTATCCAATACAAAAACTAATAATTGGATTTTTTATGCAAAGAACAAGGGGTTTGAATCAAAGTAGGAATGATTGATTTCATACTAATTGGATTTCTAGATATTGATTTAACTATTCCATAGCCAGTGATCCCAAAAGTAAACAAAGAAGTCAATGCAGGCTATCAAAATTCATGACTTCCATTGAAAAACCAATTCTAGAATCTTTGGAAGCTAAATGAACTAATCAGAAAATGTCAAATACCAGAAGCCAGGATCTTCCTTGGCTCACAGAATATATGATCATAAACTACAAAAGGAATACTTCCATTCCAACAGCATAACTTAAAAACACCATTGTCTGTTTAGGTACTAGTATCCCTAATGAGTTTCATATTCATGGCCGCCACATCCTATGTATGACTTACAAAATGCTGACTCGCAAGTTTAGTGTTGTTATTATCAAAAGACTTGCTAGCCCCAGCTGGATCCATCAACCAAATTTCACACACACAAATCATTGACAGGGAATCCTGATTCTTGACACTGCAGCAGACTAATGCAACAGCAAGCTTCAGTCATCAATAATGTACAGATACTTTCCATTTAGTACAATATCCATCTATATCAAATCTAAGCTTGTGTGGTTATATGCAATTGGCATTTTTAATGAATCTAGTAATAATCCAATGATGATCCTTAATCTAACACAAGACTTCCTAGATATACTGGTAAAATGTCATCGCATTCTGCTATTTCATTTAACTTTTGCTATGGCATGCTTATGCCTGATGGTCCACAAATAAGTATAGTGCATTGTCTTGTGGACTAAACTTATTCAAGTAATAATCACATATAAAGCTTTGACTAGGTACAATTCATCTGGTTCCTGTGTGGACAAGTCCCTGGTGTAAGCCAAAAAAAAAACGGCTCAATTGCACACAACTAGTTGCACAATCTTGAATAGAATAGTTCAAGATGTGACCCGATGAAGTGAACACAATACTATGTGGTTGCCACTTGCCACTTATGTAGATTTAAAAGGAAAATAAAATACCTTCTCACAACCAAAATGGCATGAAAAGATCTGTGCAAGTTATGCATCATCTAATACATAAAGCTTTTGCTCCATTTTCTTGAACACCTGCCCTTTTTACCTTACATGTTATTGCATATCTAAACATTAATTTATTTTTTTGGATAAAAAGGCGTAGATATTAAATTAGCTACTTTAAGTATCAGCAACTAAAGGTCTAGAGCGAATAAGGACTAAAATGCATGCCTGCTTTACCATAATTATCACATCAAATTGCTCCCTGCCAGAGGGAAGAAAAGGAGGGGTGGGGGTCTGCCATAACCCACCTCCATAAAGTATTCCCTGAGCCAAGGCCCAACACTCCACTATTAATCTTGACAAGTAGTCGAGTACCACAAAGACTGAAAGAGTCATCCTCACAACAAGGCTAAGGATGGTAAGAATGATATGTCAACATCTGTAAAACTGTTTCCACAAAACATACAGGCCAGACAAAGAGTCACAAAGTCTCACTGGGCACTCAAATTTCAGTAACAAGTTGATTATCATATCCATCCTAATTCTCCAGCTTTTCTAACTGACTCCAAGCAGAGTTTTCCTTCTCACCTCTTTCTTGCTAAAAACTGAATCTAGTACCCACCCAAATCACACTAGGTATGATATTTTTTTTTTTTACAAGACAATTTTCAAAAAGGGATGTGCAAAAACCTTAATGTGCTAGACAATATGAAAAATGATTTTTTTATTTTTTAAATACAGAAGAGCCAAAAAGGAGGACATAAGAACAGAACAATAAAGCAATCAACAAAATGACAAGAGCAATGCATATAACATTAACATAACATTAGAGCTTTCACACGTATCTGTTACATATAGACCTCCATGCCAATAAACTTAGAGGCCTGACACAGGGGACAAAAACTAAGCTTACTTTCACATTCTTTACAGAGGCAAAGATGCTTACAAGGCAACAAAAGCATGCAAACTTCATTGACTCTACAAGCCTTACAAGTCATAATCTCTTTCATGTCATTGTTCTCCTTGCATAACAGGTGAAAATCAATGGAACGGCCATTGCAGCAAGAAGCCGTATCATCTACTTCACTATCACCACATCCCTCTTTACTATCTCTACTTTGAGCATACACTTGCTGAAGATTAACTTTAAGAGCCGAGATCATGTTTTCATTGTATCTAGCTCGCTGTTGCCAAGCACCTGCTTCAACAGTTAACTGTTCCATTTGCTCTTCAAGTTCCTCATTCTTCCTGTTAATGCTCTCCATCTCAGCCTCTTTCTCACGGAGTTTCTGAAGGACCTTTTCTTCTACAAAAGAGAGTGTTTGAAGCTGGGTGGCCTGTACCTTTTCTAAAATATTTTGCTGCAACCGGTCACCCTATTAATTTATTTTCAAAAAAAAAAATCAGTTAGAAGCACTTCAAAAAAAATAAGCAATAAACTTACAAAATGCTTATTTTCTAGTGAGTGATGCTAAATAGAAAGCAATTATAGTGCAGTAAACTCCCTCCACCCAGGTGGGAGTGAACAAAAGCATAAACAGTTTTTAAATTTCCCATCTAGTTTGATTTGATTTTAATCTTCTAGTTATTACTTCATACTTGGTGAATAAAAGCAGCAAAGAAAATAACACCCACAAGAAGTACAAAGCAAAGGGCGCTCATTGGAAGTCAACCAGAAATAGAAAAACTAAAAAAGAATCTGAGAAGATTCTAGGTAAAAACAAAAGCATTGAAAATTTAGATATGTTGACTTAAAAAGGAAGGTGCCAAAGTCCATTAAACAACCACATGTGACGCACTGTTAAAGACCATATGTATAATGGATCTCATCAGCCTACCAAACTCCCCCCCAAACAAAAAAAGAAGGAAAAAGGAAAAAAGACATACAACGTTCTAGACACCATAAAGAGGAACAAATAAATCAACCAACTAGCACATCTCTCATACATTAAACTAAACAAATTTCTAGAAAGGTATTTAGGAGGAAGTAACACCCTGTTACCCTCTTAATTGGACAACACCACCTCCAATGACGAACCCGATAAACATAACAGGAAACATCCAAACAGCACTCTTCCATCACAAGACATCACCTCCACTACCAGCCCCTTAACCTTGAAAAGAAACAAACATATTTCCAACTCCTAATAATTCCAGTGCAACTCTCTATGTCGTACCACATATCCTCCAGCAAGAATTAGATTCCCAGCAATAAAAGATAACCTAAAGATCCTCCTTAAGAGGAACAAATAGGAATTATATTTCACAGAAATAGCAATTTTAAGTTATTCGTATTTAGTCCATTTGAAGGGGGTTGTGATCCAAAAGTAACTAAAAGTTAATGCCATGATCATTCTCTTCAAAAACAATCAAAGAATCAACAACCTCATTTCTAAGCCTAGGAAACGAACTACGAACTTAGCAACTTCCACGAGGAATGCAAACATTTCATATGCTATGGATATCCTTTTCCTTACTATTTGAGTTGAAATATGTTTTATCAATATCACTAACCCAAGTTAACACAATTAGCAACCGCAACACATTTATATCCATAATTTATAAATGCCATAGAAATTGGTTTAATCAATGTTTATGCAATCATGACCAATGCATGAACATACATAATTATAAACACAAACAATACCCCGCAACAACAACAACAAGCACATGCATTCTTTTCTGCAAAGCTATTCAATCCAAAGTCATAAGTCTCTATTATCTCCAAATTGACAACAACTGAAGCCTTAGTCCCAAATTTTTGGGGTTGGCTATGGATTCTCGACAAATTACTTAGGGCCAGCTACATGTATTCTTTTCCACCATTCTACTCTATCTCCTTCATTGATGTCATTTTTTTTTTATTACTTCTACTAAAGTGATTCTACTCTATCTCCTTAATTGACACGTTCCAAAATATTTCCCACACCGCTCATCAAATATGCGACATCAACAACTTAAAACTTTCCCAATAAAAACAATAAATTCAATTTATATTATTAACACGAAAGAAGAAACTAATACACAATTAACCATAACTCAAAATAACCAGCAAGAATGACAATTGATAAGTCTTTGAACAAAACAAAAGACCTGCACTTTGAGGAATCTATCAATCTCAGCATCATGCCGCTGCAGCTCGCGGTCAATATCGTCCCCAATGAGTGACAGCAAGGCAGAGTCTCCAGTGGAAGCCATTCGGGTATTATTGTCAAGAGACAAGCCCAAACCCGTGGACACCGATCGCGGTTGAAAGAAATCAACAGACGATATCTGAGAATTGTTCTCCAAGAAATCCTGCTCCTTCAACCTCTTCTTCCTGGGCTCCACCCCATAATTCCATTGCAACTCGGCTCCGCCGTCACTGCCGTCGTTCGCAGCAACCGGACCAGGAGCTAACCCTACCACATGGACTACACAAAAACAACAACGAAATTTTGAATTTTAGGGTTTATATTTTTAAGGCTCTGTTTGGCTACTCAGGAAATGGAAAAATTCCAGCTCAAAATTTACTCATCAAAGAAGGCAAAAAAAAAAAAAACCCTAACTAAGCTTGGAAATGGAAAGTTTCAGCTCAAATTAATCATTTCCCGGAAATTCAATCAACAAGTATATGCTTCCCAAAGAACCATTTATGAGCAACCAAACAGAGCATAAACAAATGCATTTTTTATATAATTTATTTAAAGAAGCTAAAAAAGAAGAAGAGAGTAATTACATGAAGGAATATAAGGGGGGTGTTGAGATTGATCTTGAAGATGAGTAGTGGGGTTGTAATAGGACACTGGCTGTGATATCTGACCGTCGATTGTGTACAAGTTCCTGAAATTCAAAAATCAAAGTGAATGATTAATAAAAAATTTAAAAAATATATATAAAAATATATATATATATATAGAGAGAGAGAGAGAGAGAAAATAAAACGGTTTTTGTTATGAGTTTTGAAGAGGAAATTAATTACCTGAAGGATTTGGATTGTTGTTGTTGTTGGGGTTGGTAGTGTGGTTGAAACTGGTGTTGAGGAAAAGAAGCCATTTTGAAAGAGAGAGAGAGAAATGAGAAAAGAGGTCTGAACGAAATATAGAGAGAGAGAGAGGGGCTGGCGAGGTAGCCGATGGGGGAAGATTCTTCCTGTTTTGCTATTTGGTCCTCTGTGTTTTTGGAATTTGTGGTGAATAGGGGCTTTTGCGTTGATGGGCCTGTGTTTTATTTTTGGGTGGAGTTTGGACTGTAAAAGTGTGAAGTTTGGGCCTGCTTGGTTGGACCCAGGGCCACGTTTTTTTAAAGATATTAGCCCGTGGTTCAGGCCGAGCCGGGCTTGCTAGTTGCTACTGTATACTATTACTGCTTGCGCCTTGCTGTGAGTAGGGCTGTCTAGACCCAATCGGAGCCCGACAACCCGGCAAAACCGCCCGACGCCGACCCGATTTTGGCCCGAACCTAAGGTCCATAACCCGAACAACCTGAACCCGAATGGAGCCATATAAAAAATCCAGTCAAATCTGCAAAAACAAGCTAGAACTGACGAGATCTCGACCAGATCCGGCTAGATCTGGTGGGATTTAGCTAGATCCGACCAAATTCTAGCAATTTTTAGCCAAAAAAAAAATGTAGATTCCAGCAATAAAATGCAGATTCTGGTGACTTATTCCAGATTTCGATGACATTTTTTACGATTTCGATGACTTTTTTTAGATTTCGGCAACCGACTGAAGCTCACCCTCACCTAAAACCAACTCGACCGATTGTTTCCAACAGTTGGTTTCGGGTTCCTCCACCCTCCACCTGACGCCGATAGGTCAAGTCCCGGTTGGGTCCTAAACCGACCAGTGGACAGGCCTAGCTATGAGTGTCCAAAGGCCCAGAGCACTTGCATCCATTTTTAAAAACATTTAGGTTATGTTTGACATTGGCTTAAAAAGTTAGTTTTTTTTTTACTATTTAGCTTATTTTTTCTACTATTCAGCTTATTTTTGCTACTATTCATCGGTCTCATTGCAATTTTTGGTACTATTCATGGATCCCGCTGTATTATTTCAGCTACCTTTTAGCTTTATCTGCAGTATTTTCAGCAAAAAATTTTCAGTTTAAGCTAAATAAGCTATTCCAAATGGACTCTTAGTCTAATTCGGTCTTTTGTGGTTCATTTCGGTTCACTTCAGTCCATTTTGGACTAATTAGGCCTTAAATTGAATTTTTTTTTTTTTTTTTTTGGGTAGGTGGTCTTCTCAATTTTTGGCTCAAATATTCATTTTTTTTCTCTTATTTTTGGGTTGAATTTGGGCCAAACATTTCTTTTTTTGAGCTATTTAGTTTTGGACTATAAAATACAAACAAAATAGACATTAGAAATTATAAATGACTTAACATTAGATGCACAGTTAAATTTGTAATTCTTAGTTTGATTGACGAAATGAATCCATTATCTATATAAAGTGAGTTTTGGGCTACCCCCACCCCCCCCCCCCCCCCGCCCCCGCGTGAGCTCACGAGGCTGCAAGTGGGGGCATGAAAACGGCTAGATGGTGTGCTTCACGGAATCACGGGGTCCATTTGAAAATTGAAAGAGCCTGGAATAAATAAACTCGATCTGGATCTTCCATGGATTATTCCTCAATGGATTGATTCGTGTGCTTAATTAGAGCGGGAGTATCAATCATATAAGAATCACAGACTCAAGAAGTTTGTAATGTGCTTAGAAATACAACAGCTGTGATGGCCTATTGGCAATAAGAATCACATAAAAGTTTCACAGCAACAACACGTAAACAGGAATGAGTGATGATGTATATTAAATTGCTGATTGTCACAACAATTTAAATTATTTAGAAATAATATATTAATCATTTAACCACATAATTTTAACAATGTACATATTGTAAAGAAAAATTGAAGAACATAGAAAATAAGAATTTTATATTTGTGTACTTTTTTACTAGTAAAACTCACAAATAAGCAGTATCTTTATAAGTGTTCTACACTGTCTTATTCTACTTCTCTTTGAATAAAATTTTGATGAGATTGTAGTATTTGTCACAAGAACAAAACGTAATATCAACTAATTAATTTGTTGACAATAAGTCGATAACATGTAGTGTTCGATTTATAGTCACGTATCCATTGTTACACTCACGCTAGTCGGCAGAAACAGTCAATTTCCATGTGATTTCCTGAGTTTTTGTCCCCAAGTACGAGAAATTATTTGCTCCTCCCAGGTGGAGTGACGTGGTCCTCCTGCTGAGGTGGGCCAATAAACAGTAGCCATATATTAAAAGGAAAGCTGACTCAGTAACACACCTTCAGCCTTTTAAAATAACAAAAAGGAAAGCTGAGGGGGTGTTTGGTAAGTATTTTTAAACAACAATTTTCAGTTTTTAAACAACATTTCACGCATTTCAACGTACTTTTTCACTCACACATATTTCCACAAATGTTTTTAAACAACAATTTTCAATTTTTAAACACATGTACCAAACGGGCCCTCAGAATATCTGATTTTTTCCAGCTCCCGCCCAGCTCTCTTCTCTCCAGCTCCTTGCAACACACCTGCCCAAATTATTTGCTCACCGCCCAGCTCTCTTCTCTCCAGCTCCCTGCATCATTGAAGAACAAGCTCTATGAGATTTTGAACTATCTTTGTTCTTGGGTCTAACTTTTTCTAGCTTGTTTCCCTCTTTTCCCCTATGACTAAAGTGGTTGCTGCAATCCAATGCTCACCATCGCAACTAACTATGGCTGATCAAGGTATGTTACAAAGTCTCATTTCACTCTTCAAAGTCTTATTTTCTTGCTCTGTTCTGTCTCTATGTAGTTTATAATACAGTGCCTTCTACATGTTTGATAAAAAACCTAAGATAAAAAAGTTTTAAAAGAATGAAATTTTTATTTTTATTTTCTTTCTATTTAGTTTTCCTGATTATGAGCCCTTGTTTTTAACTCTAGATTGCAGGTCTTTTATTTTAGAATGAGTTTTTAATTGAGACCTTAAGTTCAGTACTATAACGTTGCTGGGTTCCTCTGTTTTTTTGTTTTTTTTGTTTTTGTTTTTTGCATTTGATTGTTGCTGTTGCTGACGCATTTGAATGTTGTGGTGTTTTTAATCATAGATATTAGAGTCAATAAGGAAGGTGTTGAAGATATTGAAACTTTGCTTGGAATGGTGTTGTTGGATACGCGATAGGAGTGCTCTGGTGAATTGGGTGCTGTTGGTGCGTGGGGTGCTGAAGGCTGGTGCGTGGCGTGCTGATGACTGGTGCGTGGAGTGCTGATGGGCCAAGGGCTACTGCGTTTGGATCAAAGGGTGCTGCTACCGTGTATATGGGTCTAAGTCATTGTGTTGTTAGTTAAGGGATAGTTGTAATTGGTATTATAAACTCTAAGGTTGTCATATTGCTGTAACAAGTCCTAGAAGACTGGTTGTTTATCATGTCATAATATTTTGATTCTCAAATCTATTTGGTTTCCATCAACCATGAGGACAATGCCTTTTCTTTTATTGATAAGAAAATTCAACAATAAGGACAATGCTTCACTTATTTTAAAATGTCATAGAAGTGAAATGGACTCATAAATACTTGATATGAAGAAAAGATTAATAGCACAGAATATTAGATCATACCATCATCAAAGCATTTGCTACACCAATAAATATTGACATTATGTACATGAAAGCACTCATGCTTCTAGGTAAGAAAATGATTGCTGCACCAAAAAACATCCAAATAATGCCACCAGCAGTGTAGTAGGCCTTCAGGTGTTGGCCAGTCTATTATTTTCTCTCTAATCTCTCACTATTCCATTCTTCCTTCAATCCCCTGTTTCTTCTTATTTGGATAGGGATAAGGTGATTCTTATCAATACGTGATTGGTGCATTGATTGCTTTGCACTATAACTCTCCCCTCAAATTGACAAAGGGAGGAGGGTATCACTCCCAACTTGTGTCCAAGGGATGAAAAAGGAGTCTTAGTGTTGGAGTATTATTGTGCTTTTACATTTTGTTCTTTAGTGTTTCATTTTTGTTTTTTGCTTGAAACTTTAATGTGTTTCTAAAAGAGACTTTATTGTTTTTGATTACTAACATTTGAAATTGTATTTAGGAGCATACAAATTGGACCAATGAGGATACACTAAATGACAATCTTGGAGATGAGACATTTTTTGCTGGTGTTATCGTTGGTAGAGATGCAGAGTGTCTTGGTTTGCTACTTTGTTTGAGAGAGTATGTTATTCAGGTTCAAGCTTGCACGTTTTTGGGCTACTGTTTACTATGTGATGAAGTAGAGATGTTTGTATCAGATGTGTGAACTGTCAAGATGCTGAATCAGTGAATGCATTGACAAATGGAAAAAGCTACTTTGCTGAGGCAAGATTAATTTTGGTTGATATTAGGTGACTCATGTTA
Organism: Quercus aquifolioides; assembly: GCA_019022515.1. NCBI lineage: Eukaryota > Viridiplantae > Streptophyta > Magnoliopsida > Fagales > Fagaceae > Quercus > Quercus aquifolioides. The sequence continues at coordinate 102,773,908 of CM032327.1, forward strand.
AACTTTGAATCAATTTCCTTTCATGTAGTGTAAAAAAACTTGTAACTATGCAGCTAGTGAGTTGTAAAATTTTCTCAGGAAAAGAAAGAGCCTTTGGTGGGAATTAGAGGAATGTTCTTTCTTTTTGTTAGCCATTGTACTGAAAGATATTTCTCAATAAATCAAGTCTTTTGTTTTACAATGGTTATATTCTAATTGTCCACACCACAAGTTCACAAAAATTGCTTATAATCAGCATTTGAATTGAAAATACTTTTCATTGCTATTGGTTATATTCAATTAGATAAAAAACAAGTTGAACTATACAATTTTTTACTAGAGGATGAGAAGGCATGACAAAAGAAAATATACAAAAAGGAATGTAATCTAACATTTCCTATATATAGGCCTATTTTCATTGCCTTCGAAATACAAAAATAATTACTGCAGCTTTCACTCCTCTAATCATTAGTTACTTGATTAATCTTCCAACTTGAGAACTTGTCAAAAATCTTCCAAGTTGAATACTCATATGATAACTTCTGAGTCAAATCATTTTTGTCTAGGATTTAGTTGTGTAAAACCATTTGAGAAAGAATTCTGCACAAATAGAGATGGACATTTTTCAGTTATTAGTAACAAGGTGATAACTATTGATACAAATAAATAAACATAACTAATGAAGAATAAAAAATAGAAACAACAAGTATTTTACCTAACTTAGATGATTCAAGAAATCATTACTTTGAAGCATACTCGTGAAGCTGAAATTTGGAGAAGCACTGCTCCAATAGGAAAAGGGGTTCTACATTCAAATTAACTCAAGCTTAAATGTTAGATATTTTTTTAAATGAACATTCGATTACACAAATCAATTATTTTTTAAATGAACATTCAATAGCTAATACCAATTACAACTATCCCTTAACTAACAACGCAATGACTTAGACCCATATACACGGTAGCAGCACCCTCTGATCCAAATGCAGCAGCCCTTGGCCCATCAGCACTCCACGCACCAGTCATCAGCACGCCACGCTCCAGTCATCAGCTCCCCACGCACCAACAGCACCCAATTCACCAGAGCACTCCTATCACGTATCCAACAACACCATTCCAAGCAAAGTTTCAATATCTTCAACACCTTCCTCATTGACTCTAATATCTATGATTAAAAACACCACAACATTCAAATGCGTCAGCAATAGCACAACAATGCAAAAAAAAAAAAAAAAAAAAAACAGAGGAACCCAGCAACATTATAGTACTGAACTTAAGGTCTCAATTAAAAACTCATTCTAAAATAAAAGACCTGCAATCTAGAGTTAAAAACAAGGGCTCATAATCAGGAAAACTAAATAGAAAGAAAATAAAAATTTCATTCTTTTAAAACTTTTTTATCTTGGGCTTTTTATCAAACATGTAGAAGGCACTGTATTATAAACTACATAGAGACAGAACAGAGCAAGAAAATAAGACTTTGAAGAGTGAAATAAGACTTTGTAACATACCTTGATCAGCCATGGTTAGTTGCGATGGTGAGCATTGGATTGCAGCAACCACTTCAGTCATAGGGGAAAAGAGGGAAACAAGCTAGAAAAAGTTAGACCCAAGAACAAAGATAGTTCAAAATCTCATAGAGCTTGTTCTTCAATGATGCAGGGAGCTGGAGAGAAGAGAGCTGGGATGGTGAGCATTGGATTGCAGCAACCACTTCAGTCATAGGGGAAAAGAGGGAAACAAGCTAGAAAAAGTTAGACCCAAGAACAAAGATAGTTCAAAATCTCATAGAGCTTGTTCTTCAATGATGCAGGGAGCTGGAGAGAAGAGAGCTGGGCAGTGAGCAAATAATTTGGGCAGGTGTGTTGCAGGGAGCTGGAAAAAATCAGATATTCAGCTTTCCTTTTTGTTATTTTAAAAGGCTGAAGGTGTGTTGCTAAGTCAGCTTTCCTTTTAATATATGGCTGCTGTTTATTGGCCCACCTCAGCAGGAGGACCACATCACTCCTCCACCCGGGAGGAGCAAATAATTTCTCCCCAAGTACCTCTAATGGTTACACTCACACTCACTTTGAGAACTGCTAGAAACACAGAAACCATCCTCTTTGTTTTTGTTTAGCTGATCTAGGCTCAAGAGGATTCTTATTAATGACATTTTCACTTCTAAAGGCGATTCCATGTCCTCTTTATGATTATTAGCATTGATGCTCAGGTTGACCGCACTAGCTTTCAGCTTATATGACTGAAGCTCTTGAATGACCATGGTGTTGGGTTACACGTGTGAGTGAAGTCTCACATTGAATAAAGATGAGAAGAATGAGTGGTTAATATAATATAATTGAGCAAATGCCCATTGAGTTAAGGTCTTTTGGGTTAAAGTGTGTCTCTATATGTTATATTAATTACTCAAGAAAACTCCCCAAGGTGTTTATCCCCCCTACAAGTGGTATCAAAGCCCATGGTGGTGTGCAGCGAAGGTGGTGAGGTGTTCATAGTCCCTACCCAACGGGGACAGAAAAAGCCTAAACGGCCCACACATAAAGATCTTGGAGAAGGAAAAAAAAAAAAAGGAATACTGCTAATGGTGCTAAATAATGGTGTGATGCAAGATTCTCATGGACATAGACGTGCGGGATTTCCATGGATGTGCGTGCAGGGTTGACACGTGGTTTCCATGGATGGCGTACGAGAGACCCATGGATAAATGGATGTGCGTGCAGGGTTGACACGTGGTTCCCATGGATGACGTACGAGAGACCCATGGATAACACATTGATGAAGTGAAAAGCCCATTAGGCAAAGGAGAGTGAGTAGGACTTGTTCATAGCCCACAGATAGGTCTTGAAGCCCATAGAGAGGCAGGCTCACACGTGAGAGAGAGATTGTTGGATTACACATGTGAGTGAAGAGGCTTAGCCCTTTTGGGTTAAAGTGTATCTCTATATATTATATTAATTACTCAAGAAAGCTCTCCAAAGTGTTTATCCCCCAACACATGGACCATGTCTCTCAACAATGAGCTCAGTAGGGAAGAAGAGCAAAGGTAGTGGGATTGACCAGAGGTCTTTATTTGGGAAATCAATGCATTGCCAGGGGTCCTGTTCACCCTTACACCAGAGGCTGCTCTAGAATCACCAACTGCAGGAGATAGATCTAATGCTTAGTTTCTTCTAAGATTCTGAGTCAAACTAATAAACCCATTTAATGTTTGCTCAAATTTGCATCCAATTTGTTGACTGTTAATGGAATTGTTATTTGAGTTGTTTGTGACTCTGTGTTTAGTTGGGCATGCAACAAAGTCTTGTGGGTCTGATCTAGTAGTAGTTGTTGTAATAACATTACAGACAATGAAGTGGACCCTCAAGTATTTATAGATTACCCTTTTTCTGGAGGTTTATTCACATGACTTATGTTATGCTACAATATTTTTACAGCTGCTAACATAATCTGTTGTGATTTGGGGTAAATCGCCTTCATTGACACAAGATCACCACATGTCAACATTTGTGAAAAATGTTGTGTTCGTAGACTCATTGTTATTCACATGTACTAATAAAATGGATGAAGCAGGGTTAATGTGAAAAGGTTGATAAAGTTTGGCCAATGAAAAATGACTTCTTCTGATTTTTCTTGTGTTGATGCCTCTCTGGAATTCTTGAATTCATGAATCTCAGACCACTGTTCATTAATTCCTCTTTCTTGTGCCTAAAAATCTTTCAGGACCTAGGCTGTTCAAATTCTTCAACTATTGAGCAGGTGATGATGCCTGTCTTTTCCCCTCTTCTTCAAAGTGTATGCTAGCAACATCTTGAGGTTGTCACAATGTACCGGCTTAAAAAAAGCTTGAACTTTTGAAAGTTGAGCTTAAGAAGTTTAATAAGAATCATTATAATGGTGTTGTTGATAGCTAAAATAGCTAAAGAATAATTTGGGCCAAGCTCAAAATTTGCTTTATGGAACCTAGATGTTGCAGGATATGTTCAAGCAGAAAAACAGTGGTTTATGAGTATACAACCATTAGAAAACCAGAGAAGGATTTCATTAAAGCAAAGCCAAGAATTCAAAGGCTTAGAGAAGGTTATACGAATTCAGCTTAATTCCATTATATTCCAATAAGAACGAAAAGAGCTGAAAATACTATCAAATGCCTTTATAATGAGTCTGGTTAAAAGCTTGAGGCTATTCATTTCTATCAAGTCTTATTGGGACTAATGCAATTCATCAAGATACAAACTTGATGAATAAATTAAATCAATTTCTTCAATAACAATTATTTTGCAAAACAAGTGTTGCTTAACTTGCAGAAAGCTGTACAGTGGATAAAATTAAGGACACTCTTTTCTATTTGCCTAGTGAAAAAAACTCCATGACCAGATAGCTACACCTATTATTTCTGTAAGAAAGCTTGGAGTATATTGTACTATTGTTGGCCAAGAAGTGAGGCAGTGAAGTTAGTTGGGGGTAGCATCACACTGATTCCAAAGGGACTATTCCTTCTCTTTTTGGGACTTTTACTTTGTATATAGTGTTTTTGTTCATTTGTTTTTGTTTTTGTTGTCATGGAGATATATAACAGCTTAACATAGGAATAGACCCCAGGTAAAATACAACCTCGCTATTTGGGGTCTATTTCCATCTTTTTAATCCCTTTCTAGGTTTTGTTGGAGGGTGCTTTCCTTAAAATAATAATAATAATAATAATAATAATAAAATAAAAGGATGACGATGAAGAGCAGGTTATGCCACTGCTGCCGACAACATCTTGGCAGAGAGGCAACACATTACAGAATTTTAATAATGTTCTATGTTAGAATTATAATTAAATGATTCATTTTTGTTTAAGCTTTTGAGAAAGTCAGTATTTTAAATAGTATCAAAACAGTCGGTTTAAGTTTATAGAACACGATAATTTAATTCTATATATGCTTACAGAAACAATCGCAGTTTGCCATGTGGTAGGTGCATCATGCACAGGTTGTAAAGTGGGCATAGCGTAACTCCACACATGGAAAGCATGAAAGGTGCTTAATGTGGAATTTTAGAAAAACTTGATTATGAAATTATTGCTGCATTAGCTGATTCTTTTTGTGCCATTGTTTGTCTGGACTCTGGAGTCCCATTCACACTCATGATTAATAATAGAAGACAGAACTGATCATTAATGACTTTTACTACTCATAAGATCATTTTGATTATTGACAAATTCATTTCCTTGCAAGTCAGCATGTGGACAAACTGTAGGCTGTTAGATGATCAATGGACAAGGAAATATGACACTTTTTTAGTCGCTTGGTGATCAAGTTATGCTTTTATTTCACCATATTTAACACCTACAAGAATGAAGGAGTAAAAAGAGAGTAACTCCCAATGGGATACAGTTGAAAACTTGAAATGACATTTCATCTCTAATGATGGTGTTAGACTGTGAGGCAATGGATTCAATAGTTCCTGAAGTATTTCTAGGTGAATGAGATCTTGGGTATGTTTAGCCAATATCTTGGAGCATTGTAAAACTTACAAGAAGGAAAATCTATATTAAAGGGAACCTGTGTGGTACCGGCCTAAGTTTCTTCGATTCTTAAGTTTGAATTTCACTCAATTTAGGTGAAAAGTTAAAAGAAATAGAAAAAGTAGGTTTATCTCTCAAACTTTTGTAACAAGGATCATGCTGCCTTATATAGATAGCCTAAGTGACTGTTGACTTCATAAGTATCTCATTCTACAGTTGAAATGTAGTTAGTATACTGATTATAACGGTTGTAGGATCATTGTGATACATAATCGTTAGGAAATGACATGAATTAATGACATATTAAATGTATTCTGGCAGTTGTACATCCAAGTGGATGGGCCTGAGTGTAGATGTTTATGAACATGATACTAACTAATTGTCCATAACAATTGTTAATTAAAGATACTATATTGCAAACATTTTGAAGGAACACTACATGTTTATAAGATACAATCAAAACATACAATTGATCTATAAATACCAAACGAAAGAGACAGATTTGATCATGACTGAATTGAAAAATATTCTTTCAACTCATTCCATAGCTGTTCAAAAAGACCAAAGACCATCAACATGTATTTTAGATTATATGATTAAAATATAATTGGATTTTTATTAAAATGATCACATAATGAGGAAGTTCTTCCAAACTTGTTTGAAGGAAAAGCTGATCCATGACTAGAAAGGAAGGGAACCAATCACACGTTTTAGACTATATTCGGGTGCACGGAAGGGGGAAGAGAAATGATATCTTTTTCTTTGTTTGATTTCAATGAAAAAGAGGACAGAAGAGAAAATTTGAAAGAGTTTTTATGGTACCAACCATTTTTCCACTCACAAAATCACTTCTATATCTTGGAAAGTTTTGACTTTGGTTTTTTTTATTTATGTAAAATTGTTTTTATATCCACATAAAAAATTATTAATTTATAATTGTTTTCTTCATTTCCTTTATTTTCTTTCTCCTCCCCTTAACATCAAAACACACGCATATTTTCTTTCCCTTTCCCTTCACTTACACCTTTTTCTCTTCCCTCTCCTTCCGTGTAACTAAACCTAACCATAGAGTTAATATCGCACGTGCAAATGTGACGAGGCTAGTATCGTATACTCCATATTAGCTTAAGAACTTGGGAATTCAAGTTTAATTTTTGAATAAAAAGTGGTTATAATGATGTTTGAAGTTTGAACACTCGTTCTTTGAAGATAGCATAGCAGTGAGCCATTGCCAAAAAAAAAGATAGCAGTGAGCCATTGCCGGCCAACATCAAAAGACCTAAACATAATTAATTTATATTACATCATCGTAAAAGTAAACTTAGCACTGTTCTGACGTTTCTCTAAAAAAAAAAAAAAAAAAGTAAACTTAGCATTGCTGGCAGTGACACATTACCTAAAAAAAATTAAAAATTTACATTCCCAGCAAAACGATTGGAATTATTACATTATTGATGAGATAGAAGTAGAACAATTAATAAATTAAACTTTATTTCTTAATTTTACAATAAAATTATAAATTACTATAATAATAATAAAATACACAAAAGGAAAGGTCGTCATCATCACCACTCAAAGTTATACAATGGAATCCAACCTGTTTTCCTCACTATTCAATGTATTCATGCATTTGGACAGCCAACGATAAAAAGGTCCAAAACCGCGTTCCTCACTTCTTTGCCCACACATGCTGAGCTGTCTTTCAGTCTCTCATTCCAGTTTCCACTTTTTCTTTAACACAAAAAAAAGAACTTAGAAAACAATTCAAAAAGAAAACACAAACTATTCCTTTTTTCTTTTCTTTTTTTGGGTTTCCATGCTGTGTTCCCACTATATTCATTTATATGAGCAATTATTCTTGCCGAGTGACATTGCAACGTTGAGCTTTTTGGGATCATATGTTACAGAACAGTCAATCCTCTTGTAGAACTTGGGCTGCACCAATTTCCCCAAAACATTGGCTTTAGATCGAACCTTGAAGCTCAAACTCAGATGCACTGGCAATGTCGATGTACCCGTTGCTGATGTGCTCATTCCAGCTCCACTTCCGTACATTGGAATTTGATCACTCATTACTGTCACACTAACTAATCTTTGGCTCTTCCTTGATTGATAAAACTCCTTCATCTGCAATACCCAGTTCACCAAATTTTAGAGTAGAAAAATGATAAATTTTAGACCAAAATCTTAAATTTTAGATTTTTAAAATTTTGATATGTTCATTTTTGACAATCAATGTGATTTCTTGCTAATTCAGTCACAAATATAAACAAAAAAGACCTTTAAAAAAAGAAATCACAATGAAAAATCTCATGCTAAATAATAACAATAAATCTATGGACATGTTTAAGTTGTTGACTTTGAGTGATCCATCAATTTTTTTTTTTTTCCCAACACTCATGATTACATCAACAAACTGTGAAAACGAGTGACAATATGTGTCACCGTAATATTGACTCTAATAAACTGATTGTATTAGTCTAGAAAGTGAAAAATCTAAAGTCTTTTCTGTGACTTACGGTTCCAGAGGCTATGGTGAGTTGGGAATAAAGTAGATCTAGAGGTGTCGATGTGACATGAACCCCAAAGAATGTGCCGGTGTTTCGGTACGTGAATTTCACCGTTGAATTCACTGAGATCATATCAGTAGCCACTCCTGAAGAATCCGAACCAGCTTGAATCTTAAACTGCTCAAACGTTATACTCTGAGAAAACAAAACAAAAACACACAAATTAAGCAAAATAATCAAAACCCATTTCACAATTTGCTTAGAAGAACCATAAAAATGTAATCTTTAATACCTTGATTGTTATCTCTGGCTTCATGGGCTTACTAGCACCCAACAAAATCAAAGAAAAAATAGTGAACAGAATGAAAAACCCAAGCACAAAAGCAAGAACATAGCAACGACGAGGGAGACCCTTTACACGCTCTTCATCTTCAAGAAGTCCTTCTTCTTCAATCACATCACACTGGTCCTTCCATGGCTTCTGACCTTTTCTTTGGCCCCCTCCACGCGACCCGTCGTTTGGGGAGATCTTTCTGGATCCGGGTTTCAAAGACCCAGAAAAACGACTTGTCGAAGAAGACTCACGGGAGTGGCGGCCCACGGAGGAGTGAGAATGAGGGGGAGATCCAACTGGGCTGAGAACTGGTGTGGAGTGAAACGATGTCGTTGTCTTCTCACCATCGTGGGAGTCCCGAGATGGGCTCTGAACATAGTAGACTTGTCTTCGAGGAGATCTAGTTGGTGAAGATGGGGCTAAGCTTGTTACCTCTGAGTCTGTCTTTGCGTGCATTTTGGGTTTTTGCTTTAGTGTTTCAGACAATGATCAAAGTTTTGGGACACTGTTTTTTTAGGTTTTGGTTTTGTTTCTGATCTCAAGGTACAAAGGAATGGAAGATTTTTTAGATGCTCTGACTTTATGGAGAGTTTGCTTGTCAACTTGGGAGTGTAATTAAGAAAATGGCTTAATTGGAGGGACACTGTAATTTGCAATTTTTTTTTTTTTTTTGAGAAGATCTGTAATTTGCAACTCTGTAACGCTTAGAATATATTTATATTCATATTAACCTTATGACCATATGAGCGAGGCTACTACTATGAGAGTAGGAGCCTATGAGGAGTTCATCCAAGAAAAAACAAAAGAGCCTATGAGGTGCCTTTGTAGAACATGACATGAGCGCTTCCTTTACCATTAAAATTTTGAGTGTTTCATGATAATTAAATTGAGCACCTTCCATAACGTGTTGATTTATTTTTTTAATTTTTGTAGTAAGTAAGTTATTAGGGGAAAGGGTAAATTTCACAAACTTCTCCTAAGGTGTGGGCTAATGTCAATAAAGTCCACAACATTTAAAAAGTGACCATCTTGGTCCTTATTCCCAAATGGTTTGTAACACCGTTACTTTTTTTTTTTCTTCTTTCTTCTTTGTTCTTTACTCTCTCCAGAATCGCCTCTCTCTCTTTTTTCCTCTGTGTCCATAACCTCTAACCAAACCGAGCAACCCCAACCACCCAACCTGACCCGCCACTACTTCAAATTAACCATCCTCCTCTCAAATCCAGTAATGATCAACCCTCCTTCGCTCAGATCGAGCGATGATTTTTCTTAGATCTACTTAGATCCAGTGATTTTGGCTCAGATCTGAAGATATTTTTCAAAACCCCGCTTTGATCCGGCGATGTTTAAGCTTAGACCGGTAACGTTTCACTCTCCTCCGCTTAGATTCGGCAACATCTGGCAATGTTTTAATCTCCTCCGCTTAGATCCAATGACATCCGGCGACGTTTTAATCTCCTCTGCTCAAATCTGGCGCCGTAGTTGTGGGTTTGCAATTTCTCTTCTCTCTTCCTCTTTGCGGTGGCGCTGTGGTGGTAGGTTTTGTAGTGGGTCAATTTTGATTTTTATTGGTGATAGAGAATTTGGTTTTTTATGGGTGTGTTGGATTTTTGTGGGTTTTGGTTTGTGTTTCTGGTTTTGGGCTTGTTGTGGGGTGGTCGGTATTGCTGATGGGTTTGTGGGTTTTGTTGGTGGTTGATGGTTTTGTGGGTTTTGTTGGTGGTTGATGGTTTTGTGGGTTTTGCTGGTAGTCGGTGGTTGATGGTTGCTGGCCTTTTGTAGGTTTTGCTGGGTTGGGTCGCTGGCTTTATGGGTTCTGTTCTTCAATTTTTTCTTCTTCTCTGAAATTAGAGAAAGGGAAGAGAGAAGACTCAGGAGAGGGGTGAGAGAGAGGACAGAGGGTATGTAACGGTGTTACAAACCGTTTAGGAATAAGGACCAAAATGATCACTTTTTAAATGTTGTGGACTTTATTGGTGTTAGTCCAAATCTTAGGAGAGGTTTGTGAAATTTACCCTAGATGAAAAAAATCGAAGAGTCTAACTTTAATTAAATTCTAAATTATATATATATATATATATATATATATATATAATTAATGAGAAACCATTACATATTTTTAAAATGTATGGTTTAAAAAAAGTGTAAACTAATAGCCTAATACTATATATAATTTGAATCATTTTTATAAAAAAAAAAATGTATAATCGTGATTGTTTTTAAACTCTAAATATTTTTGTTTGAAATATTATGAAGTGTCAGTTGAGTTATAAGGCTCTTAACTTTCTTAAAAAAAAAAAAAAAAGAGAAATTATTGATACATTCAGTGTGTGTTACATTTCTCTTTAACATAAATGTGGATTTGCGAGACCTGTAAGTGATTGGAAAATTTAGTGCATCAAGTACACGTAATAATTTCACATATTCAGGGGAGTCATGGCTCCTGGGTTAATCGGGTTTGAATTGAGTTTCAAGTTTTCACTTGACTTGTTTTCTTTGGGTTAGGAATTTCTCCCACCCAGTATTGTTCACTATATCAAATGAAATCGTTTGTATCCCACTTTTCGGGTGGATGGTTAATGAGGTTTTGGGAAAACCATAAGATATAAGGAATTGTGTACAAATTACTAATTAGATTAATATGAGAGAGACAAAACAAACTCAATATGAAAGAAAGATGGGTTTTTTAAATCCCTCAAATTATTTTTATGTTTAGATTGGTTAAATTTTTTATACAAAAGTAACTAAGACTAATAAATCATTTGATTGCACGACTGACACAAACATTGAACAACTGCAAAAGGGAATGATTAGAAAAATACCAATGTAGTGCCGACCTCAAATATTTTGATGCCTAAGAGCATTCACATAAGCATGTGTATTTTACACATCTATTTTTACACTAAAAACTTACTTTTTCTATTTTATACATTTACTTTTACAAAACACCCACATCAATTCATCTATTTTACAAGATATTTCAATAAAATATACATTATACTCTATTTTTTTATTATTTCTCTCCAATTACCTCTCTTAAATACGCGCTCTCTCTTTCTCTACCCATTTTCTGATTTCTCACTCTCTCACCCTCTCTCTCTCTTTACACCCATCTCTCTGGCCTTCCTCTTCCAAATCACAAAACCCATCCGCCATAGCTCCGATCCACCAAACGCCACAGCTCCGCTCCGCATCCGCATACACTGCATCTGCTCCGATCCACAGCTCCGCTCCAATCCACCAAACGCCACATCTCCGATCTACGCTCCGCTCCGATCCACCAAACGCCACAGCTCCCAGCTGATCTACGCCACCAAACGCCGCAGCTCCGAACCACCACCAAATCTCAGCCGATCTCCGAGCTCCGATCCACCACGCTGAAACCGATCTCCGATCTACGCTCCGATCCAATCTCCCAGCTGATCTACGCCACCAAACGCCGCAGCTCCGAACCACCGCTCCGATCCACCACCAAATCTCAGCCGATCTCCGATCTCTGTGTTTGTGTATCTCTGTGTTTTTTTTTTTTTTAAGCAAGTGTATCTTTGTTGATTTGTTTATGTGGATGTGTTTGTGTTTGTGTGTGGATGTGATTGTGTGCATCTTAGGAAAAAGAAGAAGATGAGAAGTTAGTTTACTGAGTTTGTTGAGTTGGAGAAAAGAGAGAAAAAAACGAGTGAACGGAAATTAGTAAAATAATCTTTACACGAGCTACAGTAACCGTGTATATTTACACGGTTACTGTAGCTCGTGTAAAGAAATACACATTTTTATACAATTATAGAAGAACTGATGGAGAGCATTTTTGAGCAAAAATGTGTAAAAACTGTGTTTTACATAATTTTATATGATTTTAAAGGCACTGATGCGAATGCTCTAAGTGAAGTTTTATTTATTTATTTAAATAATCAGATCTATGAGTATTACACTCCTGATAATAAATATGCATATTTTATAGTTGTTACTTCAGGTTTTTTTTTTTTTTTTTCTTGATAATTCAATAGCTAGCCAATTGAGTTAAGCTCTTTTAAATATACATCACTGTAAGTTTCTTTAGAAAAAAAAAAAACATTCTCTTCTATCCCCGTGTGTGTGTGTTAAAAATACTTAGTATTCTCAAAAGAGAAAATAGTGAGTTAATCCCACATTGGAAAATGAGTGTGAGTAAAAGAGGTTTAAAGTCTGTGCTATGTATCCAAGAGTTAAGTCATTTTGGATATACACCACTGTAAGTTTCTTTAAAAGAAAATCTTCTCATCCAAGAGTTATTTCTTCAAAATTTAATTATTAAAATGGTTTTCAAAATGAGAAATCTTAAGTGACATGTTGTTACTGGTTGTTATTGTTGGGACAAAAAAAAAAGTTTAGTGTTAGTTTCAAATTTGAACCAATAACAACTAACCACATGTGATTTGTTGTAAAAATGTTATAGACGTAACATCTCTCTTTCAAAATATGCTAAATAGTGGCTCTATTTTATTTGCGAAAAAAGGGTTCAAGTAACAAAAAGACATGATTTTTTTTTTTAATTAGTATAAATCACCCAATTTACAAGTACGGAGTAATAAGTAATGAGCTTAGAATCTCATCCTCTTGGGCCATAGCAGGAATATCAAATTTTACATCTATGTTTACATGCTTTCTGTAATAGTTAGAAAAGTACATTTAGTTTCATAGTAAATTTGACCAGAAATCAAAGTTGATGGTTTCAGATAAACTCATCACATGGGGGGTTCCTAGCTAGTTCTGGTTTGATCTTACAACTGTACCTTACCAAATCCAAAGAACAATTATGCCCATCGGAAAGACAAAAGTGTTCTTGTCTGTTGGGTTTATTTTGTGTAGGTTAATAAAGATTAAGAAGCTAATAAGAACTTAATTACCTACAGCCACAACACAGTTGGCATCGCGATTTTTTTAGTGGGTGGGACTTATTATTAATTCAGTGCGTATATTAATTTAATGCTAAACAGCTAAAGCCTAAAGTAAAAGAGCAGCGTGTGGAACCAGCGGTCCTAGGCCCATGTGAAATAATATCAATTTGAACAGATTTTATGAGTTTCTGAAAAATGACTACACATTTTCTGTTGAATCCTTTTTTTTTTTTTTTTTTTTTTGATAGGAAACTAGAAACTTTATTAGAACTTATAACAAGAGCAATACATCATGGTTAAGAGTCTGCTCTATAAAACTAGGATTCTCTTCTATCCATGCAATAAAATCAACAATACTTAGAGCATGTTTGGCTAACAGGTGAGCTGGTTTATTACCTTGTCTACAAGTATGGGAAAAATCAACGCGATAAAGACTCCCCACACACATCATTTTCATACCCAAAACAACAGCTGCCACCGAGACAGGAGGTGGTGTGTTCCCATAGAGAGCATTGTACAACACCAAAGAGTCCCCCTCAATGATGAAATCTTGAATTCCGACATCCCTTGCAAACTGAATCCCTGCTTCAAAAGCCTTTGCCTCAGCTTCCAATGGTCCCAACGGTGCATTTATCTTTTTGCTCATCGCTGCCACTACCTGACCCTGGCAATCTCGTACAACTACACCCACACCTGCTGCTCTCTGAGATTTAAAAACAGCCCCATCAACATTTATTTTGTATCTCGGCGCTGGTGGAGGTGTCCATGCTACTGTTTGGGCCACTGAAAGTGTGGGAGGCCGTTCTGTTGCTGCATAAAATTCCTCCAAGTACTGTGCAGTCCACTGCACTATTTCATTGCCCGACTTCTTCCTTCCTCCATTTCGAATTTCATTTCTATTGCACCATATTCCCCATGCTATTGTAACAACCAACGCCACCTTATGTTCATCATAAGAGCTCGACATGATCATATTCCTCAGTAAATCCAAAAAAGAACTGACAGTGGAAGGGTCAAAGCTGAAATGGAGTTTTGTACATCTCCATACTTCCTTTGCTCTCGGACAGCTCCAGAAAATGTGCCCCGTTGTCTCAGGTTCTCCACATACCTCACATTTCTCATCCTGTAATATTTTGCGCTTCATCAAATTCCTCTTTGTTGGCAGAATTTCGCTACATGCTCTCCAAGCGAAATGACGAATCTTCTGCGGAACTGGGATCTTCCATACAAGCCTCCAAAATCTCCTCTTGTTGCTCCCATCTGAAGTTGAGACCAAGTTAACTTGGTGAGGTATATCTCTAGCTAACCTGTAGGCGCTGCTGACACTGAAGAGGCCATTTGTGGTTCCTGTCCAGATAAGCTTGTCTTCTGATGGTTGCAAACTCAAAGGGATGCTTTTAATAAGTTCCGCTTCATGTGGTAGAAACAATGCATCAATTACCTGCGTTTTCCAACATCCAGCATCCTGTACAACCAGCTCACTCACCCTTGTATCAGTATGCAAGAAAAGTCTAGGCGATACGAACTTATATGTTGATGCAGATGGTAACCATTTGTCCCCCCAAATCCTGATAGAATTTCCATTCCCTACACTCCACCGTATCCCCTGCCTTACCAAATACTGAGCTGCCATGATAGTTTTTGTTGTTTATAATAGTTTTTGTTTTATTTCTATAAATTGTTTAGTCAATGGAGTTGTCTATTGAATCGCTGTTAAGGTCTATTTTATCTTAATCTTTAATTAAGTTTCTTTGTCTTCTCAAGAACTAAAAAATTGATTTTCCAAGATAATTTTGATCTTCTTTTACTTTTTTTATTGTATCATTTAATTCAAGAAAGGGACATGCCTGGTAGGTAGTAAACTATTGAGTTCAAAAACATGTGTAGATTCTAGTTAGTTTAATTGAAAATTTTTATATTCTCAAATAAAATATTTGAGATTCGATTCTCGTTTACAGCAAAAAATCAACTGGTGTCTTAGCCTCCGTTTGGATTGGGCTGAACGCGTTTTGCGTTTCACGTTTCAGCCTTTTTTTTTTTTTTTTTTTTTTTTTCACGCGTTTTCAGCAGATTGACACTGTAGCATTACTGTAGCGGCTACTGTTCATTGAACAATAGCCGCAAAACTTGACTTTTCAACCCAAAATTACTGTTCACGGACCCACAATTTTCACTTTTCAGCAATTTTTTTTATTAAAAATGGGTCCCACGGTACTATTTACACATTTAAAAATTATTTTGCTACAGTGTTTCAGTTTTCAGTTTTCAGTTTTCAGTTTTCAGCTCTATCCAAACGGACCCTTAGTCTAATTGTTAGGAGCGGACTTTATAAGTTGAACTTTTATCTCTAAAAAAAAAATTCAAGAAATCGTAATCCAAAATTATTTAAACTTTTATTAATATTTATGGTCTAATCATTGTAACCAATCTATTCACGTAAAACTATTTTATGGAGTATATTTTTTTTGGATTTATAGTTTATCCTCCATTTTTATTATTATTATTGAAAAGTTAAGTTTATTACTCCTATCATGGGAAACAATTATTAGTTAGATGATTAAGCGAAAGTTTTAGTAACTTTTACAAGTTAGAGAATAATGAAAAAGCTTAGGTCCAATTAGATTATTGCATTTCATTTTTATATGCAATTAGGCACATTATTGAGCATGGTGCAATAAAATTTTCACGAATCATAACCTGCACAGAGCAACATATAATAAAGATGTTGTCTCCTGGAATAAAAAAAGAAAAAGATTTTTGTCACCCTTGTGCATGTGAATTTACTATTTCAATCAATATACAAAACCTTTATTTCTATGTATGGTAGAGGCCTAGAGGGTAAAATGGTAAAAGGATAGAAGGCCAAGTTTTGACTTTTGAGTCTTTGCAGAGGATAGAAGTTAAAGGGAATGTGTGACATTTGGACTGAAGTGTTCAAGAAGTTAGAAGAGAAAAAGACTTGCACATGCGTGAGAGAGCAAACAAAAAAATGGGAGTTTCTTTAACGGCTAGACAAACACATTGAAGGAAATATCTAGGATTTTCTCAGTTGGAGATTTTTTGGGTGCTGAGACCATGGAGTGTTGTAGCTCGTAATATTCTAGGTAAAGATCTCATATTAGTTTGAATTAATTCCTAAAGAGGAATATCATTTTGATGTGAACTGAATGTTATATACATGACACAAAATTTAAGTACAATACTTTAGTTACTGTTTCTTAGATCTCTCTTAAAATTCAGTTACGTGGTTATTTAACTAAAAAAATACACTTTCATCTCATGAGAACAAATCTACATGGCAGAATTTTAAGAGCAGAACCTAAGAAATATATATATATATATATATATATGGTTGGGTTCAAGTTATACCTGGTGTAACTCTAAGCAATGTTACACCACTCAGCATTTTTTAATTGGATGCAAATTTTAACAAATCTACTGTTAGATTACATTATCATCGTATATTCTCCATGCTTGCAAAATTTCAAGGTGATAATGTCATCATTTAATTTTTTAAATTCAAGTTTTTGTAGTTTAAAATAATGCATAAATGATGAGTTTATAGATCAAATGGTAAATAACATCCAATTGACTTGAAAATTGGCATGATTGTTAAGATCATATAGACACATGTAATTCAACAGTGAGATTTTCAAAATATGAATTCTATAACAAATTATTGGGTGGTGTAACATTATTTAGAATGATACCAGGTGTAATTTAAACCTAACCCATACATACATACATACATACATACATACATGTATGTATGTATGTATGTATATATGTATGTATGTATATACTCCTTGGTCCTATGTGAAAATTGAGAATCTCAAAATATCATTAATAATAACCTTGTATGTTGACAAACAAGACAACTCACCAGTCCCATGCAAAAATTGAGAATCTCAAAATACCATTAACAATAACCTTGTCTATTGACACAACAAGACAACTCACTGGTCCTATGTAAAAATTGAGAATCTCAAAATATTATTAACAATAACCTTGTCTGTTGACATAACAAGACAATAATAGTGCATCATTCCACCGATACAAGACAAATAATAATGCATACTGTAATAGCATTTCATCAAGACAAATATTTATTATTTCCTCTGTGTGCGTGTATATATATTGTAGTGTGCCGAGAACCATGGGCCACTTCCCGAAGTTGTTTAGGCCCATGTTCATGGTAGTCCTGACCCTGTTACGGCCCCATTACAGCCCATATAGTTGGGAATCAAAAGGGAAGGAGCCGAGAAGCTTAGATAATGGCTTGGGAGAATTTGTCTGCCGAGCAAAATTCTAGCATCAGGTACAAGTTACTAGAAGGTCACTTCAATTGTAAAAGGTGAGTCATCCCTCTGATGCGAGATTTAACGCTTGGGAACAATGGCCTGGACTGAAGAAGCCACTCATGCCACCTAGGCGGTGGGCCCCACTAATACACAACATCTTCACTCATCATGACACTCCCACTTAGAGAAGAGTATGAATAGGGAGGGAGTAGGAGATGTTAGGGGTGTAATAAAAATTTGGGAAGAGACATATGAGGGAAAAGTGAGAAAACTCTACCTGGGGGAGAAGAAAGTCCTGTTCAAACTGCAGAGAGGGAGCTCGACTGCTTAATTACTTCCACAACCTAGCTAAATCTAAGGCCACTTGGAGCTGGAGCCTTATCATAAGATCACTGTTGATACCATCTATTGTTCCTTGGACCTCCCAGGATACAAATAAATTGAGAGTCTAGGCCCAATCAACCTAAGGTTATTGGGAATGGACCATCACACACACACACACATTATTTTTCTTATAGTAAATTTATTCCTAGAGAGAAATATCATTTTGTGTGATTGATCTATTTCTTATTGATTTGTGACATTGACATGGTAATTTAGTTGGAATATCTTTTTAAGGGGATTTAATTCACAAAAAAATGAATTGTGGCCCAACATAAATTACATAGTATTCACTCAGTTGTATGTTTATTTATTTTTATTTTTTTGATAGAGTTTCAACCTATAGTATCTGCTCTTGATGATAGCTCTTTATCATCAGACCAAGATACCAATGCTCCTGTTATATATTTATTTGGTATGAGTATAATCTCATGACGGAATATATATATATATATATATATATATATTCGGCCATAGATTAGGATTAAAGTTCATAGAAATATAAAATATGCCAATCTATGCAAACATTGGAGCCTAAAAAACCTAAAGGGGTTGGCTTAGTTGTTCATAAAGTATCATGAGTTCAAAACTTCTAACTAGCATCTTGGAATAACCTCAAAGAGATTTTTTCCTATAATTATTTAATGTGTGTCAGACAAGAGATTACACATACACCAAATCAAGCGTTACAAGAGTTCTGAACATTTTCGAGAAAATAACATTAAGCCTAATGACAAATCATGTGTAGGCTTATGGCGCGAAATTGCAAGATCCTGGACACAATAACCCAGAAACCTATAAATGGACTCAGTACAGTGGGCTTATCATACCAGGGCCAATAATATCAGGTTAATGTCATAACTCGCCAAGACTGAACTAGGATTGTAGCTAGCAATTCACTGATGAAAGTAAGGATTGAAGGCCTATCCAATTGACATCTGTAATTCTCTACTACTCTCAAATTTTCGAATAGTAACAAAGGCCCAAAACATTGGGCAGAACTATCTTTTCCTTTTAGTTAGAGCCCAACTATTTTGGGAAAGTAGCCCATAAATCAAATCCCAATTAGGGTCGATTAGTCTACAGGGTCTAGGGGATTAGGCTCCGCAATCATAGGGTTAGATTTGTAGCTTGCTAAGAGCATTCCCATTAAGATGGGTAAATGCTATAAATATTAAAAATTAACATGCCAAATGCTATAAATCCTAACAAACGTGCTCCATCAATCCTCTTAAATGTTATTTATTTTACAATACCGCTACAGTGGACTGCTATCTCTAGCAGCCCACTGTAGCAAGATTGTAAAAAAAAAAGTATTTGTTTAATAAAAAAAAGTATTTGTTTAATAAAGAAAGAATAATGAAAACATAAAAAAATAATAAAAAAATAATATTTAAATAAAATGGTAAAATAATAGAACTTTTGATGTAGTGTGTTTTGTAAAGTGGGTTGTTAAAATGAAAAAAAATAACTTTTTAAGATGCTAAATGCTATATTTTATAGCATTCTTGATGAAAATGCTCTAAGGGGGCATGAATAAGCTGGCCCGACTTCCGAAATTGAAGGCAATCTATGGTGGCCCTGACTGGGTCAACTTGGTTCAACCCTGGCCGATGAAAATAAAAGTTTTTTGGTTTCTACGATGTTTCCATGAAAGCAATAGGACAAGATAAGTAAATTTTTGTACCAAATCCACGTTTGTAGCGCATGCATATCTCGTTATCTCTATAGTATGTGGAGCATATGATGTGCATGTTTTATTTTGTCTCAATAATGTTAGATTGTGAAGATAAATATATCGATACATGTGAGTCATATAATTTGATGATTTGTGAATAGGATGTGTAAATACTTAGGGGGCATTTAGTAACGTTGTTTATATTTTTTTGAAAATATGTGTGGGTGAAAACGTGTGTAGAAATACGTATAATGTTGTTTAAAAACTAAAAATATATTGTTAAACTACTATACCAAATGGGGCCTTACATTGTACCGTTCATGATTACTTTATTTTAATTTTTTTTTAAATCTAGTAAGTTTTCATTTCATTAAAAGAAATGTTATATTTATAATATTTTCACAACAAATCCTGTAGCAAATTGTTGGTTGCTGCTTTTGGTGGACAAGAAAGTAATTTGCTATGGTGGGTTTAGATTAAAAATATTGTAAAAATATTATGGATGTATCACTTCTCATTTATTAAGGATCGATATAATCATCATGTAATTTAGTGCTCTACAATCTGAGTATGTGGTGTAGAGATTAATTCCCATCCCCACTTTACGAGAAATTTGTCCTTATGGTGGACTGCATTATTTATCCACTATTCCACTAAATTCATTTACAAAATACCCCATTTATTTAAAATTGTTGAGTTAGTTGTTAGTTTCTGTTTAAATTTTTTTTACTGATTTAGCAATTTTAAACATGTGAGAATATTTTAGTGGAATAGTGGATAGCACATAAAACTCGAGTTTAAAACACTTCCCACAGCACTCAAACAGTCAACAATAGCACTCACATAGCCATAATTGTTGACTCCCACAGCACGCCTTGCTATCTCTTTTAATTTTTTATTTTTTCAACTTCTATCTAAATTTGTTTTTTTTTTTTCTCATTGGCTTCCAGTTTTTTTTCTTATTCTTCCAGGCGTGCGTTTCTCTTTTTTCTTTCTTTTGTCAGGGTCACGTGGGATGAAAGATAAGTCAACAATTGTGGAAAAGGTAGTGAAAGAGTTGGAAACAGAGGCAAAAAACTCGATTGCCAACTGGATTTTTTTAAGATATTCGATTTTTGTAAACTCGTGCTCATGTCAAAATCAAGTTTCGCATGTTCGAATTAAAAAAAATAATATATTGCTAAATATTTTTATAGTAAAATATTAATATTTCAAAAAATAGTTATATTTAGCTATTTTTGCCCAGTTGCTGCATGACAAGGGGATATTGTTGAATCATTCAAGTTTACTAAAATCGATATGAAGATAAAGGAAGAAATGGCCAAATCTCATCAGACATCGGTCATCCCTAACTGGCAAAAGGGATGGCTCTCGTAGATTCTATTATTAATTTATTACAGTGCAATTTTCACTGCTGTCCACTTTCAAAAGTAAAAAAAAACAATGCATTTTGTTCTCTTTCTTATTTATTCGATTTTTTTCTTCCTTATTATAAATTAATAATTGTGAAGAGAGAAAGTCTAACACTCTAGAGTCTAGACGCACCAAAAATTTGACAAAAAATTCTAACACTTACTATTGTGACGAATTGATAGTGATAGCCAAAAAAAAAAAATTTTAATAGTAAATCTAGGTAAAAATCAATAAAAATTTATCAACTTAACAAATGTGAAAAGTATTGTAAAATTTTTTTTGTTTATGTATTGTAAATGAGAATTGAACCCCAAATTTCTTATTTAACCATCAAAGACTTTACCAGTTGAGTTAACTGAAACCACTATTGTATATGTATGGTTACTTGTGACTTTGTGAAGATGAGGTCATTGCCTAGTAATTATTATTAACATTATTTTTTGAAAAGGAATACCGCATGTAATATTTGGTGGACCAGAATGTCCAAAACGTGGTGGAATTTCTTTATTTTATGGAGCATATATGGGAAGGAGGTCTGAGTTGGAACAGAAGCAAAGTGAAGTTCAATTTTAGAAAATTTTGACTTCAAAAAGGAAAGGATAAAGATGAAATAATTAAAAAAAATACTAATCCTCAAGTTAATCATTTTTGGTTAGTAAAAGTCCTCCTCTATGTTAGGTTATTATAAATTTGTATTTTTCTACATTTAGAAGTCAAGAGTCAAGATTGATTGATATGATGGCAATTAGCAAAGCACCAAGGTAAGTGCACAAAGATAATCAAAGATGTAATGAATTATTCTATGATGCAATGAAAACATATTCTCATAAAAAAAATACTAAAAAAGAAGAAGAAGAAGATAATCATATGATTATGATAATCTGTTCAAATGAGGCAAGTCATATCATATAAGCCAAATAAGGTCCATGATTAATTCATCACTCATCTGACAGGCTTAAGATATTAGATATTGGATCTAATTTTTGATTTATTAGAAGTGAATGGTTTTAATTCATCATATATTCTTTCTTGGAACTCTATTATGTTACTCTACCGAGAAAAGAGGGAAAACAAAATATAGAAAGAAAAAAAAAAAAAAAAAAAAAAAACTTTAGAGCATCAAACAATGCAAAATAGAAATGTGTATCAATTTTACAAATTTAGGTTCCAAAATCACCCACATTAGTTAAGTTAAAAATGCATAAATTTACAGAGTTACTATAATAACCGTGTAAATTTACACTAACACTAACACTATTCACTTTGCATTTAGTTTTTTATTTTTTCTTTACATATTCTGAGTATGAAGGAAGAAAATAGATGATAATTGTTGTATGTGAAAAAAAAAAAAAACAATTAAAAAATTGATATTCTAATATAATGTAGTGTAAAATAGATAATCTGATGTTGAGTGTTTTAAAAAGTGAGTATGTAAAATAATAATAATAAAGTACTTAATTTTTATATTTAAATAGATAGAATTTTTGTATAAGATAACGTAAATCCCCTTATATAGATGGTTAAAACTTAGGTAGTCCCGGACTCTCCGGGACTATCTAAGTTTTTCCATATATAGATAACTTCGGTCAGACCTCATTTTTTTTTTTTTTTGAGAGAGTTTCAACTTATGGCGTCCGCTCCTGATGATAGCTCTTTATCATCAGACCAAGACACAAATCAATTTTTGGTGCAAGCGGGGATTGAACCCCAGATCTCTTATTCAACCATCAGAGACTTTACCAGTTGAGCTAACTGACCTCATTGGAAAAAGGAAAAGTATGTGATTTTTTTTTTTTTTTTTTTGGGAAAAATTCAAAATTTGCAACAGAACTTTGAAAAAACCAATGAAATAAATTGTGTAAAACATTAAATACCCGTTTGGATACGCTTATCTTCGTTTGCATTTTTATTTTTTTGAGAAGCGCGTTTTAGCTTTTTCAGTGGATCTGGTGCATTATTTATGGGACCCACAAACCTTTTTTTTAACAAAACTTTCATTAAAAATGGGTCCCACACCACTATTCACCAATTTAAAAATTATTTTGCCACAGTGTTTTCAGTTTTCAGTAAAATAAGTGGTATCCAAACACACCCTAAGTGTATGTTTGGATATTCTTGCGTTTTGCGTTTTGTCTGTGGGTACTATTTATGGACCCACAAAAGTCATCCAAACGCATATTTCAATATAAATTTGAGTCTCACAGCACTATTCACACATTTAAAAATTATTTTACTACAGTGTTTTCAATAATAAGTTTTTAGTTTTTAGCAAATAAGCGGTATCCAAACACACCCTAAATTCTTTAAGGGGAATTGATGATTTTGGAAACTGAAAATTTCCGTACTCTCTAATCATTTTTAGCAATTTGCGCTAAGTGCATTGGTATTGGTAGTGCTAAAAAGCTATATTGCTATTTTTAGCACTACCAAATGCCAAAATATGACTACATTGGTGGAGCCAAAACCATATTTTTTGGCTCCACAACTACCGTGCATAGTTACTTTTGGTTGTGCATGGTAACTTATACGTTAAAAAAAAAAAAAAATATATATATATATATATATTATTAAATTGTTGTGTTTACACTACTTTTTAATAATAAAAAAATCTCTTTTGGTTTTGTTCACAATGCTTTTTAATGAATTTTTTATATTATTTTAATTAAATAACTAAAAATATAGATCCATTGATGTTAGGTATATTGTAAAGTGAATAGATAAAGTAGCTTTTTGTGAAATCATATTGCTAAATTTATAGCTTCATCAACGTGAATGCTCTAAGAATTTACTCAATCTCCTCCGCAGAATTCTTTTTAAAGTCCTCGGCCAAAGATGGTGACTATGGTAAAGTGCGGTTTGTTTTTCTTAGTTGCTGCTATCCACTAACTAAACAAAGCTAAATGAATTAACTATTGACAAAAACAATTGAACCTTAGACAATAATCTTGGTCGACTTGGCTACCAACCTATAGATTCCTTTCCCCAATCGGTCAGTCATTGTATTCATCCTTAAAAGCAATGCCCGCTAGCTTCCTTCATATTAATATTTATTGTAACTCACAACAAATCATAGCATTTATTGTTATTGAGCAATCTCATCTGCTTATAGATTGAGAACTACTATTTTAATGCGTGATTAGTTGGATTGTCTTGGGGGGAAATGGTTTTCCCACTAAAACGGATCCCTCATACGCCTCTAAATACTCCCCTCATTTGTTGAACTAGGTATGGAAACCTTGATATGAGTAATTCTTAGATATTTTCAAAGCACGAAAAATGACGCTCTTTTCTTTCACATTCATAGTGGGGTCCACTCATTAAATTTATGGTGGGGTTTACCATGAATAAGAAAGAAGTGAGTATCATTTATCCATGCTTCGGAAGTACCTAAGAATTTTCCAAGTATTGATTCTTTGCCATTTTTACTCCCATTTTCTTCCACTAATTTACAAACTTAACCATCGGAGCCTACTTGGCCTACTCTCGGGGTTAGTCATACCAAATTGAGGTTTCTTTTCCTTAGTAAGGTACCCATTAGATTGCAAGGATTTATCATTGTTTGGTCCCCGTCAAAATACTTCTACGGTTCTGTCTTTTCTTTGAAAATTTTACCCACCTACAGACAACTTGATTTCCTTAATGATGTAAGATCCACCGTCTTGAATAAGGAGTATATATTTCTTGAATGAAAAATACTAAAAGCAATATAAATTTTATTTTAATTAATTTTTAAAATTGACAACAATAATGTGATTGATGCTTGCTCTCCTTTGATCTTGGTTTTCTTCATAAGATAGATCAGATTCACAGAACTAGAAGACTTTTTGTCCCCTTCTCCCATTGATGTAACCATCACATTATTGAAAAGAAAAAGAAAAAGAATTGTAATTGAGACCATATTCGTATATTTTTGGTTTTATATTCATCGGGCTAGAATCCAAATGATTCAATCAATAATTGAGCAATGTTACGTACATGGAAGTACCAACAACCCACGTCTCTTAAATTCTAGATCAGAAGGAATCTTTATAATGATGGATGATAACTGAAGTTGAAACTTGAAAGTTTCTTTTATTTTTCTACTTTATTTTTCAAAATAAAAGGAATCCAAGTCCCAAGATTTATATTGTGGCATTTGGTATCGTGAAGTAAAAGACAATGCGATCATGGATGTAATTTTCATACTAGGATCACAAAGTGTTGTTGCAACATCCATGGACTAAAAGCCTAGTTAGTGACAATATAAAGTTGCTTTGTTTTTGTTCAAAAGCATAAGCAAGGCATGGCGATAAGTGACACCCAAAACCAAAAGCTTTCGTAAACATGAAGCTAGGCAAGACCAAGCAGGTGGGGCATGAAATTGAAAGATTAACCAACCAATGATTTGAATTTTAATCGATGGCCTAGGATGGATTAGACTGTAATGGCACACCAGAAGTTGGGAGTGTCCCTACATTGCAGCTAGGATTAGATTCGCTTTGAAAATTTTCCTTGCTTTTCATAATAAAAAGAAAGAAATTCATAAAAGGTTACTAATAAAACGAAGTTATGACTAGGATATCCTGGATATAGATATAGAAATTATTGATTTGGATTTGAAAAATATAGAAATTAGGATTTTGATTTTGATTTTGATTTTGATATAAAAATGATTGGATTGGATTGGATCCAAATTCTCTATTTTAACTCTTAATTTAGTGATGTCTCATCATGTATTTCATGCCTCAAATGAAAATTTTCACTCAGGAGTTTATCAAATGCTTAACTAGATTATAGTGGCCATAGTTGTTATCTTATGAGATCTTCTCAAAAAAAAAAAAAAAAAAAAATTGTTATCTTATGAGAACATGAAGGCTCATATTTTGACTTACATAAAAGAATCATCGTTTTATTTCTTTATTTAACTCCAAAGTGAAATTTAAGCTTTCTTTAAAAGAAAGCGTAAGATATTTAAAGCATACTTGCTCTTTATCGTTTAATTCGAAACTCATACGACAAGGGTTCGTTGCTCTCTAGATTTAGAGGATCTCTTCAACTGAATTCTTCAATTTACTCTCATTTTTAATCAGATGTGCGACACATGATATTTATTTAATTTTTAAATAACATATATCTTAAATCTAAATAAAAACTATTATAAATTTGAGGATTCAATATGAAGGGATATCGTCAATTTCCTCTTGGCTTGTGGGAAACTATGGTAAACAATATTTGAGTTTAATATGTTAAATATCCATAAATTTTTTTTTTTTTTTGGTTGAAAAAGAGTAAATTGTTTTTTGTTAAAAAAAGACTTGTTTTTCTTTCCCTTTTAAAGAAGAAAAGGTACATAGGGTCGCTGTAATCTTGTAAACCACTGGGTCGGCCAATTAATACTCTTTTGACACATCATAGGATCAACATGAATTTCACGCGGAGGGTTTTCAAATTTCTATAGTCAATTAAAAATAAATAAAAATTTTGATGTGACTCCGTCTCACTGAAGTTTAGAAGAGATAATTATTAATTGGATTTTGCTAACGTGTGTTCTTAGGACACACAATAATTAACTGTTTTTGAAAAAAAAAAATTCGAGAATTAAAAAGTATTGACAGTTTTTTCAATTTTCGAAAAAATATTTTCAAAAATAAATAGTTTACTGGACCTAATTGATTAACCAAATTTGGATAAAGAATTCAAACATAAGTCAAATGCTCAATCTATAGGAAAAGTTGAAAAATGCTGAGAGTTCACACTTAAGAATTTTCACTAACAAGATTGAAAAAGCTCAATCTCCGGGGGCTTCTAGGCTTACAGCACCAAACTAATGTTACTAACAAGAATAGTTGCAATACATCTCACTTAGAGCATTAGCATTCGGGATATTTAAAAAAAAAAACAAAAAAAATCATATTTTGCATTATCAAACACTATTTTATCTATTTTACCAACTCATTTTATAACTCACCCTGCATCCTAGTTTTTATTTTTATATACAACCCAATAAAATAATATAATATAAATCACCTAATAAAATAGTAAAAAGTATTATTCTCCCTCTTTTTCTCACTCACTTGTTCTCTTCAAACACAACCACATATTAAAATAATATATATTTTTTACAACTTATAAATAGTAAAGGCACTAGCATTGGGAGGTGTAAATACCCCTAGTTGCCATTTTACAACTTAAGACAGCAAAAGCCTACTCCATCCAGATTTGTATACTTAAAAAAATTTGCAACCTATGAATAGCAATGTTGCATATATATAACCTTACTATTCATAGGTTGTAAAAAAAAAATTTAATTTAGTGGTTGTGTGTGAAGAGAAAAAGCTAGTGAGAGGAAAGAGAGAGAGAATAATACTTTTTATTATTTTATTAGGTAGTTTATATTATTTTATTGGGTTGTATATAAAAATAAAAACTGAGATATAGAGTGAGTTGTAAAATGAGTTAGTAAAATAGATAAAGTAATGTTTGAGGATGAAAAATAGGTTTTTCTTTTGCATCCCTGGATGCTAGTGCTCTAAGGTTGCATATATGCAACATTACTATTCATAGATTGCAAATTTTTTTTTAATTTACAAATCTTGATGGAGTGGGTTTTGAGTGGTTAGGTTGTAAAATAGCAACTGGGAGGTGTTGACACCCCCAATGCTAGTGCTCATACAAACCCTCCAAGTTATGTAAATAACAATATATTCTAGCTCTCTACTCTTGTTCGCAATTAATTATACAAATCTTTTCTCCTTACTAGTCACTGGTTCTACGAATTTTGAGCTGCCAATCGCAAGACCAACCTTGGTTGTTCCAAGGGCTCTTGAAGATTTTGGGATTGCTCCAATGACTCCTAGCATCAAACAACAACAAAGAAAAGACTGTGAATTATATGTTGAATCTCATGGGTTAGGGGTATATAAGAGAGCTTAATGCATGTGTACATAAGCGAGTGAATGTAGCAAACTTCTCTCAAGTTCGCAATCTCGCTCGATCGAGAGAGAAACGAGTGTCGGGCAAGATCAATAGATAACTGTTTTTCAAAAATTGTACTTCCCTTGACATGCTGATTTTGCTCGACCAAGACTCTTACTTCAGCAATTTTCACTCCAGCTCTTTGACCTCTCACTAAGTATAATGAACCCACAAATGTACATATTACCACAAAAAAAATTAAGAAAAGAAAACAATAAATTTGGCATGGAATACGAATATGCTAACAAATACCAATATATATATATATATATATATATATATATTTAACTCAGTGGAAAAAGAAAGATTAAGCTTCAATAGTGTGCACTGTGCAGTAGCAATTAAATCAAAAGCAGAGTATGTTGCATCGCATAGAATCAGGAGGGATCGTTGCATATATACATGTGGAGACAAAAGAGCTAAAAAAAAAAGAAATAAAAAGAACTTTCAGAATAGTAGGAAATTAACAATAAGTTAGAATTACCCCCTCTCTCTCTTTCTGTATATATATATATTACAAAAAAAAATTTCATAGTCACTAAATAGCGCGATTTATAAATTATAAACAATAAAATAATGTTAAGTGGTCACAAATATCCCATCGAAAAAAAAAAAAAAAAGTGGTCACAAATAAAAATTAATAACAACTTAATATCTCAAAGAAATTATACAAATTTGTTGGTCTAGTGCTCTACATGGAAACAACCATGTTGTCATTTTTTCCAAGCATTATGAATGGCTCTAAAAAATTTGGGCTTTATTATTGTCAACTACAACTCAACTCTATGCAGATTCTCATCATGTCTTATTATTCTTAGTCACCCTTCTCTTGATTTTTACCAAGCATTATGGACGACTCTCAAAATCTTTACCTTTATTGTCGACTACGATTCAACGCTATACATAATACATATTATTATGTTTGCCAGTTTGCCTCTTATTGTTACTGTCTCGTTCAATGTTTCACACTCTCTTGTTTGTAAATTAATTTATTCGATTTCCGTCAAATCAAAAATCTATTAATATCTTAGTCTGATATAAAGAGCAACAATTATTATGGAGCAAACACCATAATAATTTCCCGAATGAGATAAATTTTGATGGATGGATATCTAATGGTGTCTTGACCGTGCATGAATATTAAGAGATAACTAGTCGCAGACTCGCGTAATGCGCATGAAAATTTGACATCATATTCTTTTTTGTTAAGTAAAGAATAAGAATAGTAGTTAAAACTTATAAGTAATAGTCTCAAACTCATCTTACAATAATGTGATTTCATTGTAATATATATAATATGAGTAAGATTTAGGTACAGTACTTAGGTGTTGTTCCTTAGGTTCTCATTTTAAGATTCTGTCATGTAGATTTTTTCTTATAGAAATGAAGTGTATTTTTTAGTTAAGTAACCATATGGCTAAATTTTAAGAGGAGAACCTAACAAACAACACTTAAGGTACTGTGCTTAAGTTTTGTCATATAATATATTTTATCTAAGTAAAGAAGTCTATATCTTGATTTTTTTGTATACATATTCTTTTTGGCAAGGAAACATAATGCACTTATTTTTTTTTAATCTTATTGCACTTTACTTTCAATTATTATATATGACATACATTATAATAGAGTGAGATATGCATCAAAACACAACAGAATTAAAAAATGGAAAATATATAATTTTTATTAGAACATGAAAATGAATCTTGATAGTTTCATATGAAAGTTAACATTATTTTGCATTTTTGGAGAAGTTAGTGAGCAATTTATCCAAACTTTGTTTCCATTTTATCACATAAGAACTATTAAACAAAGTTATAACAATTTATATTTTGATAATCACTAAACTCATATATGAGAATCAACTATTACAAAAATTTCTCTCTAAAACATATATTAATTTCTATTTTTCCTTTTCATACAATTAAAAAAAATGTGAAAAACTAAGGAAGCTGAATGTGTAGTTGATCTTAGTCAATCAATAAATAACATAAAAGGGGGTAGGGGAAAGCAAACATATTCATGGTATAATTGTTTATATATGTCCATATTTGTTTTTGTATATGTTAATACTTTTGTTTTCTAAAATATTCATATAGCAACTATATCTTGTTTGATCTCTCTTAGATCTTCAGTTTTAGCCCAACTCACAACATATAAACCAATGATCATGAAAAAAAGAACTAGCAAGATGAAGCCAAACACAATTTCTAATTTTTCAAAATTTTAACAAATAGAAGATCAATATTATAGAGAGAGAGAGAGAGAGAGAGAGGTACCTTTGATAGTAAATATAAAAAACAAACATGTGGTGGTAATTAAAAAAAAAAAAAAATACTATGCTCATTGGTTTTAAGAGAGATTAAAATACTATGCTTATTGGTGCAGTGGTCACTCCACAAGTATAAATGCTTATGGGGTGTAGGGGTAAGGGTCAGTGTTCATGTTTCCAAGATGGAGCTTCACACATATATACACTTAGATTAAGCTAAAGTAAAAATTCTATCTTGTATTTTAAAAAAAAAAATTTAAAAGAGAACATATATAAGTATAAAAAAATAAAATATGCAGGGGAAGGGAAAAATGTATATACGATACAAAAGTGTTGAGGGAGAGGAAAGGTTGGGAAAGAGGAAGAGATCTTGTATGTTTTGGTAAATATGTGTTTATAACTGGTAAGTTGCATAGTTAATATATATATATATATATATATATATTTTTTTTTTTAAACTCATCAAATCCAATGTGGTAAGATAAGTAGAAAGTCGGAATAGAGGACTTTTGGGGTACCATATAGGTTTTTGAGAAATTTGAGACTTTCAATATTATTATTTTTTCCCCAAAACTTTTTATTAGAGAAAATAATTTCCTTCATAGATGAGAATTTTATGGGTTTTTTTTTTTTTTTGTTTTCAATTAGATAGATGAAATATATAGGTAGGGAATGACTTCTCACCCCCAATTATACCAAAAGAGAAATTGTATATAGAAATTAATTATTTTAACTCTTGCCTTTTAGGTTACTCTTGCTCACCCTCCCTTCCCCTCCCCTCCCAAATTTTTTTTTTTGACTTTTTAGTTACTAATATATATATATATATGTCTTAGGAATAATTTAAGAGGAAAATTATACCCACTTTAGGGTAAAAAAAATTGATTGCGTATCTAAAAGAGCTAACAGTGAATATTTAAGTACATTTTTTTTTCTTCAAAAAAAAAGTACAAATTATTTAAGAATTATTATAATATTGGAATTATAGTATGCAATTAAGAATTTTTTTTAAGTACAAAAGAAATGCCTAGTTGATTTCCTATTTTATTTATCAATTATATTTCTCATGTTATTTCTATTACATTTTTGTATATTTAAGGAGTATGATGGATTGAACCGCAACATATCGTAGTCAAATTGAACTCAGAATAAGATATAAGATATAAGTTTAAGGTTTTTCATTTTTTTTCTCTTGAGAATTAGATAAGTTTATTTAACCTAACTAAGGTAACATGATTAAATTCGTGTTGGACTATACAAAATCATTCTATTCATGTTGGATATGTATATATAAAATATCTATTGGTTAGCATGATTTAAATTAAGTGGCAGAATTTCCTAAGAATGAGATCACATCGAGGTATATGCTTCAATTGAGAAAATTTTTTATTCCAAAGTAATGGACATTAATATTACCATGGAAAACAAAAAGCAATATTGCATGCATGTCCACAGTCATAAAATGGATGCAATAGTTCGATATTGTAAGCGTCTCAAAGTTATTTCCTTAAAAATTATAAATTGTAAGAAAATGTTTTTTGGGAGAAGATATATGGTAAGAATTAGAGATTAGATCTTTTTTTTTTTTTTTTTTTTTAATTTATTAAAAAGACTTTAGTATGTCTGACTTTCCATAGTGTAATTTACATCATAATTTGTTGAATAGTTAATGAAAATAATCATATAAAGCTAAGTTATAATCCCAAATACAAAGAAAAAGATGAAAACCATACAGTCCATACCTATCAATCATAATATATTGTTTCCTCTTCCAAGTTTTCCTAAGAAGTTAAAAATTAGAATAGATTTAGATGAGATTAAAAGAAAATTAGCAAGAATTTATGTAGTATTTAATTTAAAAATTACAAATCCATTCAAAAAATAAAATAAACAAATGGGAGGCAAATGATCATGTACTAAATCAATAAAACACGTTCCAATTCTTTAGGCATAGACAATTCTAATGGGTAAAACACAATTATGTAAAGAAAAATTGTAAACATGAATACAAAGAAATAGACTATCAATTGAAAATTGAAAAAAGAAAAAAGAAACATGGTATTTACAACCTCGGAAAAGAAAATCCAGTACAAACCATAACAATTGCAGTAGAAAGGCAAAGAAATTCAAGGGAAGAAAAAGAAAAACTTATCTCAAATTGACTTTCCAATTCTAGTTGTAATTTGGTGACTTCTGGTGTGGAAAGAAAGCAATTCAAAATCTATATTTAAAAAATTAAATTAGTGAGTTTTAAATCCAAAGGGAAGCAATTGAATGTTTTAATGGGGAGATAAGCTGTTTGTTTGATAAGGAGATGAAAAGAGAGAGAGAGAGAGAGAGAATGATTGATTACTGACTTTAAAGAAATTTGGATTCAATGGAAATTCATTAATAGTATAAACATTAGTTGTTTGTTAGATATATATAGATGGCTTAGTATTAGCTTCCAACACATAACTCCAATAGTCATATTTTAAAGTTTTTAAACCAACTCAGTAAACCCAACTTAAAAATAATTCCTCTAAAAAAAAAAAAAAAAACTTAAAAATAATTATGTCAATTGATACCCCATTAATAACACCACTTAGCACAAAACAAATAATGTGATGATGTTAGTGATAGTGCAAATTTGACTTCATAAACCTTATCATACATAATTAATCACATGATGAAGCCAAGAAAAAAAGAAGAAGATGATCATTGCATAAAAAATTTCATTATGCAATATTCCGTCTTCCATGTGTCATTGACTTTGCCCATACCTTCTTATTCCACATGGATGTTAGGTACTGATTCAATTGTCCCCCACAAGATATTACGAATAATTATAGTATTAGCTAGATGCTAAATGTATGAAACTTCTTTTGATTGATAGTTTTATGATGTAACAAGCTACAACTTAACAACCGCACAAAACCCTATCCAATAAAAATAAACTAAAATGTTTTTATCACCAACTGGGCTTTGTTTTTTTCCTTGGCTTCACATTGCCAACCGGTTAGAAATAGATTAACTTGAAACTAATTAATCAAGCTTTATTTAGCTAAAATATCACAAGCAATAAGAAAGACCATTAAAGTTTGGTCTATGACACAAATTCCGAGCTGTAACGTGTGGCCACTATGGGGCTTGAGACCACTCGTTTACTTCCACTATCCACCCAACGAAGATAACCGAAAACTGACTCCTCTTTCAGCCTTTGTGGACCTTCAATACTCAGCTTGAAACTTTGCTTCTCATTCTTGTTTTTGAACACCAATTTCTCTGGCGTGACACTGACTTTAATTTCTTTAATGGGTGTCACACTTGCAACATAGGTTGATTGTCCCTCTCCAACATTGGTCACTGTTCTTTGAAATTCTCGTACACTTTTAACACTAGAATTGGAGCCCTTGGCATTGAAAAATGCAACGAAAGATGGGTAGTTAAGGTCCAAGGACTTGTTGGAACAATTATTTGAAGCTGATTTGGTGATGATTTGAATTTGTTGATTGGTATACTTTAGACCACATAGAACATTCACATAATCTTGTGCATTCACATCGTATATTAGACCAGGGTCTAATGCCTTGTTGGGATTGATGTGTCCAGCTCCAAAGGCAAAAGGACTGGCTGGATGGTTATCATCACCAAGGTCCGTGATTGGTTTGAGTGTGTTGTCGAATGCATCCGATGTGGTCATCATGGCAGATCTAATGGCTGCAGGACTCCAATCAGGGTGTGCTGATTTCAATAGTGCTGCCACTCCTGCTGCGTGTGGGCAAGACATGGATGTACCAGACAATAAATTGAACTTACTATATAGAAAGGAATTACCGCCGTCACTGGCAACTGGGATTTTTGGTGGCCATGAGGCTAAGACTAATGAACCAGGAGCCATTATGTCAGGCTTCAGCACAAATGGGCAGCTTATAGATGGCCCTTTAGAACTGTAGCTACTAACTCTTGGTGATGGTTTGGTACCAAGAGTTGTCTTTTTGAACACAAGGCTTGCTTTTGGGTTGGACTTGCTGGTTTTGATGTAGTCTTTGACAGTTTCTCCATTCTTCATGTTCATGAAAATTGCTGGATATGAGGCTTGGATGTAGAACTCCAAGTCAGTGACGTTGGTTATAAAGACCGCAGCTACCACTTTTGCATCGTCAACATTTTGAACTTGGTTAGACAATGAGCCTTTCTTATCTTGGCACACAACAATCTTGTACCCAACTTTCTGCAATGCCTTGAGATTGTCACAAGCATCAAAGAAAACGATTGGGATTTTATTGGAAGATGAATTCCATTTCCCAATATACAAAGATGAGCCCAAGAGTTGAACTCCATTGCCAAGAGTAACAACTCCATTATAGTCACGGTCCATGGTACCAGCAGCAACGGTTAAAACCCATGGTATGCCATTGTGTAAGGTCTCAAGAAGAGGCCCTTCATTTCCTGCTGAAGTGGACACAAACACACCCTTTTTCAAGGCTCCAAATGTGGCTATGGCAATTGGGTCAGAATGCAATGGTACACCATCAATGCCCAATGATATGGATATGACATCTACACCATCCAAAATTGCTTGATCAATGGCAGCCATAATATCGGATGAATAAGAACCCTCATCCCACAAGGCCTTGTACATGGCCACTCTGGCTTTTGGAGCTATGCCTCTAGCAGTTCCTGCGGCATAGCCAAAATATGATGCACCTTGCACATAATTCCCAGCAGCCGTGCTTGAAGTGTGGGTCCCATGACCATCTGTGTCTCGTGTGGAATTATTAATGGTATTGGTCACGTTGGGGTCTTTGGCAATCAGACCTTTGTTAAAGAACCTTGCACCAATTAGCTTCTTGTTGCAAAAAGATGTGTTGAATTTGGTGCCAAATTCACATTGACCCTTCCACCTTGAAGGAACTTCGGACATGCCCTTGTCATTGTAACTTTCACTTTCTGGCCAAATTCCTGTATCTACCACTCCAATTATGACATCTTGGCCATAGTTTGTCACTGGCCATATGCCCAAGTTGCTACTGAGGCCAAGAAAGTCAGGTGAGTGAGTTGTGTCAGCCTTCACAGGCAAGTCCTTGATTGAAGAAACAAAACCTGGAGAGCTTTTTAAGGCCTCAAGCTCAGAAAGTGATAGACTTGCAGCAAAACCATCTATAACGTGAGTGTAGCTATAGATAAGTTTAGAAGTGGAGGTAGAAAATGTATTGGTGGTGCTAAGTTTAGACGTTTCTAATGCAGAGGATAGAGTGGACAAGTACCACTCTTGGTGGCTGCCAAAGTCTTTGGGCTTCTCTGATACATCCATGTGAATGATGTAGTTATCAGATTCTGCTAAGGTGGAGACAAGGTGAGTGACTGAGAAAAAGATAAGGCACACATAGTAGGGAATATGAGAAACCATGATCAATGGGGTTTGGTTTTAGCACAATAGCAAAGTTGGAGTACTTATATAGAGTCGAGTATGGGAACCCCGTGATACTCACTCTCTAACTACTTGTCTGTCCATAATATTAGTAGGGGACCTTGGCCTCCACTACGATTTTAACCCCAAAGTTGTTGTGGATTTTTTTTTCTCTAATGATTCAATAGTTTGAGGAGTGGAATTTGAACTGTAAACGTCTCTCTTTGCAACACTAAAAAATGACAATTGAACTGCAAGACACTTGTCGTGGAATTTGTCTTTTAAAAATTTCTTATTTCACCAATTACTCTTCCTAAACTGAATGTTAGACAAATGAGATTAGGACGGTTAACTAAGGTATGCCACGGATACAAATTTTCTATACCATTTTTTATGTTTAATGCATCACAACTTGTTATGTATTTATTTGATAGACTTGAGAAGTGAATATCATATAATATTATAAGATATCTAGGGTTATTTCCCGCCTATAACAAGAATTGATTAGTGTCTTAGTCTGATAATAAAGAGGCATCATCAATAACAAATGCTATAAATTGAAACTCTCTCAAATTTATTAATATTATACCAGCTTTCTCATATGCTACTCTCATCCATCAAATTGTTACATTTGGTAAATTAACATACCTATTACAAAAGATACTTTATGGTGAGAAATATCCCATACTAAGGACTTCAACCCACTTCATGCGCACTTTAGTTGGAGATGTAGAGATATCAAATGATCGGCACTACACTAGTAATAAGAAACGCGTCTTTGATCTTTCACTTACCATTAAGCTGTAAGAGTGCAACGTACGTATCACGGTCACTTGACTCAGCTCCGCGTAGCGTGAATTCGCTTGGCCAACAATGGCCAAGACAAAAATATAAAATTGCAGTGATTTGCGGCCTTAGAGGCTAGAGCCCACCATGTGCACTTAATTTGCATTTGTATTGTATCTACTCACTTCAGTTTTGACTAATGATCTTTTTTTTTTTTTTGAAAGAGAAAGGTAAAAGAATGACTAATGATCATTTGGCAAGAGGTTTGGTCATTGCTTCCATGTTTCACAAGTCACAACGTTTCCTCTTCTTCACTCTGTTGTAGAAATTGAAGCCATGACAGCTGTGAAAGCTTTGGAATTCTCTCTCTAAAAATAGGGATTACTAAGGCAATACTTGAAGGAGATTCAGAAATCACTAATTAAGGAGATATTTCTATTCTCGTTTGGTCATTTGATTGTTGATGCTAAGTTTTTCGTAGATTCCTTTCAGTATATAAGTTTCTCACATGTTCGTCACCAAGGTAACACTGTTGCTTCCAACCTTGCTAGACATGATAAACATGTCAGATATTCAGTGTGGATGAAGGATGATCCTCCACATCTCTCTGATGTAATCCATATGTCAATATGACTTTTCTTTAATGGTATTGTCAATATTCTTCTAAAAAAAGAAGAAGTAAATTGTGGATTCTAGTTTGTTCAATTTCTTACCCTTAAATAAGATATTTGAAGTTCAAACTTCGCCTACACCAAAAATCAATTGATATATTAGTCTAATGATAAGACTAATCATCATTGAGTGAATGTCATAAGTTTAAATTCTACCCCCACACACATATATAGTAAATCATGATTTGTATGACCAAAACAAAATCATTTGGACTAATGAAAATGCAAATGAAGTGTCCTATGCAGGGCCAGGGTGACTCGAACAAAATTGCCATGAAAATCAATTTTTTTGGGTAAGTAATTTCACATATAACCATTCATTAAAAACTAAGAGAAAAGAAAGAAATATTTGATCAAAAACAAAGTTTCGTGCATATTGATATCGTTATAACTGAAAAGGCACGTCACAAACTTTTTCATATGATCCTTTATGAGGTAAGAAATTGAATAATTGTTCACTTGTACAACTTTTTTTTTCCTTAAAAGCTTTGACACTTTTTATCTTCCAAAACGATAAGAACGAAGAATCCCGTTTAAAGTTGGTGTGGTTTAAACTTTAAAGCTTTTACAATCAAGAGGTGCCTAGCTCCTTCTCAAAAAAAAAAAGAGGTGCCTAGCTGATATCCTAGTATAAACTATAAATTCTATAAGACATGGAATATCATCCCTCTAACCGTGATGTTGCACAAAAATGTAGCTTACTAGATTATATTGATATAGGGGAGGAGCCTTTAGCTTTCTTGGAAATGTGGCAATTATACACATAACGTGGACCACCATTGGAGTTTGAATCCAAACAAAAATTTTTACAACTGGGTCAAGATCAGTGTAGCTTAACCGGTTGGAACTTTCTAGTATATCTATGATATCTAGAATTCAAATTCTTTGTTCATGTTATAATCATAGAATTATCCCCCCAAAAAAATTCTATAATTGAAAATCTTTATTCCATTTTTGTTTAAAGCGGAGAGTATTAAAATTATTTTAAGAAAGAATAGTGTATTGATATGGTTATGGATCACTTTAAATTTTTGAAGTTTTTCTCATTTTTCTTTTAAAGCTATAAGAAGTAAAATGGGTAGTTTACACGCAACAAGTGAAAATTCAAGATAGTTCCTATCATTATTAAGCTCTCAAATCATAATGTTGATTTTTATTTGAAATGGAAAGTATTCAAATTATTTTAAGAAATAATATTATGTATTGATATGGTTATGGTTATGGATCACTTTTAATTTTTGGAGTTTTTCTCATTTTTCTTTTTAAAGCTATAAGATGCAAAATGGGTAGTTTCCGAGCAACAAGTGAAAATTCAAGATAGTTCCTATCGTTAATATTAAAGCTCTCAAATCATAATGTCAATATAATTTCTTTTAATTTGAAAGGGAGAGTATTCAAATTATTTTCAGAAACAATATTATGCACCGAATAATCTTAAATGCTTTAAAAAGTTAGTAATTTGGTTATGGGTCACTTTTAATTCTTGACGTTTCTCTCATTTTCTTTCTAAAACTATAACATGTAAAATGGGTAGTTTTTGTGCAACAAGTGAAAATTCAAGATAGTTGCTATCATTATCTATTAAAGCTCTCAAATCATAATTTAACTTCCGAGAATGACAGCATGACAAACATATTTATCAAAAAATGACACATTAAATATGGAGAAATAATATTCTGAAGGCTCCTCATTCTGATCCAAATTCCAAACTAGACATGATGAAGGCATTATTTCTCCTTATTTGTCAAACATGGAGAGCCCAATAATTTCATTAACATTGTTGTTTACTAAATATTTTAACATGTCTGTGGCTTCTTTGAAAGAACAATGTCATAAAGAGCCCAATAGTTTCATTAACATTGTTGTTGCGTACTTGTTTTAACATGTATGTGGCTTCTTTGAAACATCAATGTTATAATTGGGGATTTGAGGCTTTGATCCTCGTTATGACTACCATATTTATTTTATCTTTTGAAGAAAGCAATGAGAAAAGGCTTTTTAGTTACCGTGCAATTTGCCATTATTATTATTTTTTTTCTATTTTAATAAATACAATAAGATTCAAAACTTATAATTTCACAAATGCTTCTTTTGAATAAAGCAATGCTTCTTTTAAAGAAAGCAATGAAAAAAAGCTTAGCCCAAGAATTTCACTAACTCCTATTGTATAGATGTTATGTGCTAATTGGAACCCAAGTTCCTTATTTGAAGACAAGTGACTTTACCAATTGCCAGAACCCATACCATTATTAATTTCTAGAAAATGTTCTTTTGAAAAATTATTAAGGGAAAGAAGCCGGATATTGATGTGGTATTCTTGATATTTTTGTGTTGGAAACATTACACATCAAATGGGTCCTTGGATGTCTTTGATCGATCATGTCAACATTAATGAAAATGGATAGGAAAGTTCATTAACAAAAATCCAATATAGTAACTTCCAAATATTACAATGCATTTGAACATGTTGCGTATATGATAAAGGATTGGCATGTATTTATATATATCTCACTTTAGTTGAATAATTATTATGCATACAACAAAGCATCTCCTTTTTACTGGGTCCCAATTTACAAGTTCATTCATGAGCTCTCTGTTTATATTATGAAAGGGGGATTTTTTAAAAAGAAATTTCACTATTTTATTAAAAAGAAACAAACTAAACTTATGTTAAATTTTAGAATTAAGAAATTAAAATCAAAGGTTTTGAAAAATAATTATCAGTATAAATTCTTGATATTAATTTTGGTGAATGAGGTTTAAAGATTTTTCTGAAAAAAAAAATTTGTGTAATGAATTTGAAATATCTTTTACTTAATCATTCTAAACAATCAGGTTCAAAAATTTTATCAATGAATATCAATAATATATTGTGGGGCCTGTTATCTAAAAATATACAGGAATCATCAGAAATGGGCTTGGGGCCCAGCGGCCCAGTCCGAGGACACTCACGTGTCCGAGGATAGGTTAAAAGAATTATTGAGGGATTAGTATACGGAAAAGGGATAAAAGTCATGTATAGTGGCATAGGACATGTCCGAGGGTGAAGTCCAGCTCGGATACTACAGTCCGAGGTGGATGTAACTATCATTTTGTTTAGGGTAATCTGCAAAGTTGTGTTAGAACTGGAAAGTGAATATAGACCTAAGGAGGAGTCGATAAAGATAACAAATATCTTCCAAGGCTACTACCTCCGCATTAAATGCGTTCCAACTAACTCTCTAGCCGCATTAATGTGGAGGTGATACCTGAACAGTAACCAAGCAGCTTTATGGCCACTGAGCAAAGGTTCCGGTAAGTGCTGGATGGGACAGAAAGGAATTCCCAGGATAGAAACTACACGTGTACGGTGGAAATGGAGTAAGGAGTAAGGAACGTAGTATATAACATGGAAGCAGATGACATTAAAGAGGACTTTTGAAAAAAAAAAAGAGAAGAACGATAGAACTCACAAAGAAGCTCACTGAAACCTAGCCGAGGAGAGTCTTGATCATACAAACAGCTCGAAGTGTCTTTTATTTCACTATAACTATAACCTTTCCTATCAAGTAGACATAGTTCTTGTACCCACGCTCTAAAAATTTATTGTTTGGGCTTGTTGGGCTGAAAACCCATTCATATTCTGGGTCCAATCCATTTTGAGTCCCTACAATTGGCGCCGTCTGTGGGAAGAACTTGATCTATTCACAAGGAAAGGCAAGAGCAGTGTTCGCGATGGAAGGGGGAGCACCGCAGCAACCATTAGTGGGCCCGCAGCAGGTAGATGCTAATCAGCACCAGGCAGAGTCTAGGGGCTCTCAGCACAGTAATCCGTTGGTAGTCCACAGACGTAGGGGGGATCGTGAGGGAAGTGCACGAACAACCTACACAGATAGAAGTCACTCTCGGGGGAAAGACCATGTTTCCCACGTAAAGAACGAAGGGGACATGCAACGTGAGATTAACAAGTTAAAGAGGGAATTGCGACATGAGAGACGAAGGCATAGGGCTCATAACTCTGGGCATTCCTTTGAGGAGTCAGATGACACCAGTTATAGACGGAGGTCGAGAACTCCACCCAGCGAATTTTTTTCGCATGAAGAAGAGTACCACCATGAGCGAAGGTATAAGAGTCCACCTCGCCAGGGTCGGGGAAATGACGCTTTGAACAAAGCACTGAGTCAGGTCTCTAAGTCGCCCTTTACGCGACGTATTGAGGACGCTAATCTTCCTCGGCGGTTCAATCAGCCCGTGTTCACCATTTATAATGGCCGAACAGACCCCGTAGAACATGTTAGCCACTACAGTCAGAGAATGGCCATTCATGCTAGAGATGAGGCCTTAATGTGCAAAGTTTTCCCATCTAGCCTAGGCCCAGTGGCGATGAGATGGTTCAACGGCCTAAAAGCTAATACCATTGACTTTTTGAGAAACTTACCCAGGCTTTTGGTGCCCGTTTTATCACATGTAAGAGGGTTGTTCAACCCTTGGGATCGTTGCTATCCATGTCTATGCGGGAGGGGGGAACCTTGAAGGCCTACTCGGACAGATATTGGGAAATGTTCAATGAAGTAGACGGAGCTCAGGACAATGTGGCCATTAATACCTTTAAGGAAGGCCTTCCAGCCGAGCATGGCCTGAGGAAGTCTCTGACTGGTAAGCCTGTTACCAGCGTGCGTCAGCTTATGGATCGGATAGACAAGTATAGAAGAGTAGAGGAGGATCAGATACAAGGTAGAGGAAAGTCTAAGGCAGTCCCTCAGGAGAGGAGGGATTTCAGGCCGGACCGGTACAATAACAACCGACCTCGGAGGGACTTTGAGGGGCAATCGGGATCTGCCAACTCCCAGGCGGTTAGTCCCGTGTTCCGAGAACCAGTGCAGCGAGTTCTGGAGAAGATAAATGACGAGCCATTCTTTAGATGGCCCAATAGGATGGCAAGGGATCCTGCGAGGCGTAATCGAAACCTTTACTACCAGTACCACCAAGATCATGGTCATATTAGTTACTGAAGATTGTAAAAACTTGTGGGACCACTTGGAACAGCTGGTCCAGGAAGGGAAGTTGACCCAACTTCTACATCATTCCAGCGGCCGAGGAGGCCAGGCAGGCTTAGCATTTCGGGGGAATGCTTCTTTAGGACCCCCTTTAGGAACGATAAACGTTATATTTGCTGCCCTGGGGAGAATTGGGTCTTGCCCTTCCTGGGTAATGTCTATGTCTCAGTGCTTGGATGAGGGCTCCAGTTCAAGGCCAAAGAGAGCCAGGCTGGGCACCTCACTGGTGTTGGGCTTTTCAGAGGAAGATAAGAAAGGAACCATACAACCGCATGAGGATGCTTTGGTGGTTACGATTAGGATTGGAGGGTATGACGTGAGAAGGGTGATGGTTGACGAGGGGAGTGCAGCCGAGGTAATGTACCCTGATTTATTTAGGGGGCTGAATTTGAAACCTGAGGATTTGACAACCTATAGTTCCCCGCTGGTGGGCTTCGAGGGTAGATCGGTCGTTCCGGTGGGGATGATTAGATTACCTGTGCAGATTGGTTTAGATGTGGTGGAGGTGGATTTTATTGTGGTGGATGTTTTTTCTCCGTATACGGCTATTTTGGGTAGACCCTAGTTGCATGCCATGGGGGCCGTTTCTTCCACTCTTCATTAGAAGGTAAAATATCCCTCAGGGGGCGAGGTCTCAGAGATTTTGGGAAATCAGGCCATGGCTAGGCAGTGCTTGATAATGGTCATTCAACATCGGCCAGAGACAAGTACTTCGACCGCAGCCGATGAGGATTTATAGCAGTCAAAGAATCAAGGAGCCTAATTTAGCACTTCCGCCGAGGAAATGAAGTGTGAGAATTTGGAGAGGGTGAGTGTTGGCGATGATCCAGAAAAGTACTTTCAGGTTGGGGCACAGTTATCTTTGTCAGAGAAGGAGCAATTGGTTGAGGTTCTCAGGAAGAACGTTGATGTGTTTGCATGGAGTGCTTATGAAGCCCCAGGGGTGGATCCGGAGTTCATTTGTCATCATTTAAACGTCAATCCCTCTATTATTCCAAAGAAACAGCCACCTCGGCGTCCGTCCAAGGTACATGCCGAGGCTATCAAAGACGAGGTGAACAAGCTCAAGTAGGCAGGGGCTATCAAGGAGGTGTTTTATCCTCAGTGGTTGGCCAATACGGTCGTAGTGAAGAAGAAAAATGGCAAATGGCGTGTATGTGTTGATTATACGGATCTTAACAGAGCGTGCCCAAATGACCCTTTTCCCATGCCCCGTATAGATCAGTTGGTGGATGCGACCGTGGGCCATCCTCGGATGAGCTTCCTGGACGCCTTTCAGGGCTATCATCAGATCCCGCTGGCATTGGACGATCAGGAAAAGACCGCTTTTCTCACTCCCACTGGAAATTATCACTATAAGGTAATGCCCTTTGGTTTAAAGAACGCGGGGTCTACTTACCAGAGAATGATGACGAAGATGTTTGAGCCGCAATTGGGCAGAAGCATTGAGGTCTATATTGATGATATGGTCGTGAAGAGCAAGGTAGTGGCTGAGCATGTGACAGACCTTACCA
The DNA here is from genome assembly GCA_019022515.1 of Quercus aquifolioides. Lineage (NCBI taxonomy): Eukaryota > Viridiplantae > Streptophyta > Magnoliopsida > Fagales > Fagaceae > Quercus > Quercus aquifolioides. The sequence goes on from CM032327.1 coordinate 102,817,509, forward strand.
ATACTTTTGAGATTTTAAGGAAGCATAAATTGCGCCTGAACGCGTCCAAGTGCTCATTTGGGGTAAGTTCAGGGAAGTTCTTGGGCTACATGGTGACTCATCGGGGAATTGAGGTGAACCCTGATCAAATTAGGGCCATAGCTAGCTTGCAAGCACCTCGGAATCCCAAGGAGGTCCAGAGGTTGACTGGGATGACCGCCGCATTGAACAGATTCATATCCAGGTCGGCGGATAGGTGCAAGCCTTTTTTCCTGCTGCTCCACAAGTGGAAGGGATTCAAATGGACTGAGGAGTGCGCCCTAGCATTTCAGCAGCTGAAGGAGTATTTGTCTCGGCCACCCATCGTGTCTAGCCCTGAGGTAGATGAGGTTCTTTTTTCCTACCTGGCGATCACCACTTATGCGATCAGTTTTATTCTGATACGAATAGACAATAGAGTACAGCGGCCAGTCTACTACGTGAGTAAGTCGCTTCATGAGGCCTAAGTACGTTACCTGCCTTCGGAAAAGGCTATTTTGGTAGTGGTGCACGCTACAAGGAAACTTCCCTATTATTTTCAGGCGCATATTGTGGTCGTCCTAACTCAGTATCCGATCAAAGCAGCACTTCGGAGTGCAGACTATACTGGCAGGGTTGCCAAGTGGGGCACAATCCTAGGGGCTTTTGATGTTAAGTATATGCCCCGTACCTCCGTGAAGGGTCAAGTGCTCGCCGATCTGGTGGCCGAATTTGCTGAAGGTTCTGAAGAAATAGAGGCAAGCCCAAGTGGCATGGATGAAAAATCAGTTGGCCTTATCTCCGCGCAACCTATTACATCCTGGAAGGTGTATGTGGACGGGGCGGCAAATCAGCGGGGCTCAGGAGTAGGACTTGTACTGATATCTCCAAAGAAGGTCATCATTGAGAAATCTCTAAGGCTGGGATTCTCAGCTACTAATAACGAGGCAGAGTACGAAGCTTTGTTAATGGGGATGGTAATGGTCAGGAAGCTAGGTGGAAAAACGGTGGAAGTCTTCTCGGATTCGGGGTTGGTCGTGGGCCAGGTCAAAGGGGAATTGGAAGCCCGAGACATAAGAATGCAGGAATACTTGAGCCAGGTTAGGCGTATGCAAGTTAATTTTGAATTTTTTGAGATAACCCATGTTCCTAGGAGTGGAAATGCCCATGCGGACTCTTTAGCCACCCTTGCCACTTCCTCGGCGCAAAACCTACCTCGGATGATAATGGTCGAAGATTTGAGCAAACCTACACCAGTAACGACGGACACTCTTCAAGTCAACCAAATCAGCTCGGCACCTAGCTGGATGGATCCTATAATATTATTCCTTGAGAAGGATATACTGCCCGAGGACAAATCAGAGGCAGAGAAGATACGGAGGAAGGCTCCTCGTTTTTGGCTGTCCAAGGATAAGAAGCTATACAAACGCTCTTACTCTGGGCCATATCTGCTTTGTGTACGCCCTGAAGCATCAGAGGATCTTCTAGAAGAGCTACATGAAGGAATTTGTGGTAGTCATACTGGAGGAAGGTCTTTGTCTCACCGGGCGATTACACAGGAATACTGGTGGCCAGGTTTGCAAAAGGAAGCCCAGGAATACGTGAGGAAATGTGATCAATGCCAAAGGTTTGCGCCGAACATTCATCAGCCAGGAGGAGTCCTCAATCCTCTTTCTAGTCCTTGGCCTTTCGCTCAGCGGGGCTTGGACATCGTAGGCCCTTTCCCTAGGGCAGTAGGAAATAAGAAATACCTGCTAGTTGGCACAGACTATTTCACGAAATGGGTTGAAGCTGAGCCTCTGGCTAATATCAGGGATGTGGATGTCAAAAGGTTTATCTTGAGGAATATTATTACTCGATTCGGTGTTCCTCAAGCTCTCATCTCGGACAACGGTCTACAATTTGACAGCAAAGTTTTTAGAAAGTACTGTTCCGACTTGGGGATAAAGAACAGATATTCCACTCCAGCCTATCCACAGGGAAATGGACAGGCCGAGGCTATCAACAAGGTCATAGTGGGTGGACTTAAGAAAAGGCTGGATGATGCAAAGGGCAGATGGGTGGAGGAACTTCCACATGTCCTTTGGGCGTATAGAACAACGCCCCGACGATCAACAGGAGAGACCCCATTTTCAATGACATACGGAGCTGAGGCTGTGATCCCTGTTGAAATGGGTTTTCCAACGCTGAGAACCAGTACTTTCACCTCTGATGGAAATGATGAGCTGTTGAAGAAAAGTCTAGATTTGATAGACGAGCGACGATAGAAGGCGATGGTTCAATTGGCATACTATCAGCACAAGTTGAAGCAGGGTTATGATGCGAATGTCAAACTAAGGCCGTTAGCTCCAAGTGATTTGGTGTTGAGGAAGGTCTTGGGAAATACCAAAAACCCAGCCTGGGGAAAGTTGGGGCCTAATTGGGAGGGGCATATCTTATTACATCTGTAGCAGGGATAAGGGCTTATTACTTAGAAGATTTAGATGAAAAAACTGTACCCTATCCCTGGAATGTAAGCAATCTGAAGAGGTATTGTTATTAACAAGTTATGTTTCATTTTCCTTTATGGTTTATCTTACTTCTGCAATATGTGCTTCTGAAATCAATGGAAGTATTAAATAGAAACTAAGTCATGTCAGGTCCTCGGACCACAACTTAGTGGAAATTAATACACTATCAGTGGAAGTATTAAACAGAAACTAAGTCATGTCAGGTCCTCGGACCACAACTTAGTGGAAATTAATACACTATCAATGGAAGTATTAAACAGAAACTAATTCATGTCAGGTCCTCGAACCACAACTTAGTGGAAATTAATACACTATCAGTGGAAGTATTAAACAGAAACTAAGTCATGTCAGGTCCTCGGACCACAACTTAGTGGAAATTAATGCACTGTGGCTTCAGTTGAAGTATTACACATAGGCTAAGGGACAACGAATTGTTTAGACAACAAACTTAACTGAAATCAATGCCTTTTAAAGGGGATCCATGCAATTAGAGATGTATATCAAAGTAAGTGCCATGAGCATCACTTAAAGCATTTCAAGGTGTTCAATACCTCTCTGGGTGAAATGTAAGAATGCTATCTTAGAAATGGATACTTCTTGATGAATTTACAGCGAGCCTTAGTAGGGCTGTGAAGGTCACTGCTATAGTCTGTTTTGGTTCCCAATGAGTGTATATAAAGTTAAGTTTTTCCTTTATGATATCAGCTTTCATTCTTTTATAATCCAAGATCATGTAAAAGAAAAAATAATAAAGAACATCCACGCAAGAAATTATACAAGTGACAGATGAAACCCCAATATTTCTTATAAATTTTAAAAAGGAAGTACACATTGCAACTAAAAATGTCCTCAAAAAGGCTTTAAAAAAAAAAAATAAAAGGAAAGGGAAAGTAAAGGGAATCTGATTACAATTAACTATTTGTTTAATTTTATTTGGAGCTTATGTTGAGGGGCTTTGCCAGCTGCCTCAGGAGGAACCTCTTTCTCCTGCACCTTAGGAGTTTCTCCAACAGGTAAGGTGGTTGAGGCCAAGGCTTGTTCAAAACTTTGAGAAGCTGCTCCATCCTTGGGCCCTTCTGCTCCTTTATCCGAGAACATGTCCTTCACCCTTCCAGGCACTTCAGGTTGCTCCTGCTGATCGATTGAGGGAGGAGCCTGAGTTTGAGCTTCCTTGATTGATTCAGCAGCTGTAGAGAGTGCCTCTCCTTGTTGAGTAGAAGGACTGGGGGCTCGAATAGCTAGGGGGAGATAAACATTCTCAGGCCTTCTCAGCTCTGATGAAGGTTCAACCCCAGGTCGGTTGAGAGCTTCTTGCCAGGTTAGGGCGCAGTATTCTCGGCACACAACGGGCACCTCAGCCCGAAAATTATCCTCTGTTTCAGCAACGCCCACGTCATAGCCATGTTGCTCGGCTGCGTCTCTTTCTTTTTCAATCTCGGCTTTTGCTTTTTCAGCCTCAACCTTGGCCTTTTCAGCTTGATCTTTGAGTCTCTGGGCTTCCTCCAGTTGTTTCTGCAGAGTTAATATTTGCTCCTGGGAAGTTGCCAGCTGGGCATTAGCATCGCGCAAGAACTTCCTTTGGTCCTCGGCTTGCCTTTGGACTCCATCCAAAGCTGAGTCAGCGCTTTTCCGAGCGTTTTCCTCATCGGATAACTTTTTCTTCAGCTGCGCAACGTTTTGTTCAGCAGCATTGAGTGTTTGCACAGCTGCTATCTTTTTCTTCCTCTCAACATCTATTTGTTGGTAGCAGGAATTGGTTATCTCCTCCAGCCTGAAAGTGGCTTGAATGGCCTGGAAGAAAAGAGGTTAGAAAAACACTACGGGGAATTGTGTGCATGTTATCTATGATAAGAAACAATAATAATATAACAATAAGGGTGTTATACCATGCCCAAGTATCTCTTGGCATTCTGGAAGACCTCATTGCTCTTGATAGTCCTCAGCTCGGCCATATCCTTGGGAAGAAGAAGTGTTTCCTCTAAAGCCGAGGCGACGCGGCACCCAAGTCCGCCATTAAAGTCCCTGATTGAGGCATCCTCCCTCAAGGACTCCCCACCGAGCATGGGAGCAGGAAGCCAGGCCTCGAGTTCCAAGGACTGAGTGGTCGTCTTGTCAGCCACTCGTTGAGACCCGTGGCTAATTTTTTCTGCTTTGCAACTCTTTGATCCTCATTTTCACGGGTCGTACGAGACCTCCCAGCATCCACCACTTCTTTGTCCTTTGGCTCTCTCGTCCTCTTCGGATCGCTGGGTTCGGTCACAGGTGGCTGAGGTGGCCGAGGATGAAGAGGAGGAAGAGGTGGGAGGTTGGGCTGAACTGGCTTCTCCACCACCACCCCGCCAGGCTGGCCTTCGATTACATCCTTCAAGCTCCTCTGACTTTTCCTTTGAATGCCCATTTCTTCAGAGGTCACCTCGGGAGATTGAGGCTGGTTGAAAACGTCAAACTCGTCTGCAGAATCTGACAGTTCTACAACTCCTCTTGGAGTTTCTTCTTCTTCTTCTTCTGCTTCTTTTTCCTCTTCTTCTTCGTCTTCTTCCTTCACTTCCTGAGGAACGGTGTGTGACGATGAAGCTCCTGTTGAGAGAGTGGCCTTGGGCAACGGCTCAGTGAAGGGAACACCCTCAGGAATTGGAACGCCCTCAGGAACAATGAATCCCTCAAAGGCTACATTGATACGGGGGAGCCGAGGATCTCTTGCCCTTATTACGCACTTGGGAGCTTGAAAGGCTGTGGAGATTGGTTTGTACTTGAGGATTATATGTGCTGCTCTCAGTTGGCCGTCAGATGGGTTCACATACACCTCGGATCGCAGGATTCTGTCTAAACTCTCCCTGTTAATCAATCTGATATGAGGTTTAGTAGCGCGCTTGTCTGCAAGGTCATTAAAACATGGAAGGAAAACTTTATCAGAGATAAAAGCAACTTGAATTAAAAATATAATCTAATTTATAAGGGCGTATGTCCTAAGAACCCCACCTGGTCGTCCCTCTTCAGTCAGACAGGGTAAACCGTCATGCCATTCCCCTGAAAAAATAATGAAATCATCTTTCAAACCCTTGTTTGATGTAGGGAGGCACTGGATCAATCTTACTTCAGGGAACCTGGACTTAAGGTAATATCCCTGGCCCTTCAAATGATTGAGGTTATACACCCAGTTCACATCGTGATGGGTTAGACCTAGATTAAACTTGGCATTTAGAACCTCTATACTCCCAAGCACCCTGAACATATTCGAGGCGTACTGTGTGGGAGATAATCTAAAGAACCTGAGGTAACTTCTAGTTAAACTACCCATCGGGATAGTCATCCCTCCCTCTATAAAAGCGATCATAGGGATGACCATTTCCCCTGTTTTTCTATCGTGTAACCACGTTTTTGTGGAGGCATATCTCATACCCACTGTTGGGGGAATCCTATACTTGGCTCTAAATGCTTCTATTTGTTCCTCAGAATCAAAAAGATACTTGAATCTACCCATTTCCTAACAGTTGTAAAGAAAAACTGACGAAGATGATGGAAAACTAAGGAGGGTTAAGGGAACTTACAGGTTTGGAAAATGAGCTCCTCGGACAGGCTCCTAGTATTTATGAGAGCGTGGAGTGGTGAGAGAGAGACAGGTTCAATGAATACGCGCTGAAACGGTATGATTTGTGTAACTGAAGAGAGTTTTGATTTGAAAGGCCCTTTATAAGGGCACAGAAATTGGGAGCGGGAAAAATCCCGCCCATAAATGCGAAGGATCCTCCACCGTTAAATTTGCATCATGTCGTTGCACGTGGGGGACAGGGAAGCCGTCGTCATTTAATAATAGCGTGTTCCCAACGCCGAAACGTCAGGAGCGTGCCTTGGGCAGATAGAAAGGCGTTCTGAAGGCAAGGAAAGTCTACGAAATAGGTGGGAGCAAAATGTCAAAATATCCCTTTTTCCGAGATGGCAAAAAGTGAGATTTTGAGAGGCTATTGTGCGGCCTGTTATCTAAAAAGATACAGGAATCATCAGAAATGGGCTTGGGGCCCAGCGGCCCAGTCCGAGGACACTCACGTGTCCGAGGATAGGTTAAAAGAATTATTAAGGGATTAGTATATGGAAAATGGATGAAAGTCATGTATAGTGGCACAGGACATGTCCGAGGATGAAGTCCACCTCGGATACTACAGTCCGAGGTGGATGTAACTATCATTTTGTCTAGGGTAATCCGCAAAGTTGTGTTAGAACTGAAAAGTGAATATAGACCTAAGGAGGAGTCGGTAAAGATAACAAATATCTTCTAAGACTACTACCTCCGCATTAAATGCGTTCCAACTAACTCTCTAGCCGCATTAATGTGGAGGTGATACCTGAACAGTAACCAAGCAGCTTTATGGCCACTGAACAAAGGTTCCGGTAAGTGCTGGATGGGACAGAAAGGAATTCCCAGGATAGAAACTACACGTGTACAGTGGAAATGGAGTAAGGAGTAAGGAACGTAGTATATAACATGGAAGCAGATGACATCAGAGAGGACTTTTGAAAAAAAAAAGAGAAGAACGATAGAACTCATAAAGAAGCTCACTGAAACCTAGCCGATGAGAGTCTTGATCATACAAACAGCTCGAAGTGTCTTTTATTTCACTATAACTATAACATTTCCTATCAAGTAGACATAGTTCTTGTACCCACGCTCTAAAAATTTATTGTTTGGGCTTGTTGGGCTGAAAACCCATTCATATTCTGGGTCCCATCCATTTTGAGTCCCTACATATATCAAAACAATATCTTGCACACTTTATTTAAGTTATTTAACCTAAAATTTAAAATCCAAACCATCAATAAAATACTTCTGTCAAAATTATTAAATAGCAAAAGTAGGTCTTTGAATTATTATTTTTTCTTTTCTTCTCCTTATTCCAAAAATTTTGTAATTCAACTGACATATTTGGTATTTTAATCAAAGATATTTATGGTTAAAATCTCTCCCCTCTGTCTATCAAATCATTTTTTTTTAATGTTCTTCTTTTAATGTTCCTAGGGACAATGTTATAGATTTGAGTAGCAGTATTTCTGTATGTTACAGAGTATAACTAGGGCATTTCATTGCCATTATTCTATGCATTAATGAAGAAAAAAGGAAGTTCACTTATGTATTTAGCTTCTATTTTTTTGAAATTCACTTTTTCATTCTAAGCAAAACTTTCTCTCTAATCAAAATTTTCTCTCTTTGAATGACTGTCAAATTGATTTATAACCAAGCCTTAAGTGAGATAGAAAGTTTAATCAATGGTCTCATATTTTTCTCTACTTTATTACTACATAAAATAAAAGAATAAAAAATAACAGAAATGGACAAAGGTTTTAAATTAAAAAAAAAAAAAAATTCATAAATTTGAGAATATAACTAATAAAATTAAAATCCTATGACCAATATGAAACCGGGTATATACTCTAAAGTCTAAACCTTTTTTTTTATTGTAATTTTTGAAAAAAAAAATTGCATTTTTTTGGGGTTTGGAATGTGTGCAACACACATGGGCTAAGTCTGTACTTAGGCATGGGCATGGCCTAGGATAAGATTTTGCTGAACTTTGAATAGGTAAAGTCCAAGATCTGTTTCAGTACAGATAATTGACTCTAAAACTGGAAACTGTGTCCATGGACTCCTGTCATAGTGCGAGACCCATCTGTGGCCACTGGCCAACTACTAGGAATGATGACAAAGCTGTTCCCCGTGGGCTGTGGCCCAAACATAGGGAATAGAAAATCCATGCCAGTTCTCCAATCTTTTTCTGTGCTGGACTAAAAAATATGCTCACAATTTATGGTGATGTTACTGCAAAGATATCAAATATTGAAAAATGCTAGAATTACAAATTTTTTTACAAATTTATGATGTAGTGTGTGTTTGGCTCCAGCTTAAAAAACCAACTTATTTTACTATTTAATTTATTTTTGCTACTATTTATGGGTCTTACTGCACTTTTTAGTACTATTCATGAGTCTCACTGTACTATTTCAGCTAACTTTTACATTTATCTACAATACTTTGAGCAAAAAGTTTTCAGTTTCAGCAAAATAAGCAGATTCCAAACAGACCCGCAGTGAGTGGTTATTAGTAATTAAAAAAGTTTTGTAACATGTAAGTAATGAGTTTATATGAGAAACAATAAGAATTTACCATCTCAATAATTTATAAAAATATTGTAAAAAGGTTTGTGGATAAAGCTACAAGTGAAACAACAAAGATTTTGCATTGGTGGGTGATTCTTTGAATGTTCTCTAACTTTTAAAATAATCTATACAACTGGGCTAAGAAGCTACAGCTACTAATTAGGCCCAAATGGCGGGCCAAGGCCTAGAAATAGAGTCCAGTTTATTTTAAGGCCGAGTTTAGGGCTGATATTTCCTTTACCAAAAATATAAGCATGAAATATACAGAAATTTATAAATCAGAGCTTAGTTCGTACGGTATTAGGTCTTAAGGCTTGAGTTCTAGCTATAGCAATTATGATTGAGGCAGCGAGACAAAAGATTTCAAAAATAATGCTAGAAAGTGAAGAAGCTAGGGTGAGACAAATACAAACCAATGTTGTTAAATCTATTTTGGTTTGTCTATTGGAACGAAATATTTTGATAACGGTCAATTCTAGTGTACCATTTTGGGATTACCACAATACACACACAAAATTAACACTTATATTTACTCATCATTAATGAAATAATAAGAATCAAATAAAAAAAAAACTTAGTTTTAGTTATTGTTCATTTGTTAAATATGTGTTACTCAACGATTTTCTGATAAGATATCAAGGGAGTATAATGTTGTTTTAGCAATTACATGTGTCTCTAAATGATTTGAACAACAAAGAAGTACATGCATTGTTGTGCCATATCAATGAGGCCTAAAGGTTTGTTGAGTGAGAGTTACCTTCTCCCCTCTTCCCGTGTGTGTGTTAAAAATACTTAGTATTCTTTAAAAAAAAAAAAAAAAAAAAAACCAAAACCCACTATAATGGTACATCAAGCTCAACAAACTAGCATGAAAAATTAACAAATGAACAGTAACTCAATACTTTTATTGAGTTACCGTTTATCAACAAAATTTTTAGTAAATTCTTTTTCGTATTGTGGATTTGGTTGGTTGGGTTGTCGATTTTGGAATTACAAAAGTGCATGAATAAAGAAATAGAAAAGAAATAATCTTTAATAGGAATAATGATGCAGTATTGATGGTGATGTAAAAAAATAGATTCCTTAAACTAGAAAAAATAAAGTTTTCCTTAGGTTAATTTAACTAAGAATGTGTAGAGCATGATGTGAAAGCTCCATGATTTTCAATGTTAAGGAGATTCGAGAAAAGGGTCACGGGATGAGAAAACGATCATTGTCCACATGGTCCATTTGATGAGGGTGCAAGCATAAAGCAGAGGTAGAGAGAGAAAGCAAGTAGGAGAAGAAAAATAGGGATAGGCTTGTAAGACTATTAGTTGATAGGAAAATCAAATTTTGCTTTGATAGGAAATGGATCATTGTTTGTGTAATTATATATCAAAGGTAGTTTTTACTTTTTACCATTCTTTCTTTATCTTCCATTTTCTATAACAAGCTAATATTTGCCCTCTTTGATATTTTTTTTCCCTTTACCAAAAAAGAAAAAAGAAAAAAGAAAAAAGAGAATTCCCACCACTTTTCCCAGACCTCGCAAGACTGAATTTTGTGCATTAGATAACACTTTTCCTTTTCCCGTTTTCTATTTTTCCCCTTTCTAAAAACATACATTATGTACTAGGAGACTAGGACCATGCCACTTTTATTATTCAGCAAAAATTTCATTTATCAAGAGAAATAGTAAAAGATTAGATTTCTGGAAAATGAAGCTTATATTATTTCTATGGTCATAGCTAATGCATTGTGGAAATGAAGGAACAAAAGTTGGAATCTCATGTCAAGGGCAAACAATGAACTATAAACAATGTCATCATGGTAGTTTAGAATTACTCCTAAAACAATTATTAGGAATGGTTTAACTGGTCAATACATCAGATACATACTGTGCAAATCAAATAGATCAATCATAAGCAGGTAAAAACTATACCAGCAGTTGAACTTAATGAGCCAAAGGGATTGTCCTTGTGCGCTAGGGTAGGCCCTTATATAGTTAAATGTGTTTAAAGGGTCGGAAAAAATAGAGACATATAAATGATATCAAGAATGAAGACTAGTCAAAAATAAACATACTCAATATTCAAAACCACCAAAAAAGGCAAAAAAAGAAAGAGAGAATGGTTGGTGTGAATCATAATTAGAGAGCCAAAAGCCAAAAGCCAAAAGCCAAAAGCAAAAAGCAGAAAGAGAGTTCTTACTTGCTGACTTTCAATTTCCAATTAAGACTAAAACCAGCAAAACAAAAAAGATGTGTCCCAATTAAGATCTCAAGCCTTTGTTTGTACATTCCTAGCTGTCCAGGTTTTCCCATCACAACCAAGCCCCCACACATTTGAAAACTATGGGAAAATGCAATGGGGTTAGTGATGCCTGTGACTTGTAGGACCCATGATTTTCTAATCATCCCCACCAAACTTTGTATGGGAAAAAGTATTTTGGGGTAGCCAACCTTAATCAAAGGAAACTTATATTGATACGTTTAGTACACTCAATCAAGCTGATTTCATGGAACATAATGTAACAGGTTGAAATTTATCTGTCCTGTCCTTGATCACTTTTGAGTTTTGACTATCGAAAAATTATTTGATAGTCTGGGAGTGATGCTCCCTCCTCACATGAAGGGTGAGCTCTACATGTGGGACCCACATGTTGAGACCACCCCTCTTGTGAGAGGAGGGAGCAATATAGTTCTTTGAATTGCCCTAAGGGACAGTAATAGGGAAATATGAATAAAGCAGGGAAAAAAAATGATGAGAATGTGAAAACCTTCTTCTAATGATGATACAAGTGATAATGGTGTAGCTTCAGCAATGCCTCAATTATTATGGGTGAGTTTGCGATTTTCATTGAATGGAACTTGCACAATTTATTCAAAGCATCTGAAATGAGTTGGTTTTGCTTTTCCATAGCATTAAACTTTGAACAAAGTTGTTTTAAGATGTCAACAAAATTTCAACTTTGTTGTAATTTTGATGATTTGGGTGACAAAGATGAGAAAAATATGAAGTAAATTGAAATCAGAGCAATTCCTCTACAAGATGTAGACAACCCATCGGGAATACATTGTGTTTCAGACACTACATTAAATGTGTCAATGGGTATGGCACAAAATACTACAAAATCTACTAACATTAAAAATTCACATATACAGGTGAAGTAAAATGAAGCTGCACAATCCAGCTCTGGATGGAAATAAAGAAACAAAAAAAGTCGTGTCAATTCACCTTATACACTAGTTTGGAAAGGCTACTGCTCTTCAGGTTCTTGCTTTCTCCACAAAGACATATTGACTTGAGCACCACTTTCATAACCACTACTCTCACCAGATTCAGTAACATGCTTCTCCATCAACATATCCCTTGTACCATCACGCTGTAAGCGTCCAGCTCTTCGGTCCTAAAACCAAATGCCCAAAAAAAAAAATGATAAGAAGTCCATACCAGGAAGCACTGCATAATACATACTGTAAAACATATCTTATCTTGATGTGCTTTCATGTGACAAAAAGATGAATTCAAAGATTGAAATTTTGCTGTCACTTTCTTTGAAACATATATGCAAACTGATAAACAGGTTTTATGGAAACCTAGACAATCCTATTCTTGGAAAATGTGTGCTACATGAGTTTCCATCCCTATAAAACATTAAAACCCCAAAGTGACAATAACTAGTAATCCTGTGTCTGATTTGAGTAGGAAATGCTTGTCTTTCTACATTTAAATTCAAATAATTGAAGTGCACGGCTGTTGGCAATTTACAAGTTCATGTAGAAAACAAGAAAAGATGATAAATATAATTCTCAAACAAGGTCTAACCATTGTGAGAATAGACATAAAGAAACAACCATTGAGATCAATTAGGGGTCAAAGTAAATGCAAACTCACATCACGGAAGGGAAACTCATCAGCTTCAAGCATATGTATAACATGCCCCATCTTCGGCCTTTTCTGAGCATTTGGGTCCACACAGCGTAAAGCTACTAACAGAGCACGCTTCAGTGCCCTTGAAGAAGGCTTCTCTGGCAACCTAGGATCCAAAACTCCCTCCGCATTCCGATTTGTAACCATGGTTTTAAGCCACTCAACTAGGTTCACCTGAAAGATTGACTTACCCGTTTATATCAGATTGTAAAACTAATCTTGAACTGGTCATAAGACAATGCCATTAAGTAACTTTGGTTGATTATACATACCTCTCCAGCAGGGCGGCTATAGTCTACAGGGTTTCTCCCAGAAATGATCTCCATAAGAAGAATTCCAAAACTATACACATCACTTCTTTCATTCAACATGCCAGTACTGGCATATTCTGGAGCCACATATCTACAGAACAGAATCAGAAAAATGTCATTCCATTTTGCTCGGTTTTCGTAAGTGTCAGAATAAGAAGTCATCATGATAGTTTTTAATTAAGAGAGGATCAACTGACCCAAATGTTCCCATCACACGAGTTGTCACATAACTCTTCTCCGAGCCCAAGAGCTTTGCTAGGCCAAAGTCAGACACCTTTGGATTCCACTGTTTATCAAGCAAAATATTGCTTGACTTAATATCACGGTGAACAACCTTGGGCTCAAGACCCTCATGTAGGTATGTCAATCTGTATTCGTAATCAAGCTTCAGTTATGGCAGAACCAAAACAATCCGAAGAAAAGAAACTTCATTAAATAAACTTATTTGACTCAAAACATACCCTTTTGCAGTTCCGAGTATTATATTCATACGAACCTCCCAGGTAAGAGGGCTGCAAGGTCCAACATCTCCATGAAGCCACTGTTCTAAGTTTCCATTGTCAACATACTCATAAACAAGCATCCTATAACAATTCAATTACATGAATGCACCCATGTAAGACAACAATTTTTCATCCTTTTCTCATGATAGATAAAATAATGTTATTAAAGATAAATTAAAAATATGAAAACACAGTTGATTGTAATATTTTAAGCAAGAGGAGAAAACCTCTAACCTGCAAGGTTATCCATAAGCATTAAAGATAAGAGGGACAGGATGTAACTAAAGATCAAAATACCTATGAGCTCCTTCAGCACAATAACCAAGCAACCTCACTAAATTCTTATGCCGAACACGTCCAATTGCTTCAACTTCAACCTTAAACTCCTTCTCAGCTTGTCCTCTAAAGCAAAAACAACTAACCCAATTAAGCTTTCTCTGCCATAACCCCCACAACATAGAGCACAGGAAACACTTGTTCAACACATAATCCACACCTTAAACTCTCAAAGTTATAACAAATCAACAAACAAACATAGTAACAAACATCCATCTGAACTAACACATTAAATCCCCAACAGGGTTCATACCAACAAAAAGCAAAGAATTTAAAACTAACACCCCAAGTAAGAAAAAGAATAAAAATTCATAAATATACTCAGTTTCATAAAAAAGCAACAACCAAACATAGTAACAAACATCCAACTGAACTAACACATCAATTTCCCAACTGGGTTCATAACAACACAAAGCAAAGTAATTAAAACTCACATCCCTAGTAATTAGAAGATTAAAAAGTTATAACAAAGAAAGAAAACAAAGAAAGTAACAATCATCCAACTGAACTAACACATCAAATTCCCAACTGGGTTCATACCAACACAAAGCAGAGCAGTTAAATACCTTAAACCCCAAGTAACAAAAAGATTAAAAAACTTTTTGAGAATGTTTTACAAAACATGCAACACTTTTTCAACACATGATCCACACCTTAGCTCTCAAACTCATAACATGCAACAAATATTACCTATTATTGAGCAAATTCTTGACAGCAACGTTGGTATTATCCTCCATGAGACCACGGTAAACAATCCCATACCCACCTTCACCAATCACATTCTCATCAGCAAAACCATTAGTGGAAACCTCAAGCTCTCTGAGAGTATACCAATGGCCCCACCCCAAGTGCGAGACCTCTGGCCCGACAATCGTAGCCTGGTCACCCGACCGGGTCTCCCCACTTCCATGACTCGACCCGGTAACCCGCTCCGGGTACGAAATCCGGTGGTCTTTACCAATTTCAATGTGAATTCTGTTCCTCCCAGTAGCAGGACTCTCTTCCTCTTGTTGCTGAAGAAGCAGGAGTTGGGGTCTGGCTGCTACTGGCTCCGATTCCGGTAATGGGTCGGGGTTGGATGTGGGTTTCGGTTTCGGGTCCGGGTCGATTCTGATTTCTTGGATTTCTTTGGACACGTTTGGAATTATAGTAAGGCTTTGAGACGACTTGTTGTTGTGCTTTGAAGTGGAAGAAGCTGAAGAAGAAGAAGCAGCTGAACTGTTGCGCCTAGAGATGAACCAAAGAGATATAAGGAAAAGTACAAGAACTATTGCTGCTCCAACACACATTCCAAGTACTACCCATAAGCGTAAACCGAAAATTGAGGTTCGCTTTGAGAGCTGGTCGTTTAAGAAGTTGTACTCAGACATTGTACTTGAACTTTTTCTCCTTCTCCTTCTTCTTCTTGTTCTTTATATGAGAGACAAAACATCAAAGGCAGCCATGGAATTGAAGAAGAAGAAGAAGACGAAGAAGAAGAGAGACAAAGAGTGTGAATGGGTGTGGCAGTGAGGTAATTTGGAAAATGGACTGCACAGAATGACAGTGGGGTTTTGAGACACAGAGAGAGGAGCTGGCATGATGTAACATAACCCCACTTTTTTTTCTTTTTTGACTTTTTTGTGAAATAGTGATTTAAGGGTCCAAGTTAAAAGGTATTTAATATAATTATTTAGGGGTGTGTTCAATACGTTGTGACTTTCCATAAATTTTAGTAGATTTCCTTTTTAAGTTTTTTAAATATTATTAATTAAATAATATTTTTTTTTCAACAACTTTCTATATTTGTTTTTGTTTAAACAATTATTCTTTTTGTGAAGGGGCAATACAAAATTCATCTATATATATTTTTTTTCCTTTTGAAAACATTAATATCATTCCTTAATTTTAGGATATTTTGGTGCAATTTTTTTGGGAACCTAAACCTTAGGTTGACCTTGGCATCATTAGAGTATTTATACTCATTTTTTTTAAATAAAAAAAAAGCTTAAAAAAATAAAAATATACTTGTTAAAAATTTATCATTAGGCAAAGTTTAGTTACAAAATTGGTTGTAAATTTAAACTACAATCTTACTCAATATCTTTTCATTGGAAGTGAATTTTGACAAATCCACCATTAAATTACATATTATTTTTATATTTGTAAATTTTTTTAAAATTAAATATTAATAATTATGTCATCAATAAATTATTTAAATTACAAGTTTTTGTAGTTTGTAATTATGTATAAAATATAAGCTTATAGATTATATAATAAATAACATCTGATTGAAACAAAATTTGACATGTGTATTAAGAGCGTAAAGAACATGTAGTTCAACAGTCATATTTTTAAAATATGTAGTAATATTTATTTTATTGAATAAACTTTGCCCGTTAGTTTATACACAAAGTTATTATCTTTGTATTATTTAATTTTTTATGCTTATGTACTATTTGACTTTATCTATCTGAAAAGTCAATTTAAAAAAAAAATTCCATTAAATGCATCTTAATGACTTGAGGGAAAAAAATCCTTAAAAACCTTGTCAAAATAAAAAAAATAAAAATAATTATTAAGAGCATTCACATTGGAGATCCTATTTTAGTAAAAAAATTATTTTAGCTCTCAAATGACCAAAAAAATCAATTTTTTTTTATTTGAGTTGCTATATTTAAAGTTTTTTTAGCAACCCGCTATAATAAACTACTATAAATAGCAACTACTTAAAAAATAAGCATCAATTTTATATGCAACTCTCACTCTCTCTTCATTTAATAAAACATTCACTCATTTTTCATAAATAAAAAAAAAATAATGAAAGCATATTTTAAATAAAATGGTAAAAAAAATAGAGTATAAGATGTAAGGTGTATTGTAGAGTGACATGTTAAAATAAATAAAATAACTTTTTGAGTTGTTAAAAGCTAAAATTTTAAGCACTACAAATGTGAATGCTCTTACACATTCTAGTTCAACCTGTTAAACACCTAATGTAAGGGATATGTCCACACACAATACGCATTTATAAAATTCTCGTTAATTCTCACATTGTGTTATAGTGCCTTGAACCACATGGCATTACTAGGATATTTATATATTGTGATACCACAAATTGAAAAGAATTTGAACATATTAAATTGTATGAGTATGTGTTGTTCCGGTGTATATTAAGTCTCATATCGAGTATTTATTAGATGAATCTTAGGTATATAAGCAAAGACGGACCCAATGGGGGGCCCAAGGGGGCTCAGGCCCCCCTTGGCTCAAAGAAAAAAAAAATTGAGTATTTAGAACGCCAAATACCAAAAATAAAAATCTTAATCAGCCCAGTATAAAATACTAACATCAAGTGTTCTAAATGCTAAATATTTAGTATTTAGAACACCAAATACCAAAAACACTACTATATGAGACATTTTAAATGCTATATTAAAGTAGCAAAAGCAATTTTTTTTTTGTGATTTTTTTTTTTTTTGCAATAGCTGATGCTTTTAATAAACAATATTATTTTGTGTTTTTCTATCATTGTTGGTAGATGATTACATCTTAATGTATTAAGAAACAATGATTTTGTGTATTTATCTTAGTTGATAGTTTGTTAATATTATATTGATACATATTTGGTTTTTTTTTTTTTTCTTCTTATACTTCGGCCCCCAAACTTGAAATCCTAGATCCGGCCCTGCATATAAGTGATTAAAATAAGTCTTAATTGCAACTTGGTAAGTGATTTTGGAGTCTAAATGTAGACGTGGCTAACACATTTTTTGGACAATGGCCACAATGTGGCTTATAACAAGGACATCAAGGATTTCAGTAAAAGTTATACATAAGTAAATAATTTAAATCATCTTAAGAAAAGAAAGTTAAAAACTTAAAAGGCACACTATTTAATAAAACCAAGTTTATTAGAACCAAGGTTTTTGTTTTTTTTTTTTTGTTTTGGGGGGGAGGGACCATGAGACATTATTATTAAATGAGAATATAGTCAAATGTAACGATGGGATCTATGTGTAGTGTAAGGTTGTATTAATTTGTAATTATGATTTGTTCATATTGTGGGTTATTGTGTTGTTATCGTATGTGGCTGGATTTTGGGATGCGATTTTGTCATTGTTTTTAGTCGGTTTTGTTTGTTCTCTTGCAATTCATGTGCCCCCTCAAAAAAAAAAAAAAAAAAATTCATGTGAGTTGTGACGTAGTTAAGATTTTAATAATGAATGGAGGGAATAATTAAAAAGGATGGTGGTGTCTCGGTGATGGCTGCATTATTCGAGAATAGTGTTATACTCCGTAATAATTAGCTCATTCACCATTAATAATCCTTTTTTCTCGTGCGTTTGGACTTTGGAGATATTGTTGTTTGACTATGGTGGTGGACCTTAAGTTTGGATTGTTGTTTTTTATGCTTGCTTTTAATGAAGTGCTCAGTATCAGTCTTTTTGGTATTATTCCAATTCAGATTTGTAATATGATATAAAATGCCTTTTATTTTTCTTAAATTTTAAAGCATTTGTTAATGAATTATTTTAAAAAAAAATTTAAGAGAAAATTTAGAAATTTTTTTATGTTATATTTATGGAAAATAGAAAAAGTTGTTAACCACAAGAAGTTGACTTAGTGTTTGAAACCTTTTGCGTGCATCTTGGGGACTACCTCTGTAAGATTCCTCTTTATAATAATCTGGTGTGTGTAGGACGAGAGACAACAGAAAATAGTCAAAGTATCAAACACTTAAAAGAATCTGGACGCCCTCATTTGTTAAAAAAAAAAATTGTCAAAAGTTAAAACATTAGTTTTTTTTTTATTCCCATAAAAACTTTTTAAAAATAGTTCACTATCAAATCCCCTGCATCTATTAACTCCTCCTTTTATTTTTTAATGTTTTGTTTTTTTTTTATTTGGTAAATCCCCTGCATCTGTTAACTCCTCCTTTTATTTTTTAATGTTTTGCTTCTTTATTTGGTAAAAGAGGAATTGATTAAACACTATAAAAAGGGGTTAGAGATAAAATCTTCTTGTTGGGTTCTTTACCATGGATATGATTTCATATATAAAAACCTTATGTTTAACATCAAGGTAGGCTTTTATGGGCCATGGGATACGGCCCTGAAAGAAACTTAAGAGGCGGCAAAAGTGGACCCATTTTCCAGGTCATCATCATTAAATTGGATAAATTAAAATCATGAAATTTAGGCATGGGTATTGAGTATGGGAACGGTTAATGTGTGTCTTTAAGGCACACGTTAAGCCATTCACTTTTGAAAATATTTTTTTGAGTTTTTCGAGAAATTTTTTTTCATAAATAAAATTTATTGTGGTGCACACATTAACAAAATCCATTGAGTATTGGCACTTTTCATGATGTTCACTTCAGCTGCCGACTTTAAAACATGAGTATTGACACTTTCCATGTTGTTTCTTGTTGCCTTTTGTTTTTATTTTTGTAATTTTATTTTATATAGTTTTACTTGCATGATTTTTTTTTTTGTGATAAATTATGTAAATTATTTAAATAATACAAATAAATAGTCTTATAAATTATTACTAAATTAGTTTGAAGTTATTTTTTATTATAATGCAAAAGCAAACAAAATTGACTTTCAATGCAATTTTGCATAGGAAAGCTCTTTTTTTTTTTTTTTTTTTTTTTTTCTTTTGTTTTGTTAAAATATATTATTATTATATTTTAGGATTGATAGTTTATTTCTTAGTAATTTTCATGTTGTCTTTTGTTTTTGATTTTGTATTTTTCTTCGCATGATTTTTTTAATAAATCATGTGAATTATTTAAACAATAAAAATAAAAATAGCATTGTAAATTATTACGTAGTGAATTTGAGGTGATTCTCTAAACTGGTTTAAATCTAATCTCTATCATAATGCAAAAGTAAAACAAAATTGACTTTCAATGCAATTTTTGCACGCGAAGCTCTTTTTTTCTTTTGTTTTGTTAAAATATATTAATATTATTATAATATTTTGGGGTTGATAGTTTACTTCCCCATCAAATGTCGAATTTTGTAATTTTGTCATTTGGGTGATGATTCATTATATCATACAATGACATCCCGGTCATACTCATATGGACACAAATTGTCATAGTGGAACACGGTAGTTTGTTGTCCTAATCCAAAGTCATTGTAAGCGTTTGTCATCATTTTTCACGCCCAATTGATGGTTTGGTTTGGCAGGAAATGAGAAGCACCGTGTGATTAATACAAAATAAAGTTGATTCTTCTTTGAATAATGTTAGGAATATACTAATATATTTTATTATTTTTTTTCATAATTATTAACATTATTATAAGCGTTTGTTATCATTTTTTTCAGAACTTTTTCAAACTATTATATTTGGAATATATTAATATTAATATATTTACATAATTTTATAACAGTAAAGAATAAGCACAATATGATTAAAAGTTAATAGATGTGCTAAGACATTTGTTAGTAAATCATTTTATGAAATATTTTGTGGGGAAAAAAAAAACAACTAATTTTTTGACAGCCTATTTTATTTCCAATAAAAGCGATATAAATTTTTTTCTAAAATGACTCATTAGTATTTAGCATTCGTTAACAATACTATATATTTATTTATTGTAATTAAAACATCATTTTCACATGAATCAATCAATTAACCCAACCTGTATTATGCATCAATCAAACAGAATATTCTCCCTCAAAAAAAAAAACAGAATATATTACATCCTTCACTCATTGTTCTTCCTTTGTGGTTTGATCACACGCCTCCAAGGCATCATTTCGGCATTTCCTCATTATATTGCAACAAAGGAAGTGAAAAAACAAAATTGTACAGTGTTGGCCACTTAGTTACCAGCAGCACAGACCCAAAACTAACAACAAGAAATTAAAGCCCTATGCCCTACTTAAAATGCTGGACCTTTTATTATGGCATTAATATGTCCAGAAGTTTTGGGGGGGTGGGGGGGGAACCTGCAATTCTTTTATTGGTTTTGTTGGTTATGTAAATGGTACCTGCTTCTTCTTTTTTTCAGTTGTTGTTGGAGTACCTTATTCTGGACATTTGTTGGACTTTTGTTATTTGTTCAGTCCTTTTCCATTTAATGAAATAGCTTTTCTTAAAAGAAAAGAAGCGGGAATTTGTATCTTTGGACTTTAACGCACAGTTTTCTTAGGATACTCTCCTCAGCAATAAATATGATTAGCTTTTTTTGTTGTTGTCTTTTTTAGAAGAATAAATATGATTAGCTGAGGATAGTTCTGGTTGGTAAACTAGTAATGATCCTAATGGATGATCCAAACCCATCAATGGTTCACCCATTTGGTACTTTTTTTAATTAGAAGATTGAAAAAACACTCAAATTACTGTGGCAACCTTTAAAATGAACAAATTAATGTCAGAATCTCTCAAATAACATGGGTTCTAGTTAGTTTAACTGGTAAAGTTTTTGATGGTTAAATAAGAAATCTGTAGTTCAATTTCTACTTACACCAAAAACCATTTGATGTTTTAGTCTGATGATAAAGAGTTATAAAAAGTCAAATATTTAAGTGCCCAAAAAAGATGTAAACTCTAGACTATGTAGTATTGATAATATTCTTGCATCAACGTGACAAGAGCCACAGGTTCATTTCGCCTACTGCAAGTTTGAACATTTCCTCCACCGAGAATGCCTCTGAATTTTCATCAGAAGCTCCACCAGCCTGATCACAAAAGCCCCAATAAGTAAGAATTGAATCTTTATATATGTTTTACATATAATAAATTTAATTACAAGCATTTTCATCCTAATAAAAAAAATGAAAAATGAGGGACAGGATAATAGAAGCAAATTTCAAACATATCGAAGTATAATATATAGTTTTGAGAATTTTGGTCAAGGTTTCTTCTTTCTTCCACGAATTAGGGTGCACGAGAATTGGAAGGTCAGCCTTGGAGTTTAGATTTCTTGGGAAGCTTAAAGAAAAAGATGCTATGAACAATGTTACATTATTGTGAATTTGACTAATTCAACTTAATTGATGCAAAAGCTTAGTAATAAATTAACCTGCCACATTATGCAATACATTTTTAACAAACCCTTACCAAATTAATTACAAAATTCACTCCTCCCTAAAAGGGGGAAAAAAATGTCAAGAGCCTTAGCTTTAATGATTGGTATTATTTGATATTTCTAACAGAAACATTTAGGGTTTAAATCTCTCATCCTCTATTGTAACTATCAAATTATTAAAAATAAAAACTCTTCGCTATGACTATATTCATCGCTTTGGTTCAATGAATTTATTTTTACTTTAAAAGAGAATGTACAACTTTTTAAAATGGATAAAGTTTTCTTCCAAACCAGTTTGGAGGAATTTCTTTCAACCCATTATATGACGACTCATAAAACAATCTATGTGTACTATTTAAATAAGCCATACAACTCATTAAATAAGTTACGTGACTAATTATTAAAAGTCTTACTTTCATTGAATCAATAAGGTTTAGAGTTCAGGTTTCTTTCACTTACGTGGGCATGGATCATGTACAGACTACGACAATTATCCGAGGAAATGTGAGCAGACACCACATTCAGTTTATGCTTCTCTAGTATTTTAAAGATGGTGGCCAATAGCCCTGGCTTCCTCGGGGAACAAACACTGATTTGAGCATCATCTCCACACAAATTCAACACAACATTTGGCCAAGACCACGTCTGAAAGCAAGGAGGAATCAGACATGATTGACAGGTTTTTGTTGACATTAAGAAGTTCTCTGATGATTCCTTGTTAGCTAAAAATTCTTCCTTTAATTTGAGTTCTTCTGCTTGTGATGTAATCAAGAATGGTACCTCATATTCAACTATCATTCCATTTTGGAGCTTTTCAATCCTTTGCTTTTGCAATGTCTGGAGAGTGTGTTCAAGGGTCTTGATATAATTCACTGCCTCATTAACAATGGTGGACTTGTCTACCTGCACACATGATTGCAACTTATAAAGACATCAAATGGTAAAACTCGGAGAGTGAAATTTAAATCTATTGAATTTCATGAGATATAAACGCGTTGCATTTTTTTTTGGTTATGCGTACGTAATTTGTTCGTGATGAATGAGAGTCATTGGAAAAAAAAAAAGCTCCACATCATTAAAAACATGTTCATATTCATGAAATCATAAAAGGACCCAAATAAATACATATGGGGATGCTACAATTTTTTTAAAGTAGCCAATAGATTCTTTCTTATATAATACAAAATCATTTGAATTCTCAGTAAGGCACAAAAGAAAGGACTAACGACCATCATACGGATACCAAAAAAGAATAGTGTTAGAGATGGTGGTTTATAATTTGTAGAGAAAGTAACACCAGTCTCTAGTTAAGGTGTTTCATGGGCATAGCAAAGCAAAGCCGAGCCGGGGTAAATATATATTCAGAAATTCACTTTCGGGTTAATGTTAAGATACATATAGGGGCAGACTTACCGTATAAACATGTTGTAAATCCTAATCTTTCATATAATGGAATTGTGGGGCCAGAATAAGTCAGCAACCCCGGCCCACTTCAAGCCAGGCCCAGAGGCCCATGCCGAGGACGCCCCATGATCCGAGGTCCGAGGACCAAAGTTTAGAGCCCAGGACCCAAGGAGCATTGCTGAGGATGGTTGCATCCTCGGTAGTCCGAGAACAGAAAGTGGGCATACGGCACACCTTTAAGGGGAGTCTCCCCAAGCATCCAAGGAGCAAATAGCAAGAACCAATCACCGGACATTGAAGCATGGCGGAGAAGCAAGTCCCAGGCGAACTGTCACCTCCACATTAAATTCCCTCAACTAACGCTCTGGCCGCATTAATGAGGATAGGACCTCTGAACAGTGCCGTCTTGAGCGCTGCAACCCACTGGAGGTATGAGAATGCGGCTGATGGGACAGGCACTCGAGTGGAAACCGGATTGAGCAACAAATGTAGGGCTAGGATCAACTGATTGGGAAGTATATAATGTAAAAACCCCTCTTGTGAAGGGGGGGGGACGAAAAACCAGAGAAAAAGGAATACTGTAGCAAAGTATTCTCTCTCAACTCTTGTAACCCTTCTGAAAATAGATAATAAGAATTTCCAGCTCCATAAGGCACGTCCGAGGAGCCTCATTGTGTGTTTAAACCCACGTTCTAGTTATTAGCAACCACGTACAACCATGCATGGCCGTTGCCTTCTTTACTGAGGCCTAGCTCTTGAGCCCATACTCTACAAATTTATTGAAGGGTTAGCTGGGCTTGGGCCCACTCTCTCAATCCTTAGAGAGCGCTCGAATCCACCCCCTACAATTGGCGCCGTCTGTGGGAAGAGCTTGTGCGTTGGTAAGGACAACAGTCGAACATGGTAGGATCAGGCCCTCACCAAGGAACTCCCAATCGACCTGAACCGGCGAAGTCACGGCATCAGGGCAAGTATGGCGACCCCGGGGGCGGTCAGAACGACAACAGGAGGTTTCGAGAAGGAAGCGTGCATACTTCAACGGCGAGCGAAAGCCGAGGGGACGGGCACATTCCCCAGAAGCGCGACGACGGCCAGGCCACGCGTTCACAAGAGGCCCACAGCCACGCTTCCCGGAGAAGGGACGATAAGGTGGCCATGCAACGTGAGATAGACGATCTAAAGAGGAAGCTGCGCCGTGCGCAACGAAGACGGTCTGAACCTAGCCCTGACCCGCCCTCCGACGACGAAAGCGATGATGAATACAGGCAAAGGTCAAGGACGCCCCCCAGCGAGACTTTCTCCCACGAGGAGGAGCGCTACCAGAGGCGTAGGCGTGCCAACCCGACCCCAAGGGACTCAGGAGGCGACGCCATGAGCAGGGCGCTGGATCGGCTCTCCAAGTCACCCTTCACGCGTCGTATAGAGGACGCGGAGCTTCCTCGGCGGTTCCAGCAGCCAACCTTCATTGCTTACAACGGCAAAACGGACCCTGTGGAGCACGTGAGCCAGTTCAACCAAAGGATGGCGGTCCACTCCAAGAACGAGGCGCTGATGTGCAAAGTCTTCCCATCCAGCTTGGGGCCTGTGGCAATGAGGTGGTTCAACGGTCTAAGGAAGAATTCCATAGACTCGTACAGGCAGCTAACCCAGGCTTTCGGCTCCCGCTTTGTCACAAATAGCAGGCCTCCTCGGCCCATGAGCGTGCTGCTGTCCCTGACCATGCGTGACGGGGAGACCCTCAAGGCTTACTCGGACAAGTATTGGGAGATCTACAACGAGCTGGACGGCAAGTACGATGCTGTGGCCGTTAACACGTTCCAGAATGGATTACCTATGGGGCACGGCCTGAAGACGTCCCTAACCGGTAAGCCAGCCACCAGCGTGCGGCAGCTGATGGATCGGATCGACAAGTACAAGCGGGTGGAGGAAGATATGCTGCAAGGCAAAGGCAAAGAGAAAGCTATCCCCCAGGAGAGAAGGGATTTCAGGTCGGACCGTTATGACAATGCCCGTCCGAGGAGGGATTTCGGTGGGCATTCCGGAGCGACCCACGCACAGACGGTAGGCGCTGTGTTCCGAGAACCCGTGCACAGGGTGCTGGAGAAGATAAAGGACGAACCGTACTTCAGGTGGCCGAACAAGATGGCTGGGGAACCTGGAAGGCGCAATCAGAGTCGCTACTACCAGTACCACCAGGATCACGGACATACTACGGAGGACTGCAGGGATCTTTGGAACCACCTGGACCAGCTCGGACTCAGTCCCCCGGGGAAACTAGCTACTTAAGAATGCTAAGCTTTAGACAGAACCAAGGAACTGCATGGTCCACGAACCCAGTCCTATGGGGAAACTAACTGCTTTAGAAAGCTTAAGAGTTAGACAGAACCAGGGAACTGCATGGTCCTCGGACTCAGTCCCATGGGGAAACTAACCACTTGAAGAAAACCAAGTGTTAGACGGAACCATAGGGCTGCTGGGTCCTCGGACTCAGTCCCAAAGGGAAACTAACTACTTTAACTAACTACTTTGAAAGATCCTAAGTGTCTACTTCAAAATCCCACCTTACGTTGTAATTATCAAATGCCACGATTGGCCAAGGTACAATTGAAGTCAAAGTTATACGAAAAACTGAATAGCGTGCAAGTAAGGAAATAACCACAACAAACAGAAAAGGAAATAAAGTTTTCATTTCATTAAGCACAAGGGAATTGCACCCAGGAAGTCACATTACAGATAAAGCAAAAAAAAAAGGGAAAAAGAAAGAGATGCAGAAATAAAGTGCAGCAGGCAGAAGGGCCATGGGGCCTAATTGGCTGCTTCAGTGGGTGGCTGGCCCGTAGCTGCCTCAGGGTCCCCTGAGCCCTGACTGATGGGAATGGCCTGCAGAGGCACAGCAGGAATAGCCGCCCCCTCGGCAGAAGAGACCTGGGCAGCGGGGGAAGGCTCTACAACCTGCTGTGGCGCGTCCTCATTGGAGCCATCACTCAACACAACCACCACGGGAGGATTGCTCCCTTGGATTGGCTCATCAGCAACCCCAGCATCCGAGGCCTCTTCGCCCGGAGTAGCAGCAGTTTCCACAGCAGCCTCCTCGGCTTCAGAGCCATCGTGGGCAGTCTCGCGGATAAAAGGAGGGTAGTACACGTTCTCCTCCTTCCACAAGTCAGAAGAAGCATCCACTCCAGCCTGCCTGAGGGCTTCGCTCCAAGTTTCGGAGCAGTAGCGCCTACATACCCTAGGGACTTGGGATTTGTAGGCAGCTGCTGTCTCAGCTGCCCCGGCAGTGAAGGCTGCCTCCTTAGCTTCCTGCTTAAACGGCCCAGGCTTCCTCCCTGCCCTGCTCTGCCTCAAGCTTGGCCCTCTCAGCCTCTCCTTTGGCCCATTCAGCCACCCTCTTGGCCTCCTCGGCATCTGCCACTTTCTTCGCCAGGCCAGCTATCTGATCCTCGGCGAGCTTCAACTGCTTCTCTGCCTCACCCAGACGCTTTGTCTGAGTCTCGGCCTGCCTTTGGGCACCCTCAAGGCCTGACGTTGCGCTTTCCTTAGCCTGGGTCATTGCCTTCAGTTCCTCCCTGGCTTTGGCAAGGTCCTTCTCCGACTTCTTGAGGGTCCTGGTAGCCACCAGGCGCCTATCGCGCTCCTGATCCAGGGCCTTCCCATGTTCATTGGCCGCCTCTTCCAGCCTGAAGGTGGCCTGTACAGCCTGCCAAACGAAACAAACAAGTTGCAATTAGCCGAGCTCAAAAAGAAGTGAAAGCAAGAAAAAGGCACGAAAAAGCACAAGTGTTAAGGTCTTACCATCCCCAGATACCGCTTGAGGCAGAGGAAGACATCCCTACTCCTCATGGTTCCTAGCTCCGCCATGTCCGCAGGCAAGAGCAGGCATCTCTCCACAGCGTCGGCCACGTACGCGCCTTCGCCATCCTTAAAGTCCCTGAGGGAGGAGTCATCCCTCAAGGGAGCCCCGCGGAGCATCGGGGCGGGGAGCCAGGCCTGGACCTCGGGCGAGGGCGCGACCTGTTTCTCCTGCGCTGAGGGGCCTATTCTCAATTGCTTCGATGGCCGCTGATTGCCATCGCCCTCCCGCGTGGGCCCAGATTTGTCCTCAACGGTCCTCTTACCCTTGTCCTTCTTCTGCTTAGGGTCAGCAGGCTCGTGCCTGGACGACGGGCTCGCCTGAGGCGGAGGAGGAGGAAGCTTGGATTGTGTTGAAGCCGACCTGGTCTGGACAGGACGATTCTTTGGAGATGGGGGAGGAAGCTTCGGCTTGGACTTCCCCGGCTGCCCTTCTAGTAGTTCGGACAGGCTTGGCTGGTACTTCTTCTTGTAGCCCATCTTGCGCCGGGAAGATGTCTGTGACGCGAAGAGGTCTGCCTCGGTTAGACGAGGATCACCCAAGTCTCCAGAGGGGTCCTCGGACTGATGGAGTTGCTCGAAAACGCCGAAATCCTCCTCGGCAGTACCAAAATCTACAGGTTCCCCTTCCCTCTCTAAGTTCTCTTCCGCGGTCTCTGGGAACGAATGGGAAGACGAGGGGACTGCTACTGTGACGCCTTCTGAAGTGGAGGTGTCCTCGGGAAACTCGAACCCGTCCTCGGTCACTGCTATTTTCTGCAGCCGAGGATCCTTTGCTCTGATCACGTACTTCGGGGCCGCAAATGACTTCTGGAGCGGACTGTACCCCAGAATCTTGTGCGCAGCTCTGACTTGGTGGTCTTCTTCGTCCTCGAAATCCGCCGACCTGAGCACCTTCTGCAAGTCCTCCCTATTGATCAAGTTGAAATGGCGCGCATAGGAGTGCGGATCTGCAAAGAGAGTACACGTCCGTGGTTAGAAACCAAACAATACAAGAAGAAATAACGCAGAGAAAGAAGCTAGAATCTATAAATCCCCTTTTATTCCCATTGCCCCACCTGGTTCTCCCTCCGTCGTCGGACAATGAAGGCCATCGTGCCACGCTCCGGACACGATGAGGAAATCCTCATTCATCCCCTTGTTGGACTCGGGGAGGCACTGGATAAGCCGGACCCTGTCGTCCCTCGTCCTCATGTAGTAGGACTTGTTCTTCAAATGTTGAAGATTGTAGCAGTAGTTGACATCGTGATAGGTCAGCCTTAGACCCATCTTTTCATTAAGGGCGTCCACACTGTCCAAAATTCTGAACATGTTGGAGGCGCACTGGGTGGGGGTCAACCGGAAGTAGGTGAGGTAACCCCTCATCACTGGCCCCATGGGGATCCTCATCCCCCCTTCAAGGAAAGCGATGACAGGAATCACCACTTCGCCCTCTCGCCTCTTGAGGTACCACTCCCCCTCCTCACAATACCTTAAGCCCACATTGGCCGGTATCTTGTAATCGGCGATGAATTTCTCCATCGCCTCCTCAGTGCCAACAAACCTCTTAAGTCTACCCATCCTAGATGACGCCTAAGCGGACTAAAAGATGAACGAATGAAAGAGAAGGACGAGTAGAGAGGGAGAAAGCTCAGAGAAAGACAGAGAGACTTACAGAAATGAGGAGGAGTCCTCGGACTGGCTTTTTGTGCTG
Organism: Quercus aquifolioides; assembly: GCA_019022515.1. NCBI lineage: Eukaryota > Viridiplantae > Streptophyta > Magnoliopsida > Fagales > Fagaceae > Quercus > Quercus aquifolioides. The sequence goes on from CM032327.1 coordinate 102,846,206, forward strand.
GAGATGGAGGTGGAAGTTTGGCTGGACTCAGAATAGAGGCGCAGGAGCTCTCGATTGCAAATGAAGAATGAAGAAACGGCTCTAATGGGTACTTATACCCTAGAAAGAAGAGCTGCGCAAGTTTTCCCGCCCATAAGTGCCAGACGCATCTCCACCGTTAGATTGTCATCTGCCCGTTGAACGTGGGGAGCATAAAGCCGCCGAATTTAATGCAAGACACGTTACGCACATCGAAGCGCCAGTAACGCACCTTGGGCAGTTGAAAAGGCGCCAACGCTGACGAGGGATAAGACTTGATTAGACGCGAAGCAGGCCCGAGGATATCAAAATCCTCCTTCCGCCCGAGGATGCGGACAGCATGATTTTGAGGGGCTATTGTGGGGCCAGAATAAGTCAGCAACCCCGGCCCACTCCAAGCCAGGCCTAGAGGCCCATGCCGAGGACGCCCCATGATCCGAGGTCCGAAGACCAAAGTTTAGAGCCCAGGACCCAAGGAGCATTGCCGAGGATGGTTGCATCCTCGGTAGTCCGAGAACAGAAAGTGGGCATACGGCACACCTTTAAGGGGAGTCTCCCCAAGCATCCAAGGAGCAAATAGCAAGAACCAATCACCGGACATTGAAGCATGGCGGAGAAGCAAGTCCCAGGCGAACTGTCACCTCCACATTAAATGCCCTCAACTAACGCTCTGGCCGCATTAATGAGGACAGGACCTCTGAACAGTGCCGTCTTGAGCGCTGCAACCCACTGGAGGTATGGGAATGCGGCTGATGGGACAGGCACTCGAGTGGAAACCGGATTGAGCAACAAATGTAGGGCTAGGATCAACTTATTGGGAAGTATATAATGTAAAAACCCCTCTTGTGAAGGGGGGGGGACGAAAAACCAGAGAAAAAGGAATACTGTAGCAAAGTATTCTCTCTCAACTCTTGTAACCCTTCTGAAAATAGATAATAAGAATTTCCAGCTCCATAAGGCACGTCCGAGGAGCCTCATTGTGTGTTTAAACCCACGTTCTAGTTATTAGCAACCACGTACAACCATACATGGCCGTTGCCTTCTTTACTGAGGCCTAGCTCTTGAGCCCATACTCTACAAATTTATTGAAGGGTTAGCTGGGCTTGGGCCCACTCTCTCAAATCCTTAGAGAGCGCTCGAATCCACCCCCTACAGGAATGATCAAGTAAATTGCTGAACCACGTAAATGTATGATTAAATAGTTTGTCTTTCTAATTTTCGCTAAAATTTCCAATACAGAAATCTTCAAACAGATATGTTTACCTTGGCAGGAAGTTGAGGAAGCAAAGCATGAAGACTAGTGAACATGTTACTCATCTTTTTCCTCCTTTGTCTCTCCGTCCTTATGTGTGTCTCATGCTCCGATTCACCACCACCTTCAGCCTTTCCACTTCTTCTATTTCGCTTCCGACCCAACAATACTTCCTTCTCTTCTTCCATCACACTAGTATTAGAGCTTGAATTAGCTAGGCCGGTTTTTGTGTAACATTTTTTGACCACTACCACAACTCATAAAACTAAATGAATTGGAAAAAGCCCACAATTTGGTCCTCTCTGAACTGTTATATTGGCTTTTCTCTACATGGGTGTGTCTGTGTCTTAAGAGTAAGATTTAGGAGAGCAATGAAGAGTGTTATATAGAGATGGAAAAAAGGTGTGAGAACTGAGAAGTGGTGGGTAGGGGCAGGTGAGAACTGAGAAAGAGATATGCATGATTCGGTTAACACCAATTACCAATAAAAGAGAACAAAAGAGTGAAGTACAATCATGAGACACTGCCGAGATTTGGCTTCCAAACAAAAACGGACAGTAACCGCGTATCGGAAAAGATTTCTCAAGCCGGGGTCCTTGGCTCTTTGCACATCAGCTTCTTAGTTCTTACACAGAATTGCGCTGACCTCCCCTCGAATTTTCTGTTATTACACTCCATTCCGTCTAGTTTAAAATAAAACACTCGCCTTTCTTAAAATGTGAAGAATAAGAACCTTTTATCTTACTTTTTTATTTTTTATTTTATACTCTATCAATTATAGTATATCATATGTATGATCTTTCTTTTTTTTAATTTTGTTAATTTTTTTTTTTTTTTTTGGAATGTAAAATGAATACTTGTCAAATTGAAATTAGTAGGAGTATAAAATGGAACACCAAAAATGAAGTAGGCAATTTGTATTCCTAACCTCTCCTAAATGAATAGGAAAGAAAATTATTAATAATCTTGAATAACTTTTTCACCCATGATTTAAACTATCATCTACACTCCCTTTTAATAGGAAATTGAGTTTTTTTTTTTTTTTTTTTTTGGGGGGGGGGGGGGGGGGGGGGGGATTGTTGAAACCTTTTATTTAATCATTTAAGGGAGATTACTTTAAATAATTAGCATTTTAGGGAATGTGAGTGTTTTGTTCTAAACTAAAAGAGAACTAAGTGTAATAACAAAATCCCTTAGTGAGGTCAGTGCAATATTCCCTTTTACTTGATTCTCATAAGGAAAAAATAAAAATAAAAACCTTGGTTTTACTCTTTTATTATGATAATGACCATATTCTTAGGGATCAAGCTTCAAAATAAATTTAGATCCAATGCAATAACTAGGGTTCTTACAAAGTAAAAGGTAGATTAGAAAAAAAGTAACATTCTTTACACTCAATATTTGCTATTACACTCGATCCCAATATGTCAAATTGAATTATATTAATTAGTTTTCTACAATTCAAAGTGGTGATTGTGTAAATTTAGTGATGTTGCAGAAGCCTAAAGAAAACACACATGATACCCTCTTGATAGAACAAAAATTAAACGGTTAGTTCCTGGTAGTAAACCTCGATTCCTGGTAGTAAACCTCAAATCCATGAGAGGTTTCCTGAATCAACAAGAAGAAGAAAATTGAAATCCACCAGAGAAATAATTTGACAAAAGTCTGTGTTTATTGATAATAATCTAATTTGCCTCTGACAACTACAAAACATATAAATATTAAGAAAAACATCTAAAACCCTAATTCGCATTAATTACGCGATTAGGTGACAAAATACCAAAATTTATCAAAAATGGCAAAATTGAGTTAAATGCAGAATCATAAACTACCGACCTTAAGGGAAAGTTATTAAGGAAAAACAAATATTACTATAAATAGCAAAAACTCTGTTTTTGGGTCCTTAATGAAGGAATTCACCTAAATTTTGGCGACAGTCATAATTATGTGTCTGGATCAGAATGCCGTTTCCCTTCAACCTGCCAAATTTCATGCAATTCCGACACTATCACCCCGATGGCCTCTATTGGCACCCCCTTTTGATCTTACATTGTGACTTCCTGCGCCCCTGCTGCTCCAGGAAGGCATGTGCTGTTTGTTCTACATCATTTAGGTAAAGTTGTGGGCGATAGAGAAGATCAACTTCAAGTTTCAACCAAGAAACATAAATGTGTCAACTATAGAATAGCACAAGCCATGATATGGCTGTTATATATCACACATCAAAAGTAATCTGAGTCCCACTGAATGCACGGCCATATCAAACCATAATGTTTCCAGTTCATTTAAAAGAGAAAGTTACTTAGTCCCCAAGGTACTTACTAGCTTCACCATCTACTCTTTCTGATCACTCTAAAACAGATAAAGTAGTTTCAGTTTCTGAAGCTTTTCCAGTCCTAAGTTGTTTTGCTATTCAAACTTTCTGAAGATTCTACAAAGAATGACGTCTGAATAAATTAAGCTTGACCTCTTGTCCTTATGTGTTGCATGAACATATCATCATTATTTTGTAACAAACACTTGCTGCTAAAAGAATCATTGGCCAATGTGTGCCCTTATCAAAATGGTTCGAGAGTCTCCTAGATTTTATTAGGTGCCTTCTAAACTCCATGAGAGAGAGATATGATTCAATTAGTCTATGATCCTTTTGAGAAAGAAGATATCTCATGAGTCATGAGATGTTTCTCTCACAACATATGAGATCTATATGTGTGGGACTCACGCATGATGTAAGAGAAATGTCTCATAAAACCGTCTCATAAGATAATTTTTCTTCTTGAGGGAGGTTACAATATTTTGGCATTTGGTAGTTTTAATCCTAACTCCTTAGAGACTCCAACTCCCTTTCCGCAAAAATTTATACTCAAAAAAATAGACTAGCTTTTAGAATTTGAAGCAAATCATAGTTGGGGTAGAGTAATTTGAAACTTGGACTTCTCTATTAAAAACATAAAAAAATGCCAACGCTCTTGGCATATTTGTGCTTTTTACCCTATATGTGTTTGAAAAAGTGGAAAGATAAAGAGTAAATTATTATTATGTCCTTATTATTAGAAGTAAAAGGATGGAAAAGTAAGGGCAACTTTGTGCTTTCCTCCTCATTACCATTTTTACCTCCTATTTTCTACCAAATTTGGAAGAAAAAAATTGTGGTTATCTCTTATTTTTTACCAAATTTGGAAGAAAAAAATGGTGGGCCGGGTGAAAAACTCCATCCACTCCATCATCCTATTTTTTTTCTTCTCAATTTTCACTCTAACAAAACAATAGAAAATTATATTTTTCTCTCCCTTTTTTTTACCCAATTTTCCATCCTCTCCTTTTCACCCAACCAAACATAGGCTTTATAGATATGCCATGATCAATGCCTAATTGGTCGTATATATGTTGTTTGCTAAAAAGAAAAGAATTGCATAGTTAAATTATGGTTTGCCTTTGTTGGGCCTTGTTGGTATGGCCTATAAGACTTCTTTTACTTACTTATGGCCCATATTCTCAAGCCTACTGCGCACATGTGTACATAAAGATTAGGAAAACGAGAGAGAGAGGGAGAGAGGGTTTTGGGGTGATTTCTTCTACTTCTTCCTTCTACCATGGTTATTGAAACCGATTGAAACAAGTGTCTCAAAGTTTTATGGGTTTTCTTTCAATAATTTGTTTGGAAGATTTCTTTGAGGTAAAGTTGGGTTTGTAAAGCTCCTAATTAATATTAACCTTTTATTATTTTCAAGTTTATTGTATAAGATCAAGTTGAGTGATAAATTGGAAAATAGACCTTGAATTTGAAATCTTCACAAAAATTTAACTGGGAAAGTGATTGGTTTGAGTAAAAGAGCATTGTTTATTTCATATACACTATCACACATACATATTCACTAAAAATAAAGGAAAACACAATGATTTCAAAGTTCGAATTTGTGACTTCACTTAACAAAAAGTCAAATATTGGACAACGCCAACCAATTTATGGAGTAGGAGAGAGTGGGGCAAGCAGAGAACATCAGGGGAAATGGGGAATGACATTTCCACCTACCATTTGTCCGTACAGTATATATATATATATATATATATATTTTAAGGGGTAGAAAAACCATCTTGAGAACATATTGCTGTCCTTTAGGAGAATGGTTACAGTTACACAATGAATAGTGTGGCTTTTGCAATAACTATATATGTACATCACATATGTGTTTTGAGAAAAACGTCTCCTAGGCAATCTAGCAAGTTTCAAGAGTAATGAGAGTGTTAAGGACATTGTCATAATGGTGCAGAAGATATTGATAGTCATTGATCCTTTGGAAATTTTAAATATTGAAATTCATATGATCAAATCAATGAGGTCTTACTCTAAGTATAAAAACTCTGGAGGTTGATTGCAAGATATAATCCTGATATATATTTTTTTTAATGATAATTATGGCTGAAGTATACTTTTAAGCAGCCACATATATGATTCTCAAAAAAAGTCACATGTATAGCTTTTCTGAAATAATTGCATGAACATATTCATGCATATATATAATACAGAATATACAAAAAAGAAGAAGAAAAACAGTTGGTTGAGCTGCCAACCTGCCATGATACTCCTCCACAAGTATGAAGGTTTATGACCCAACTTTGCCCTAAGAAAGTCACAATCCAAAAAATATTTTGCCATTCAGTCATTCTAAAGAATCGAAACAATCTGTTGTTGTAAAAAACAAGTTAGGAATAAATATAAGTAGTTTTGTTCTATAACTCAAGGACAAGCAATACCCTGATGTTAAAAAAAAAATGGAAATAGAAAATTCAAAACGATCAAAACCAAGCTGATACTGTGTTAACAGTTTACCGTGCCTCCATTTCATTTACTGAATATTTTATCAAACACATAATTTTTTTAAACACGGTCTAGCAATGTCAGTCCATTAATGATAAAACTTAAAAAAGAAAAATGTGAAGCCTTTATGTAACAATAAGCACCAAAAAACAAAAAGATGAAAAAAATCTTATACAAGGGGTATCAACAGTTTGGATCCCACAATTGTGTTGTTACAACTTGTAAAGTAACCCACGGGTGTCAGCCATTTTCAGTGTCATATGCAGTTTCTTTGGTATTTGCCAAAAGAAAATGTTTAAGGTGGAGGGCATCTCTTAAGAGTCTTGGCTAAGGCACATCTAACAAAGAGATCTTTCCAGTGTGGCTGGTATCTGATTGTAGCTAAAGTGTGCCATCACTTCTGATTTCCTTCAAATTGCCAAAAAGGAAGGAGATAATATAAAAAGAAAGACAGAATTAATACCAAAATTCAGATAACTTAGTTACATGTTCATACTAGAGTTACCTGGGAAGAGGGAAGATTTAAGGCATTGTAGTGTGCCTGAGCTGATTCATCAATCAATTGATTGGATTGAAGTACCAACGGGTTGATTGAACCAATTGAGGTTTCTGAAATGGTGATGTTTGTTGCTGAAGGTATGACAAATGGCTGATTGGAGAGAGTGCATTGGTTGGGAAGATTAGAAGCAGATTGCCTCAAGCTTTCCTCGTTCCCAAAAAATGTCCCCATGCCTCTGCTCGAATTCAGACATCTATTTCTCTCGTCAAAGCTCATTCCTGGCTGAGGCAACTGAATTGGCTGCAGTACTCCTGGTAAGCACATTGGGTGCAAACTCAATCCATTTCTCATTGATAACATCTGTAAGACCAATCACAATGAAGAAGTGTATTGAGGATTGCCCCGAAAATTATTACAGTTTCCAATTTTGCCGCATTTTCTATTTGGTATAACAAGGATAAAGGAAGGTCAAAGAGAGAAAAGGCATTGTATAGTTCCAATAAAAGCTGAATGAGGTGGTATTATGTGTAACATGTTACACAAAATAATAAATCAAGCTGAATAGTGAGCAAAATTTAGAGTAGTCAACTGCAGCTTGTCAGTAGTAACTAGCAATAAAATCTAGGAATTTAGCTAGGTAACAATGTCAACCCCCTTGGATATAGTGCTTTGCTCGCAGGAACACAGGGAAAACTTCTACAAAGTTCAAAGAAATTACCGTGGATAAGCACAATATAGTAGATATAAGCTAAAAAGAAAAAAAGAAGCCTAATAATAGCATGATCTGTGAATGGTGATTCCAATTGAAAATGACCCAGTCCCAATCATATAAAGAGGCACCGAGCCGTCAATGAGATACCACTCAGGAAGAGATATAATGTGGTGATTTTAAAACCATGCTTTAACTGTTTTCAGAAAATTTGGCTTATATATACCTTTGATCAGAGTGATCATAAAGTTAACCGGCCAAGTAATACATGGAAAGTAACGGAGTGTCAAATTTTCAGCCACTTCAAAAATATAAGCTTAATCACATTACACAATGATTTAAACGGTAAATTGTGTTGTTCCCCAAACTCTTCTTTCAATCATTCGTACCATTCCTTTGTAGTATTTGAATAACAAAGTAATAGTAATCCAAAAAGAAAATAAGGTACAATCTTCAATGGGAATGCAATTTGTGGTCTTAACATGGTTACAGCTCACAATGTTGATCAAGTTCTTTCCTCTTGCTATAGAATACTAGTGATACCAAGTTCAAGTTATGTACTATTAACTAAACTTTACTCCAACTTACCTCTTTTTTTTTTTTTTCTTTCTCTTTTTCTATTGGAGTTGCACATACCCTTTTATCATGCCATGCTCCCAAATATTCAAGTTTTTCTCTTTTCTTTTTTTCACTTCTTTTACTTGCGTCTCTAAAGGTTGAAACACAAATAAAATTCATGTCATAGTAAAGAGGCTATTTCTCAATAACCCTATATGACATTAATACAGATATTTTAGCATATCATATATGATATGTTTTCTTGGTGAACATCTCCTTGCTAATATCTAAGCTGCTAAGACAGGGCAAGCATCTCCTGTTCTTGAGAAAGGTTTCAATGGATGTTTTCTAATACAAAATGGCTAGTTTTAAAGTGCCTTAATATATTCTCTTTTCTTTTCAGGTAATCAACATGGAAATTTTTGTGTAGACATGAGTCATGATTCAATTCTGGTTATCTACACTCTAATTTTATTTTGGTAATTGTCAACGGTCTACTTGGTTTTTTGTTTTTTGTTTTTGTTTTTGTTTTTGTTCTTTTTTTTTTTAGCTTGGTTTTCACTTTCAATTGTTCATTTTCGTTACAGATCCATCCATGATCGATGTCTATTGTTGGCGTAATTTAATCCACATCTATCTGCTACTTATTTTGTTTTAAAAAGATCTTAATTGAGGCATCAAAATTTCCTTCTTATTTCGTATTGATAAATTACTAGTTGTTCAAAAGAGTTAAGTTGTTTATAAATCATAAATTTAAACTCTAACACGCAGCATCTTATCATTCCAAAAAAAATTCATTTTGTCTGTCTTCTTTTTCTTTCCTTCTTTTTTAAAATAAGTTTTGGCCCTAATAGACCATCTTCTCCTGTTTTGAGAGAGAGAAAGAGCCTTAACAAGTAGGGCTATTGAGTGAATCATATCATATGACTATTAAATGGTCATGTGACTACAAGACGCATGTATTTAGCCATTAAGCCGCAACATTTTTACTAATTTGACTACAAAAGGCTTACAAATTGACATAACAATAAATTTGATTAATGCCCACTTTAACAACATTAAAAATAAATGTCTGAATTATTATTATTATTATTTTTTTTTTTTACAAGTGACACATAAGTCTATAAAATTTATGTGGTAAATTTGGTTGTAAAGCTTATGTAGTAAATTTATAGTATCATTAGCATTAATCTTTACCAGTTAGGCTGAACTACATGTCTGGTCGGCTTCAAGTACATAAACATAGACCCAAAACAGCATTGACTCAAAGAGAAAACTCACCTGTACTTGAAGCTGAAGCTGCTTCAAATATTCGATCGCTTCATCTAGCATAGAAGCCTTATCAGTCTATCCAGAAAAAGTAAAAATCAACAAAAAAGAAGAAGAAAAGTAATCATCAAAGCAATCATTTGAAAGATCAAGTTCAAATTCAGGGGTAAAGAATGAAAGAAAAAGAATAAAGTGTACCTTGTTAGAATTTGGAATTAGATTCTGTAAAGCTTTCATTTTCTCATTAATCCTACTCCTCCTCCTCTGCCCACACCAATCAACCAACCAAATCAACACAACTCAGAAATCATAATTCACTGTTTGTAAAATAAACACAAGCACACCCATACACACAAAAGAATGTAGCATTGAGAGGCTACCTTCTCTGACATATTATGAACCTCTGCAGCTCTGCTCCTCTTTGATGAAGAAAGAGGTGGGACTGGTTTTTCTGGCACCTCAGACCCCTCGGGACCCTTCTAAGTCAAACAACAAAAATCCGCAAACTCAAAATTTTCCACATTAACAAGAAAAACAAAAAAAATTTAGAAAGTTTATGTCAGTTTGGTAGTTTTGCTTTAAAATGGGAGACCCCACATTGACATTTTGAATAATTCTATGGTACTTTAATGACATTTTCTTTTGGATTTGAAATTCAATGATCCTAACCAATCATTTCAACTGTTATAATGTTAAACATTTATGCTAAGAGTTTGTAGCTCAATTGGCTCTCTTGGTATTTCAAGACGTATACAGTTCAAATCCCCCGTCTTCCATTATTGTAACTATTGAATTATTGAAAGAAAAAAAAAAGTTGTAATTTTAACCATTTTAATGTTTACAATCTCAACCATTCATGTATATGTACAAGGACAAACTAATTATCTTAATTAATAGTTAGCACACAAAAAAAATCAATTTCTGTTTCTTTCTCCGCCAATTTTCTCAGCAACCAAACAGAAATCCGTAAAAAAAAGAATTGAAAATTTCAAAAGTACCTCGCTGTCGCAACTGAAGTCACCGAGATTATTCTCCGACGTGTTCTCGTTACTCTCTTTCATGTCAGCTCTAGGATCTGAGAAAACGACACCGTACGAAGATTCAATAGCGACACCCGAGTTTCCATCTCTAGCTACTCGGCACTCCGACTCGGACCGATTCTCCGATCCTGCAGCTTTCAAAAACATTGATTGTGCATGTGATGGCTGTGAATACATGTATTTTGATGTATAGGCCATGCAAGAAGAAGACGAAGAAGCAGAAGAAGAGTTGTGGTGCAAGAATTGGTTAAGAAAAGTAGATATATCTTCGGATTCCGGAGCAACCGATTGAACCGAAGAAGATGGAACTGTTGTTCCGTACAGATCCGCCATGGAAGAGGAAGAAGAAGAATCACTTTCTCTTTTCTCTGTTTTACGTGTTGTTTTGAAACTTTGGAGCAATAAAAAGTGAGTTTAAGTTTAAGAAGTTTTAAGATTTAAGGATGTTTTTTTTTTTTTGAATTTTTGATAACGGAAACAACGTCACTCACAGCCACAGGGTCTCAAAGCTAAAAGCATTTAGCTTTTTGCTAACCAATGTTTGATTACTCTCCCGCCTAATCATCCTTCTAGAAAAATGTTTTTTATTTTTTTAATTTTTTAATTTTTTTTTTACTATTACTAGTAATAATTTTGATGATTACTAAATTGTCTTTTTGTAATTTTAAGGAAGGTGACGAAAGTCAAAGGTATCATGTCACTCACCGACTTATCCAACCAAACATCATCTTAGCCTGCTATTGCAACGTAGATTTCATTTATTAAACTGCAAATCCCGAGGTCTGCTTTTAGTGACGTGTTGGCATATGCTTCGGTTAGCACCTATTGATTTCACCACCCGCACTCTTTTGCGGTGGACACTCACTTGTAGGTAGGGCTGTCCACGGGTCGGGCCGGGTCGGTTTTGGACCCAACCCGGACCCGACCCGCCGGCGTCGGGTGGGAGGCGGAGGGACCCGAAACCGACCACCGGCGTCCATCGGTCGAGTCGGTTACGGGTTCGGTGATGATCGGGTCGGTTCGGTCGGTGGAGAGAGTCGCCGGATTCTGCAAACTTCGCCGGGATCTTCGAAAACTTCGCCGGAATCTGCAAAAACTTCACCGGGATCTTCGAAAACTTCGCCGGAATCTGCAAAAACTCACTCCATTTGCACCGAAAATCGCCGAGATCACGAGATCACCACCTCATCTGGACGGAGAACTCGAGATCTCCACTCGATCTAGGCGGAAATCGCAAGATCTACACCGGATCTGGGCGAAGAACTCAAGATCTCCACCGGATCTGGGCATAGAAAGGGAGATCTCCACTAAAACTGGGCTGATCTGAGAGAGAAAGGGAGGAAAATCTCGCGAAATCTACCTATTCTTCGGTCGGGTCGGTTCCGGCGGGTTGAGAGGAGTGAAACCGAAACTCGAACCGACGAGGGTCGGGTTTCGTTGGACAAAACCGTCACCGACCGCGGTGGTGCTCGGGTCGGTCGGCTTTCGGTTCGGATGGCGGCGGATCGGGCGGTTCCGGCGGGTTGAGCGGGTCCTGGACACCCCTACTTGTAGGTGTGGAGAGGCCTGAATTTAAATTCAAGTTCCTAGAGAAGAAGTTATTGGGTATCAAATTATAGTAAGTCGGTATCAAAATTTAATAAAAACTGAATGGCGTGTTATTATTTGATATAATTTATTAAAAAATAATAAATAATTTATTCATATATATATATATATATATACTTAAATTAAGTTTGAATAGAATTTATTAAAAAATAATAATAATAAAAAAATATATTTTGATTTATTTTTTATTTTATTTTAATTAAGGTAATTAATGTACATGTTTTAAACGACCCAAATAAAACAAGACGAAAGAGACAGGGCCCTTAACCAACTCAATTGTTAGCCAAATGGACCGAAACTATAACGTGAGATGGGAATAAGACAAGACATACCCTATTACTAGTACAAATCAAAAGCCCAACAACAAACAAGATTATGGGCCACTAATAACATAAACAGACCAATCACAAAAACGAGATTTTTAGTAGCCACTTTATCCTTTATGATTGTTGTGATCATCCATTCCATGGTGAAATACGAAGAGGCTTCAACACGTTCTCAAACCACCTTCCAAGATAGATTTAGAAATATTTAGATCAACTGATAGGCTGATAGCAAATAAAGAAGCCTTTACTTACCCCATAAGCCCTCACTTAGATCAATGATATCAGTCCAAATATATGTAATTTTTCCTTCTTTATCACTGCATCTGCATGTAACTGTAAGTAGGACAACACAAGACTCAATAATAAATGCATTATAATAATGCTAGGATACGCCCCAACCCACACCCTGCTTTTATGTCACATTTTGATTAAATTTTAGTTTCTTTATGTATAAATGGTAGACCTATGTAAAAGTGTTAAAATCCAATCATGAGTTTACACATAAGCAGGATGTGGATTTGGGTGTGTCTCTAACATTACTCGATGAGATAAATTTATCCCATTGAAGGAGGGACCATTTATTGTTGATATTATTGCATGTTCTTTTGGTCATCTAAGTTTTTTTTTTTTTTTTATGGTTAGAGATTACATTCTTGGCCTTCATTGTCAAATCTAGAGGACTTACCTTGCTAGTCTGGAATTCAAATATATTTCCACTTTCACAATATGATCACAGATGATAGCAGCAAAAAGAGTGAAGTCCTTGGCTTGCTCTGCAAGACCGCATCCGAATTGGGTTAAGGATCAACTTGACCCATTGAGCAGGAAAATAATAGGCATTGAACTCAAATGGAGGGGCCAAATGGAACATGCTTAGGCTTGCTAAGAGAAGGTACATTCAAAGATAAAATGGACATTAGATTCAGCAAAACTCAGTACACAAGTCCACCAAGGCAATCTGAATATGCAAATTTGCATTAGCAGGAAGAATCTCCTAAGCAAATTTCCACAAAAAGATTATCAATCTCTCATATATTTTCAATCAGTTCCTCATGACTAGCTCCATATGGTTGGAGAAACAATTACCTCAATCTAGGTAATATGCGACTTTAACTGAAAATTTATCATTAGAACTAGGGGTGCAAAATGTTTTAAACATTCCGGAAAGTGGGCTTCCAATGTGGGCCTCCAAAGTAACTAATTTTATTTTTCGATACTGTTACAATTCATTGGGCTCATTAGAGTAATGAATTCAACTTTTGGTCATAAAAGAGAATATGTCATCATCAAAAGTATGAGAAGAAGGTTATGGTGCTTTATAGAGATAAATGCCAGAGACTATGGTTTAAAAAACCAGACTGGATCGGACGGTTCAACTGGGAACTGGACCTTAATTTGGTCTGGTTATCATCAAAAATTGAAAATTGAAGAAAAAGCAAGAAAAATTGGAAACCGCAGGTTCAATCGGAAAAATAAGGAACTGGTGCAGTTAAACTATTTCTTGTAACTGAAGGGGTAAAAAAAAACTAGAACCAAACTAGCCAAACTTCTTAAATCTACACTAAAATGAGATTGAGGAAAATCTTAGATGTGTTGGTGACAATAAAATGAAAGAGATACTAATGTGTTGGATGAAATGTATGAAAAATCTATGCATGCTTTGAGCCTTTGACTGAAATTAGATGTTGAAGAAGAACTTGTCTTGAGAAAGATTGGAGACTTGAGGGAGAGAGTGAGTCTGAGAGAATATCTCACCGTGTGCCTGTGCCATGTGGAGGAAAGAAAACTGAAAAATGAAAAGAGTTTGAACTTTGAAAGGTTGAAATTTTAAATATGATAAGACTTTTTTTTTTTTGAGAAACAAATATGATAAGACTTCAGAGTACTGATTGATATAATAGAAGTAAGTGGTAACGTGTGGTGCTAGATTTTGGAGGTAGAAAAAAAAGAAAGAAAGAGTAAACCAATGTAGAGAAAGTGGAAAGGTAGTAAGTTTATGAATTGTCTTGTCATCATGACATTTGGGTTTTAGTTTTTTGTAATAAATAAATCGTTAAAGTTAAACTATTAAACTATTATTTATAAAAATGAAATTACTAACTCAGCAAATTATAAGTTATGAAAAATAAAAATTCACATAAAAATATTTAATTTATATTAATTATAACATCATCAGTCTGACCTTGGTCGAACCAGAAATTGATAACCAATCTCTTTTCTAGTTCTTTGTTTATATTAGTTTTCTTTTCCAATTCTTTGTTTATATCAAGGGTCCAGATTAGGTCTAGTGTCTAGTGACACTAGACCCGTTGGAATTGTGACACGTGTCTATTTTTAGACATGTGTCATCATCCAACTAGGTCCAGTGCACTGAAAGCACTAGACCCAAACCTCTCCCTTATATCAGCTTTTAAAACCATGCCAGACAAAATTGTGGAAGTTGCAAGTAGTACATTTAGATTTTAGAAGCACTAAATAGTCCCTAGTCTTTATATAGATCTTGGTGAAAAACCATCTCACAAATATAATACATTTTTTTATCCATTTGGAGTTCAAAACTTAAGGCATCATCAACAGCACCCTAGACAGGGAAGAATTATCTTATACATTGATTGCATGCAAGCGATAGACCACACGCTGACACGCCTATAGACTCTACTTCTTGTGAGGTACGAGACCACATACAGAAATACCAATTCTTTCTTTTTCTCTATTATCTCTATAATGAAAGATCTCTCCCAAACCCCAATGGCTCCCATCAAAGAAATACAAACTAAGCGAAATGTGGCATATAGATTATAGGCTAACATTTTCGGTGAGAATTGGCTAATAGCAAATTCTCCAGGCAAATATGGTGGGAATGTAAGCAAATAATATGTACTGATGGGAGAGAGTTTTGAATGAATAGTTAGCTTGTTCATCAATCAAGCTCTGCAGAATGGTGACATCCAAATCAGACATCTGCAAGATTGGTCATCGTTCTTAATTAAAAGAGAAGTCAAAATCTGATATAATCATCTACATCTGTAATGCCAAAAGGCAATAAGCTGAATGTTTAATAAACATTGAAAATTAATCATTTGTTGATAAATGGAAAGTTTAAAACTTTGTTATGCTTTCCCAAGTCCCAAATCCACCGCCTCCACAAGGAGATGCTGGCTTGAATAGAATTAAAAATTGAAAATTTTGCTCTGGCTCTTGGATGAGATGGTGCCATGGCCAGCTTCACATTGAAGAACAAGAAAGAAAGGTGTAGCAAGTGATAAGCACTGGAGTGTTGGATCACTAACCCAGAACAGACCAAAGCAATTTCATGGCCAGCGCTCTTTCCAATATGAGGAACTAACGGCCAGAAAATTAATGGTCATCTCTCTTCGCCATCGCTGTTGTTTTACATATGGGGCACAAATTCTTGTGCGTCAGCCATTGTTTTATACAGTTGGTATGAAAATCATGCCCACATTCCAGTGTCCCAAGATTATCTCCATCTTTGTATTCCTCCTGCACATCATAATACACAATAATTCAGGCAAAGAGAAGAAAACCAATACCTACCCCCCACCCCCAACATAAGTCAAGTTGGTCACACTTACCTGACAGACACAGCAGGGTTCTCCCTCAAGTGGAGACCCTATTGCAATAGAATACTTTCGCTGTCTCAAATGATTTAATATTGTTTCTTCACTCAATCCCGTGCTAACATTTCCAATGCGCTCTTCCAGCGCCAATAACTCCTATAATTCCAATACACACCATATTACAAGAATAAGGATTTTTAAATAAAAAAAAAACAAAAAATAATAATAATAACCGAAATGTCTAGATTAATTTTTTGTAAAATTTACCTCATAAGACATGTTATCAACATCCAGCCGCATATCCCTATGTCGATCATGAATATCCGCCACCCCAAAAAACACTGACTGGTCAAGTATCATGACATCCTGACAAAAAGGTGGAAGCATATGTCAGAAAAGTAGTCATATGCCACTATTCTTAAATCATAAACAAGATAAGAAAATAATGCAAAATCTAACCTCAAATCGCAAGTTTTCACCCCTACGCATGAGACCCAAGACATTGCGAATCTGCTACAAACAAAACAACAAAGTAAGCTTTAGAAGGTCACTTTTTTGTCAAGACGACTTGAATATTGCAAATGAGTATTAAAGTAACACAGACATCGTATGTTGGGAAACCAATGAAATATAGTTTTAGAATATAGAAATTTTTGCTGGACATCAAGGTATCCATATGGTTGAGTCTATGTAAATCCCCCCCCACCCCCAAAAAAAAAAAATAGAGTCAACATATTTGAATTTAAAAAGAAAACATCATAGCAAACCAGAGCTCTAGAACAGACCTCAGATACAAGCCTGCCACTTCCTTCACCGGCAGCAGCTGAACCTCGTAATAAATAGGGGATTCCAAGTCCAGCATCGCCATGTCTCTCCATCCACAATGCTGACCTTGGGTGTGACTGATGATGACCCTGACTGCCAGGTCCAGATGAAAAAACCATTTCTTGTGAGGAAACAGGAGGGCCTGAACGCAACAGAGAATAATTACTGCTGTTGCCTCCGGACTCAGACCCAGCAGAAGAAGACAATGATCGGCGGACATAATCAGACAATCTTCGAGGAAATTGTGGAGGATTCTGTTGAGGAACTAAGGTAGGAGCAGACAATGGATGGACACCTGAACTGGGGCCACCAGTCCGAGAAGTAGAAGCAATATTTCCTGGAATACTTAAATTTACACCAGTTGAACTTCTATTTGCTGGATTTCTAACAAAATTTCTGACTTCAGTAGCAGGCACAAACATAGGATTTTCCAAAAGGTTTCTTGACATGCTTCTTGAGCCCATTTCTTCATGAGGTCCAGCATCTCGGTCTCCAGAAACAACAGCGCTTGATGAACTGCCAATTCCTGAGCTAGATCCTCCATTCCACCTAAACGCTTGCACATTTCGTGGCAATGCAGGAACATGGATAAAAACTGGCTGACTATGAGGAATCATATTATCTGCAGCAGGTGCTGACCTCAAGTCCAAAGAATAATCAACTGGAAGAAGCCTCGGTGGCAGCTGGGAAGATGAAATACTAGAATGCCTAACAGCACTCTCTGTTGGGAATAAAGTAGGGGCAATAGAATCTTGTTGATTGGGAGGAGTTATCCTTGCACGGGAATTTCTTAGGGAGCTTCCCGCCACTCTTAAATCAGGAATGCTGTCAGAAGCAATGTCTCTTGCACCTAGCCTGAGTCTTGGGTTCACCGGTTCTGATGGAGCAGATACACCTAAACTGCTACTCCCGTTAAAACGAGCAGGAACAGCAGACCATGCACTATTTTCTGCCCTCTGAAAGTAGCTAGGACTTCCAGATACAGAAGACTGTCCAACAGTTCCATCAAGAGCTTTTCTTTTACAGGATACACGGCGACCCTCCATTGAACAACCTGGTCTGCCATCATTCTGTTCCACCAAAAATCCACCACTTCTGGAATGAAGTACATGATTATCAGAACCACTAGGAGGTGGGATCCACTGATTTTCTGATCCACTAGACTTGTGCATATTAGGACATTCCAAGACTTGACTATTATCATCACCATTACCCACAAAACCTGTGTTTAAGTTGAGATTCTGGGTATGCACATCAGAATTGGAACTTTGCAAAAACAGTGGGTTCATATTGACATTTTCAACTGAAAATATATGAGTTGGTTCACAGCTCTGTTCTTCTAACCTTGAACCAGCCCCAGCACAACCACTTCCAGAAGATGGCCATCCAAGTTCTGCTTTCCGCTCTTCATGACTGACCTCACTCTGGGCATTGCCAGAACTAGGTTCACCTAAGCTCCATCCGCTAGACATCGGCCGTTCATGGTTCATAGAATTCAAATATGTGATGTTCATATCACTGGGTGATAGAATACAATCTGGCATTAGATTTCCTGCAGGATTTCGCATATTATTCCAGCAAATCTGCTGCTCTATAGCAGCATTACTCGATGTAGATCCATGGTCAAATTCCAAAGTCTCAGTCAAGGAACCAATTCTACCCCTCTGCCCTTGCATTGGGGCTAATAATAGCTTCCTTAGAAACAACAACAACAACAACAGTCGAGCCTTAGTCCCAAAATTTTATGTCAGCTATGGATCCTCAACAGCTTTGTTATAAAGATACAGGTAAAAGTCTGGAAAAAAATTCCAATAGAAACTGTAAGTCAAGTACACTTTCAGTACACCTGATACAACAAAGCAACAAAGACATTGGATTAGGAAGTTAAGAGAGCTCCAAACTAATCTACCAATATAACAGTCTATTGCGTATGCATTATGTTGGTGTTCAAAGTTAGGGTGCCTAAATGAGGTTGCTGATGACAAGGTAATTCTGATGCCTGTTAGTGATGCCTTGTTTTTCTTATTCTCTCCCCCTTCCCAAAAAAAAAAGATCCGTCTTTAACTCCCTTTGCTGCTGCTGTTGATGGTAGTGGTGTGGTGGTGGTCAAAATTATCATACTTATGTATTTGCATTAGAATGTGTAAAAATGCCAACTTGACCTGAACACAAGGTGGAAATTAAGTTTAGATCAATGATGTTGTTATGAACAAGTAATTATCTCATTTTCATTTAGTTATATTTTGACAGGTTAGTGTGGGATGTTGGTAGAGTGATTACTAAGTAGTCATGCACTGTAGTCTTATGTATGGCATAGTTAATTTGCTAACATTTCCATTCAATGAAACCTTAAATATTTTTTCTACAATTTCTTCTGCATTTAGTTACTTGATACACTGCTTGCCATTTCAACTCTCATGTGTTTTATAAAAGTATGATATTCTAAAACTGTAGTTGTTTTAAGCCATATATAGACCTATCAGATAGATCAATGGAAGTTTGGAACATATAACATGCATCAGAGTCAAGTACAAATTATTGGTTCTCTCTTTTGTGTTTTGACTAGGTGAAAATTTTGGCTGCATTGATGAAGTTTCTTGACACTTGAGAACCCAGAAGCTATTTATCTCTATTTAGTGTCAAGAGGAACAAAAATACAGGAACCATCCTTACATTACATTATGAACACAGAAATGATGGCCTTATCAAGTTTCTCAGATGGTCAGATGTCAAGAAGCTTCAGCAACGAAGCAAGATTCAGGACAAAAAAAGGGGAAGCAAACCATCTACAAACTCAAAAGTAACATTAATAATTGATGTTTCGTACTATTCAACTCACAATGGGCGTAAAATCATCCAAACATCAGTTGCTATTCTATATGTCAATATACCAATAACGACTGTAAGCTCATAATATCATGTCTACATGAAACATAGAAGGGTGACAAGTACCACTAGAACACCAATGGTAGTAGATGATTAGCAATGGCAATCAAAGCAAAAGTTACAGAAGCAAAAGGCAATAGCAAATCAACCCATATGCTATCTCGACCTGCTAACAGTAAATGAATAACAAATCGACTTATTCTTTACCATTTTGTATATATGGATGAAAATTAAGCTCAATGTGAGATACAAAATTACGCCAACCACGCATCATAACCTTAAGACACACAAGGGATACAAGCATTCCTGTAAAAATCACAATCTCCACCACCCAAACCTCAGCCTACAAAGTAAATAAACAGGAAGCATCCATACTACACAGAACCCCCACCAGAGCATTTCAAAGCAATCACAATCACATATAATCAAACACCAACAAGGCAAGCAAAAACTAATGCTACAGAACCACCAAGTCAAAGTTACATGATTTCAAAGGCAAAACAGACACAAAAAAGCATTCCCAGAAAACTTAAATTTACTATCTTTTTTTTTTTTTTTTTTTTCTATAAGGCACACACATACACACTGAATCAATCCCCTATAGAAATATTATATATTTTTTTAAAAAAATGAAAACTTTTTAGATCGGTTCCGCACTGACAGGGTCAAATATGAGCTAAATGTTATTCAAAACCAGCTTCATCAAAAATGATTTTACAAATCAAATAGCAGATGAAAACCCAAACTCAATTAACAGACTTTAAAACACAGAACCCCTCCTAGTTAAAATAGCATTAAAAGCTTTAAAAATAAAAACCCATATTTCTTTTCAGCTAAATTTTGCTTTACAAAAGAAACCCAAAAAACAAAAATAACATATAAATAAAACATGACAATCAAAATCCGATCTTGTCACCAACTGATCAATCAAAAAAAAAGTTGCAGGAAAAAAAAAAAAAAAAAAAAAGGCTTACCCAGGAGATGAAAATAGAAGAGGCTGATCTATATGAAAAAATCTGGGCCAGAAAACAAAGAAACTAGCCCAGATAAAAGATAGATGAGAGAAAAAGCTGTGTTCTTGTTCGGCTGGCTTGGACTTTTCCAAAGAGAGAGGCGAGAAAACCAAACCCCAAGAAGCAAATGAGAGAAAAAGAGAGAGAGATAGAGAGAGCCTTTAGGTGGAGGATTTGAGTAATGAGATAGAGAAAATGAGAAGTGTAAAAAAGAGAAGAAGAAAAAATAAAAATAAAAGGTGAGAGATTAAAGAGGACAATAATCTTTTTTAAATTTAATTTACAAAATAACCCAAAAGAAAGAGATAGAGTTAGAGAGAGAGAGTAATACTAGTCATAATAATAAATATTTGAATAAAATAAAAGGCCAAAAACAACTGGGTAGGGGCAAAGATGCACTACTATTTGGCTGCTTACCAAATGTGCTTAAGGTCCCCCTGTCTTTCCTCGTGATTTTTTCTTTCTTTCTTTCTCTTTGAAAACCATAATAATAAATAAAAATTAAAAATAGCATAATAACCAATTTTTTTGACTCGGCTCCCAATGCAAAGTTAAAGCCCCACTCTTTTTCTCTCTCTCTCTCTAAATTAGTCTCTGTCTTTCTCTCTCTATCTTTTTGTTGTTGTTGTTAGTTTTGATGAATGATGATGATATTGTTGTGTTGTGTTGTTAAACTTTGCTGTTATGGTATGTTAAGTTGTGTATACATCTCTCCTTCACGCCAAGCACCTGTCCTACTGCCCTGTCCTGCTTGCCTGCCTCCTTTACTGCTCTTTCTCTCCTTTGCCTTTGCCCCTTCCCTGTCTCCCTCCTTTTTTGAAGACTCCCTCTTGTGACTTGTTAATTTTAGCTCTGTTTTAGTTGTGATCCAAAACAAAAATAGAAATTATAAAAATGCCCAAATTCTTTATCCCCTTTTTTTTATATTAGATCTCAATTTCTTTTTGGTCAGTTCCTAAAGGCTTATGAATTTTTTTTTTTAATAAGAAGACGGTAACCTTTATTAAGACGAAGATAACAACATTACATCATGAATCACAATAGACTCAACCATATAAAGAGTTTCTTCTATCCAAGTTACATAACCAACAACATGTCTAGCATATTGTGCCAATAAAAGCTTATGAAATTGATTCTATTTTAAGTCTTTATCTATCTCTATTATTTATTTTTGTTGTTATGTACTATAATAGAGTAAAAAAAAAGGGGGAAAATAATTGATAAAACATTATATTTTATCTAAGTAACCGGTTTTAATTTCCTAGCAATCCTTTTTTTTTTCTCTCTCTATCCTTTCGGTTTAATAAATAATAATTGCTAAATTGATCAATGAACAAATTCAAGGTGAAATTTTAAATTTCATTAATAATTTCAAGTTCTTTCAACTAAGTTTACGTTTGGCACTTTTTGCTAATTATTTTTTACTAAAAGTGTACTAAAATATACTTATATTTTGAAAAAATTAGAAAAATGAAATTTTAAAAAACTATACATAAAAGCTAAAAACTAACAAAGATGGTAAATGCCTTGAGTTACAATCCAGAATAACATAAAGAAATAACAAAGATGGAATTAAATTGAAACGATTTCATAAATTTGGGATTTAATTGAAAAAATTTAGAACATTTGACTTAATTTGGAATATGGTATAAATTCTGGTTCTTTTTATGTAATTTCTAAATATGTGGCATGGATTTAGTTATTATTTTAGGTCCCATTACTTAATGACCTTTAGATATTCTTCAACACCCAAAAATCTGGGCGCTTGTGCAAAAAATTTGTGGTTGGGACTTTAGTTGCCATCACATGGGGTGGAAGGAAAGACTAAATCTTGTGGGTAATGGGTTCATTTAAGAGTCAATGTACCCAAAATTGAAATACCAATAGGTTACTTAAATATTGCTGTCGGTTACAATTGAGGGAGTGATTTATCAAAAATTGGGTATGGTTGGTGACTTGGTGGTCATGGTTTTTATTATATGATTGGAGTTTTCCTCTGTATATGTGTGTTGGTAGTACAAATAGGCTGACATTACTATAACTTTGCTTAAAAGAGGTGTGAATAGATAGACCTAAAGTCTTTCTTGGTATCTCTCTCCTCTCAGATTGTGCCCCCCCTAACTTTCTTTTCCGTCCATTTCCGTTCATATCTCAATCGTGGGCCTTTTATATTCTTTATATTCTGATCATATTCCTCTCTCTTTTCTTTTTTATTTTTCCCTTCTCTCTCACTCACCTTTCCAAGGTGGTTGCTTTGTGCAATTTATATATATCTTTGTATTTTATGTGTTAATTTTAGGCCACAGAAATGAACTCCCATTCACCCATATGGATAGCTTATATAAGTAACCATAGCGTTCAACTTATTTTTAACTATTATAGTACCATTAAGATAAGGGTGATGATTCCTCCACGCTCCACCAAAGAGAATATTAGAAATTTTTTTCTTGCTTTTGGCAATGAAGAAAATTAGACAAACCTAAGTTTTAGCCCAAGGAAAAGGCCACAGCTCAGCATATAAAAAATATTAACTCCTCTAGGTGCTCTGTCATACATTTAAGATCAATCATTTACCAAGTTGAAAACAATTTTGCATATTTGACTCTTGTATTAGAGAAAAATACCTATAACCATTGGTAAACATAGCAAGGTAGTGGGCTGTCTTGACAAAAAAGAGTGAGCCACTCATACAAGGGGGTGAGGTGGCCTTTTATTCTTATATCTTTTCTTTTCTTTTCTTTTTTTAATTTTTATAAAAGTTGGGTGTTGTAGTGATTAAATGAATTTATTCCAAGGGAGCAAAACTCATGACTTCTCACCTGGCCTGCAAAATTGCAGGGATTGAAATGACCCACTTGTATTATAGGAGGTGAGAGCATATTGGAGAGGTGGTGGTGGTTGCATCTATGATAATGATCATGCACATGACAACTAGTAAGTACTTATTTAAAGTCATACACATGAAAGGGTGACAAGGAAGGTTTAATGGTAAAAGAATTATAATTACATACAGAATGATAAAAACTTTGGGAGGGGTCAAGATTGCCTCATAGAAACCACAACCACCTCTAGGAATAACAACATTTTATTTATTATTTTTTGATATGTATAATGTAGTTTTAATGACCTCCGCTCTATAATGATTATTTTATATTATCAGGCTAAGATGTCAATCGATTTTTAATATAAAATGGATAAAAATCACAACATTGATATACTCAAAATTCTGTCCTTACTCCAAATAGCAAAAAGAAATCACAACATTGGCCTAAAATATTGCAGGGATTGAAATGTGACCCATTTGTATTAGAGTAGGAGGTGTGAGCATATGAGAGAGGTGGTGGTTGCACCTATGATAATGATCATGCACATGACAACTAATATGTACTTATTTAAAGCATACACATGAAAGGGTTACAAGGAAGATTTAATGTTAAAAAAATTATAATCACATAAAAATGATAAAACCTTCAAAGAGTCAAGATTCTCAAAAGCTTCTCAAAAAGTCTATGAACATAAACTTTGCCCCACATTTGCCATAACTTGTATATGTGTCAAACCTTGGTTACTTTACTTTTCACCAAGTATAGTGAAACACAACTTCCGGTAGAAATCAGAACATAAATAGTTAAATATACTCAAAATTCTGTCTCTACTCCAAAATAGCAAAAAGGATGAACTTTCTAATTTCTTTAAAGGAACCAGCCCACCAGGACATTAATAAGACACTACTTCACGCATGAGAGAAAAGCAAAGGGAAAGTGTACCCAGACAAAGTCAAACAGGACGAGCGGACCGAGCGGTAAATATAGATATGTTTATTTAACAAGCACAGCTTTTAATAATTGGGAACTAAAAATTTTCAAAAAATAATTCACTGTACTAGTACTACTTGTCAGCTTTTAAAAGTTCACCCAACATGCCACGCAAAATCATATTCATTGCTTCTTAATTGCAATTACTGAACTTACCAAACAACCCCGTGGTCTTTTTGGATTATCATTACTATACGACGAACCAAAACGTGGTGCTACGAAGGTCAAGCATAGCAGCCAAGAAGGCACAAATCTATTCACCAAATAATAAAGACATTATTACTTTGAAGGTACCTTTAAAAGCCACCAAATTAACAGAAGAGGGAAGATTGAAATGGACAGGAAACTTAATCGTAGGCCTCCCTTATTTCCCATCTGGGAAAAACTTATTCCATTGACAATAAGTTCACACAAACACAATCGGTATTTGAAAAAGTTAAGAGCCTTGAGAGTTGAGACAAACATTTCATCAACCACCATTCAAGAATAATCTCTTTCATTTTTTTTTTTTTTTTTCTGGGTAATTTTGGACACGACAAGCTTGCTCCTAGTCCTATAGGAAGCTATGCTAGCCTTGAAGGTGCACCTAATGCTAGAAAAGAGGGGCTCTAGGAGCCAAACATAAACAAATCACAAGTCAAAAATTGTTGGCATTAGCATCAGATTTAAATATATATATATATATATATATATCTTATTCATCTTAAGCATGTAGCATAAACTACAAACTCCCAATACAAGACAAATTTTGGGAGCATTCGATTTATGATCTCATTAACTACAACAACAGAAGTGACATCTCTACACTAATCTTCTCTATGTCGCAGAAAGAAGAAAAATACAAGAGATTAAATTCTATAAGAATGGGGTGTAAAATCTATGTTTTACACAATCTAATAAGTGATTGCCACATCAGCATTTTACTTAAAATTTATTAAAATTCAACACATTCTACCACACCTAATAACATCTCGATAGATTTCCAATTTGGTTGGATTTATATATGGGTACTAGAATTGATTGAGTGTAATTGTGTTTATTCTTAAATATATGATAAGATAATGTAGCATGTTGAGATTGGAAAGGTAAAACATGAATTTTACACCACGTCCTTATAGAATTTAATCTCAAAATACAATAGTACACATTAAATGTTAGATTGATAGAAATTCATTTTCTTTTAATAATTTGAGAATTAGGAGAGAAGGAATTTGAATCCTAAAATGTTTTTATTAAAAACACTAGAATGTGCCAGTTGAGATTTCACAACGAGTTGTCATAGAAAAAACTAATTTCCCGAGACTTCCCAAAAACAGACTACTAAGTAGTGAGTAAATTGTTGCTGGTCATGAAATGTTGAGATTTCACAACTAATACTTTCCTGGGAGTTCCCAAAAAGACTACCAAATACACTGTTGCTAGACATTCCTGATGAAGTTACTGCATTAAATTTCTCTACCACTTCAACCAGACAAGAAGCCAAATGTTCATGAGCATACTTCCCAACCATACAAAACATCATAACATACCAAGAACCAAATTATCTCTTACAAATTTCAGATGTTAACAAAAATAGGGTCCAGAATTCAGGTTGCAACTATTACCATTTAACCTTTGCGAAAGTTCTACACACAGCACTAAAAGACAAAACCAATTGAGTGGTACAAATACACAAATCTCATACCAAGACATTGCATCAAGCAAATCAAATAAGCCAGTTTCACGATTTCTATTAAAGATAATGCTCCTCTAGCATCACATATTATAGAGCATTATTCCATTCACTCCTAGTCAACTTAGAAACAATGAACCAGATCAGACACAATTGTGTGATCCCAAACTTACTACAGTCAATTATCCAATCAAGTTCATCATTTAGTAATATAACAGTTTCATAAAGCTATTCAAGAAGAAACAAGAACGGTAGCACTAGAAAGCACAGAATTTATAGCTCAATCTCTTTGGCAATAGTTGAAAAAGAGATAAGCTAAAGGAAAAGAGGCCTTGCAACAGGAAGGCTTTGGAGAGGTAGTGGAAACTTTTAATTTTGCCACGAAAGCAATTGGAGTGAAAATGAACTCCACTCCAGCATCACAGGAACAAGCACAGCATGATCAAGCCAAGTGTAGCAGCCGATACTTATATAACCCACGTCGGATTTCCATCATCAAATATATATACATAACAATCTTTTTCAGTAGTCCTCTGGAGAAAAATAGCCTTCTATCAGGCAAAAGAACAAATCTGCATGCCAGACCAAAAGAAAAAAACAAAAACAAAAAATTGCTGAATGTTTCTTCAAATGGGATGGGAAAAAAGAAATTACAAGTCAATAACGTAGTAACTACCTTACAATGCAAAGCGATCCAGCCGTGACATCTCTCTCAACTTCAAAACTGACACATGTCAACTTCATCTAATGTTTCTCAAGAGGCTTTCAATATTTAAAACGCTTCTCATTTTTTTCTGGGGTACATAAACCTGTTCTGAAAACAAGGTGATTCCAGCAATAGCCTGAGCATCAGGATTAGTATTCACATATATCTTTAAAACCAACTGCTTCAATGTCTCTAATGAATTGTCAGTCCATGAGATCGTTCAACTCAATGAAATCTTCCTCTACAATGGAAAATAATTGCCGGTCAGTCAGACCTTCAACAAACATCGAACCACTTCCAGGAAGCCCAGTCAAGCTCACCTGCACACCAACCACAACACAAAAAGGGGAATAACCAACATGAAAAGAAAAACACTTGTATTTATAAAAGAATGTGAACTTAACATGCCAAAAAACTAAATAAATCTTATATATACCAACTTCTTTTTTGGTAAACTAAATAGATTTTTTTTTACAAGTGGCTCAGTAGAAATCTCAAATTACCACTGTTTTTTACGCACTCCACCTTCAAAAGTGGAACAAACATTAGTAAAATATATTTCACCGTTACTTGAAAAGTTGAAAGTAGATGTAATCAAGATTGTAATTTGTAAGGTGATACCAAGTGGGACCTTATCCGCTAAACATAAGTTGGTGATACTAGATATGTATTTGAAGATGGAAAAGAGATATTAGACAGAAAAGCCTAAGAATTAGATGGTGACATTTGAAGGAAGAGAAAACAAGATGTTTTCAAAGATAAAATAACCAAAGAAGGCAAATTGGATCAAGACAAAAATATTAATAAGATGTGGAATGAAATTGCTAGTTGTGTTAAAAAAGTGATAAAGAAGTATTTGGAGAATTAAAAGATGTGGGTGACTGACTATGGAGACTTGGTGATGGCATGAAAAAGTTCAAGCAGCTGTTAGATTAAAGAGGAGTTAAAAATGCCTACCTAGAAGAAATTAGATGAGGAATGAAATTACTAGTTTTTTCTGACTTTGCTGGGCTGTACTTTAACAGGCTTTGTCCTGATAAATTTGCTGTTCCTTAGTCTTTGAATGAATGCCATAGGTTTACCCACAAAAAATAAGTGGGAAAATACATTCAGGAAAATGTTTTCAACAAAAAGAAACAGTCTTGGTTTAGTAAAAGAAGAAACAAAGATGAAGGGGTTGTAAGACATGATGGTCACAAGATACCAAACAATGAGCTTCTGATACTGTGGATCACAAGGATGGAAAGATTAAAAATGATGTCAATCATAGAAAAGGAGCAAGATGGATGAAGTGGAGAAGCAGATCAATAGTATTTTGTGATCGTAGAATAACTATTAAGTTAAAGGGTATATTTTATAAGATTGCTATAAGACCAACTATACTCGATGCATCTAAATGTTGGGCTGTTAAGAAACATGCCCACAAAATGAGTGTAGTTGAAATGGAAATGTTAAGATAGATAAATGGGAAAATTAGCTTAAAGTTGATAGAGGGTTGCTTGAGATGAGCGGCCCCTTATGGATCAAAAGATAAGGGAGAGTCGCTTGAGATGGTTTGATCATGTGCAAAGAAGAGCAATTAATGAACTAGTGAGGAAAACTGAGCTAATTCGAGTCGAGGGAAGGCAAAAATGTAGAGGAGAGCCTAAAATAAAATTAATATGAGTAGAAAAAAAATGGCATGTCCATTAAGGAGGTAACATAGAATATGACTTTGGATATGATAGACTAGTGGAAAAGAATACATGTGGTTGACTCTGATTAATTTGCTAAAGATCCATAGCCAAGCCCAACATTTTAGGACTAAGGCTAAATTGCTGTTGTCGTCATTGTCTTTTGGCCCACTCTAGACAACAAAGGATTCACTAGAAAATTTTAAGAGTAACAAATGCAAAAAGAAACAAAGGTGGACTAAGGAAAAAATATCAAAGGTTACCAAAAACATAGTTCAACAATAGTTCAAACTTCAATCCCATGTTAAAAAATCAGACAGGCCCGATATGCTGCCTCTATCTGTGGAAGTATCTAAAACTTATATAGTTGACTACACCTCGCATTTCACGCACAATCATCACATAAATATCAGTAGAATGTGGGATGGCAAGAAAATATATTTCTGTCATCATGTTAGCAAGTTGTCGTTTTGAACAGTTGACACCAAATGTGGTGATGCAAATAATAAAGGTCCTCAAAATTTTTTTTAAGAAATTTAGAAATAAAAGCAACTTTTAGCTCTGAACAAACTTGCAGGAAGTTGCTAAAGGAATAGCCGGTAATTGGTGGCAGGGGTAAAATTGTGGGAAATGTAATGTGGAAGAAATTCTTGACATTATGCAGTAAACATGGCTAAAAAAAAATAACATAATCCTAAAGGGTGAGGTATATGTGCAGCCAATGAACATAGAATCCAACATAAAATATCAAAATGACAAGAAAATATTAGTAAAATAAACCATTACATAGTGAACTGAAGATATGCTTTAGCACCAAATATTATATACAGAGCATATGGATAAGAGTCATGTTTAGATATGTTACCGGCTCCCTTGGCTGCATGACCGAAGGAAATGGAAGACTGGCAACAGAAACAGGCCCAGTCGTGATCTGATCCTCTAACTCACTACCCAATTGCATTGGATATCTTGGTATTTCATTATTTCCGTCAACAGAGTTATCACCTTGAATTTTAGCTTCGACAGTATCAGGTGTGAAGTACCCATCATGCTGAATGCCAATGTGACGCACTGCTGAAATACTCTCTTCAGCACAAGAACTTAACCCATTGTCCGAGATGCTATTTCCAGCACGAGATTTAGAGAATACTCGACACACAACAAAAGAAGCCTGCAGATGGATAAACACATAAGGTCTAACAAGAAACATAAGAAAAACCAATAACACTAACCCCCACTTCTGTCCACCTTGATTTTGCAAAACTCAATCTAAAAAAGAAGAAAACCATCATTATCCACAGATGAGAACAAATAATAATTAAATCACTACATAGGAAACACAAAAACAAACAATGCCTCATTGATTGGAAGACTGAACAACTAAAAGCCATTCATTGATCAATGCTTCATGACATATATGGTCAAGGCCATACATTGATCAAAATGTTCCCAGATAGGTCAACCAAGATATTACCAACACTATTCCTTACCTGGTCCATTTTAAACAAACAAGTTCCAGAGAGGTTGCAAATAAATATAAAGTTACAGGGTTTAAAGAATAAGCAGAGACAGAACAGAATAAAAATTCACTCTTCTAATAAATTTGCATCACCCAAACAGAGCAGAGAATTGTTGGTGCATGTTTGAAGTTAGATTTCATATGTTGCTAGGTTTAGGGACTTGTCTACATGGCTCAGTGAAGGTATCTCGTGCATCCCATATATACATCATTCCTCTCAAAGCGTGTAGGTCTCACATGGTTGTGGGGTCCACACAGTGTGACAAGGCGGATGCATATATTGGATGCATGAGATAATTATTGTTAAGGGGAGGGGGCAAACAAAGCGAATGAATTATTTCACTAAAGAAAACAGAGGCACATAAATAAGTGATTAACCAGTTCTCCCTGATTTCTAAATTGTCCAAATTATCCACCATAAACTGTTTCATGATTTTGAGAGCACCTTATATATGATCCTTTTTTTTTTTCCTAATGAAAAAACAGTAAGCAAATAGCCATTAAAAGAAACCAACCAGTGGTATTAAATCACGACCCTACACAAATCATAGCTTTCTCTTATTATCAATTATGGAATAGATTATAGAATAGTAGCACTTATTTGTACTTTCGCTTTAAGGAATAATGACAACATGAAAACAAACCTCCTAACCTTTTCAACAAGTCACTTTTCATAAGCCCAAACTCAACAATTCCAGCATCCACCACTCATCCACAAAAACAAATAAACAAAAAACAAAAACAAAAACAAAAACCGAACTTTCACACCAGATTACTATAATTGGCATCAAATATCAAATTCTATAAATTAAGAAAACAAGATTGTTATTTTTTTTACCTTAAGATGATCAGCAAGAGCATACTCATACAAAACCCAACTGGTCCTGAACGCAGTCTCAGGTGAATTCCCCAAATAGAAAACGAAGCTCTTTCTGGACCCCACCTGGACCCTCCCACATGGTCCCACTACGTCTCTCACCTTTCCGTTTCTCTTCCAATACCCATTCTTCGTTTTCCTTCTGCTCCTAATTCTACTACTACTACTACTACTCGCGCAGCAGTAACAGTACCAGTGCCTTTTCCTTCCTCCGAAACCGTACGAAAAGCACGTATCGTCCGGTAGCTCAAATGGGTCGTTATCGAAAAGGTTCAGCTCCCTGATCAAATCGTAGCCGTTGAAAAAATTCTCATCCGGGTTCGGGTCCGGGTCACGGTTTTTGTTCGCGAGGAAGTAAGAGACGAGTTCTTGTTGAGATGGGTGGAATCGACAACCTGGTGGGAGTGAAAACGACGTCGTGGGTTTCAGTTTCTGAGTACTAGGAATAGGATCTCCCATTGAAATTGAATTGGAGAGAAACTGAGAGAGAGAGAGAGGGATAGGGTTTTAAGGTTTCGGAGAAATCAGAAATGGTGGGGAGGGGTTTATGTGTTTGTTTTACGATGAAAGCGTGTATGCGAAGCTACTATACGAGGTTTGTTTTTGTTGCGACCATGTGGTACCAAAAGTGCATGTTTTCTTCGCTCGTGAGCCGTTGATTTGTTGCGTTCTTGTGGGTGCACAGAGTTTGAGTACACGTGGCGAAATATCAGGTGGGTTGGATTGGGAAGAGGTGGTGCTTATGTGGAGGATTTTTAGTGGTGCAATGATGGGTGGGACATGGACTTTTTGTACCCTTTTGTGGAACCAAGAGAATGAGTTGTTGCCTAGCGGTTGGGTTTGATTGGCTGTGATTGTAAAAGGCTGACATGAACATAGATGGACCGGCTTTTATTTAATTTAAGTCAACATCGATGCTTTACGATTTATTTAGAAAGGAGGCATAAATTTTTAATTTCTCTAAAAATCACTAGTTGTTTCAGATTTATATATATATATATATATATATATATAATCTTTAAAGATTACTTAACTAGATTATAAAAAGAAAAAAAAAGATTACTTACATAATCCTATTATGTTATTCAGCAAAAACTAATAATAATAATAATTAGTGCCACAATTTGTATTATACATCAATAATTATAATATGTCAATCCAACTATGTAAAAAAAAGAAAAGAAAAAAAGCTTTTAAAGATTACTCTTAAAATAAATAAACACACACAAGAGAGGGAATAAAGCTATTCAACAAAAAAAAAAATTAAAACTTATAAGTGCCATAATTTGTACTGTACTATACATCAATTATAATATGTCAATTTAACCATATAAAAAATATGAAAAATACTATGTTAATAAACTTATTGGTTAACAAAACCAAAGAAAACCCAACAATGGGATGCAGAGAGGGAGGGGAAAAAACTGCACAGCTGACCTTGAACTAGAGTTTATTTCATGTTCAAACTTCGTAACTTGAAAATATATACAATGTTCTGTGATTAAAAAATATTTATGATTTCTTACGTATGAAAATGATTTTGAAATTGCATTATAGCGTGCATGCGGCATGCCTTTAGTTCTTTAAAAATAAAATTCTGGTCATAAAATGTACTATTTGATTGTGTCCTCTAACCATACATACAGTGTATACTCAAAATATGCAATTGTATCATGTGTTCTTTGGCTTTTGTTCTTATATAAGGCAACTAGCTTTACTTCTCTTAATGGCTTTGCTTGGGTTTTGCTTTGAACTTGCTTGAATTGGATCTTGTTTGTCTTGCATAAAAAATATGTGTAGCTGCCGAGGTCTAGAATTTGTGTTTTTAAACTTTGGATTTAGACATTTTAGTTTTGTATAGAGGAGGGACCAAAATGGGGTTCCAAAAGGGACTATAATATTATTGATTAAATTTGATTAATGAGTCACATGACAAAATCATAGCCTACAATTTATTGAACTTGCATTGGGTCATGACTCATGACACATGTCTTTGTGTAGAGCATTGATTTTGTCCCTTAACCATGCATACAAGTGTTCTTTGGTTTTTGTCCCTATGTTCAGGGGGCTCAACTTGGGCATCAAGCAAAGCCTACCGTATATGTGGTTACCTTTGTCTTGGGTTTAGTTTAGCTTGAGCTTGCTTTAATTTGGCATTGGCTGTCGTGCACACAATATCTGTATAGTTGCAAAAGTCTAGAATTTGTGTTTTTAAACTTTGATTTGGGCATTTAAGGTCTTTTAGGCGAGGGACCAAAACGGGTTACCAATAGGGGCTTCCCTCCATCTCATATTAAATTAAAAATATAAGATCATTTGCATTAGACAATACAAAATAAAAATATATATCAATTTTACACAACTAAATTCCAGAATCATTCACATCAATCAAGTTAAAACTGTGTAAATTGAGTAATTCTTAGGTATTCCTGAATTATAAAGAAATTGTGTTCTCTCTTCTTACATTTATGGTAGAGTCCACTCATTAAATTCATGATGGGTCTACCACGAATGTGAAAGGAGGGAGTTCCATTTCAATATACTCCGAGAGTATCTATGATTTTTTTTTTTTTTTTTGTGTAAATTAGCAAAGTTGCTACAGTAATTATATAAATTTATATTGACATTATTTATTTTGCATTTAGTTTTTTTTTTTTTTTTACATATCTCGATGATGAAGGAAGAAAGTGGATAATAGTTGTTATGAGTAAAGAAAGAGAAATAATTATAATAAAAAATCAAGAAAATTGATATTTCAATGTAATATAGTGTAAAATAGATTATATATGTGTGGTGTTTTGAGAAATGAGTATGTACCCGAATCAAATAGTTTTGTATTAATTTGGTGCTATGATTAAGTTCGATTTGTAAATTTGTTGTTATTTTATGTTGATAATCTTATAAATTTGTTGTTCTTATGCTTATCCCTCTTTTTTTATTATTATTTTTTTAAATTGTCCAATACATGGGTCCAACCCGATCCACGTGGGTTGGGTTGGACCCTTATGATGGGTTGTGTTGGATTAAGTTTTTTTCAACCCGACCATTGTGAGTTGAATTGAAAAATCCCCTCAATCTGACCTATGCACACCCGTACTCTTGTATGACTTTTCAACTTACAAATATAATTTAAATTAGAAGTTTTTGGAAAATTAGATTGATAATAATACTTTTTAGAGACTTTCAAGGAAACACTTTCCTTGAAATTGTTTTTATGGAATTGGAAACATTGAATTTAAGAAGGAAAAGATGGTGTTTAATTTATTTATTTATGTTAAAGCTATTGGAAATCAAAATTTGTAAATCACTAAATGAAATTTATTTTAAAATTTTACATTGACTATAACCAAATACAATCAATGGGAGGCAAAAATGAGCCAAATTTAGTCATTGAGACATGGTGATGGTATGATAGTACATTCTTAGGGCATCCATATCAGTTTGTGCAAAAAATTTTCTTTATGTGTGTGTTTAGGTTAGCTGAAATTTATGAGGAGTGTAAAATCATTTGAAGGGAAAACGAAAGGGTAAATTCATTTACACTCCATTTATTTTTAGTTCGATTGTGTTTTTCGGTCCATCCAAACACGTTGTCGGGTGTAAAATATTTTCCTTATTTTGTTTTCACTCGAAACAAACATAGTCTAAATCACTAGGAGATGCGAATTGAGCTGCAAGACTCTTAACAGTGCTCAACTCTTCAAGGAGAAGATTCGTCCATCCAAGTCATACGCGCTAAAGTTTTTTTCATTTTTATTTCCATAATGGCATAATTAAAACATAGGTTTTTTGTCAACAAGTGCCTAAAAGCATCAATATTTAACAATTCAGTTTTTTAGAGTATTAATGCTCCAATAAAAATCAAACAATCACAGCTTCTTTTCAATATTTAACGGCATAATTAACCTTAAATTAAAAAAAAAAAAAAAATTGTTGACCCTATGTGGCCATTCCAATCATTTTATAATACATGTACAAAAATACCCAAAAAAAGAAGGAAAACTGATCAAGATCCATAGCTTGGTGAGTTTGCCTCTTTCCACGTCGTTATTAATTTTTGGTATGGTAGGAAATTGGCTTCTCATATATATTTTTCTAAACTAGTTAAAAGATTGATTTTTATATATATTTTACTTCGAAAGTCGAATCTCAGAGCTCATTTGGTAGAGAAATTTGAGTAATGTTGTTTGTATTTTTTTGAAATACGTGTAGATAAAAAAGTGTGTAAAAATATGTGTAAGGTTGTTTAAAAACCGAAAATATGAGTTTGAATTTGCTTACCAAACAAAAAATGTAAGGGTGGAAATGACCTCATGAATTTTTATTTATTTATTTATTTTTATAACTTTTTACTTTCTTAACTTTTATCTCACATAATGGTAAAATTCCAAGAAACCAAGATCTTGGAAAGAAATTGAAAAGGCAGCAACCAAACGCATCTGCTTTACTTCATTCCTCTCAGGAGAGAGAAGTTTCGGTTTGTGTCTGTGCTCCTGCAGCAACAGTAAACGAGGATCATTTCCAAAAACTATGTTCAGCGAAACACCAAACCTTCCTCGCAGCAAGCAAGCAGTTTGTTCAAATTACTATCCATCGCTGGGTTCAGTTTCTCACACAATGTAAGCAGCTACATCTCCATGGTAATCTCTTATCACCACACCCACAACCACCTGAGCACAATCAAAATCAACCTTGTACCCATTAAAGGGCTGTCCATTTTGCTTGCTCCGGTAAAATTGTAGATAGTATTTAGTATTATATAGTATTAAGTATATCTGTTTCTCAATTTTGTGATTACAATGATTGTGATAGTTGATGCAATGGGTTTTTGGGTGATCCCATGTATAATGAAATCTTTCCTGTGGCCATTTTTGATGGAAAAATGAACAGATGCTCTGAGGGCACCCGTTATGAAAAAAGAAGCTAACATTTTTTTATATTTCCCGTTAAAGTGGTATTAAAACTTTCCTAAAATGGTTTATTAGCAAATGCTCTTTAAGGCACCTGTTAACAGGATCCTTTTTTTATAAGCAACTCAATTTGGTTAAGGTTGGCTTGACTGCCTAATCTATAGCTATTTATGCCACGGGATAGCACAAATTGGGTGCATTGTGATTATTACTATACATCAAGTCAATAATTGTTGCATGATTTTTTAGTAGCTTAGGATTTTGGAGTGATTGGTTATTAAAAAATAAATTGACAAGTTGTATTCTTCATTACCTCGTATATAGAGAATGGGGATTCTACACTGTATAAGGCGCTTATGTTATGTTAGTATGCTATTATATGTTGTTATATTCCATTTTCAGAGTGGGAAAGTTTGTGTGAAGGGTCTACATGGTTAAAGATACACTTTGAATTGCCGAATGTTAATGTGAACAAGATTACTAAAATCCATAGTGTAAGAAATTAGGATTCACTTCACAATTCTTAAAAAAGAAGCCAGTTGTTCCTTTTCTTTTTTCCTATGCTATGATACAGAACAGGATAGAAATGGAGTATGTTTATTGCTAATGCTGATATATTCATATTTTATTATACGCCAATTTCAGAGTGGAAGAGCTCATAAGAAGGGAGTCTAATTGGTTAAAGATAAATGTGTGAGTGGTGACGTGACCCAAGTATTGAAATCCAGAATGTTTGAAGTTTAAGTTTCACTTAGAGATTCTCAAAGAAGCTTGCTGTTTTCAGATTTTTGTTCTGTGCTACGATTGATATAAGTTGAAGGCCTAATTTTACAAGGTGGGGCTTTAATCTTCCACATGGTATATAATTAGGTAGCTGCTATTATTTCCTTCCTCACTAGAGAAAGATTTGGTTTGGTCATCTGCAGGGTGGAGCTTCGGAAACTGGTGGGACAAAGAGATGGCATGTACAATCCATTGTTCATGTTTTATAAATCCATAATTTTAAATCACTATTCACTGTAATTTGGTATATACTCAAAATGCTAAAGAACTTTTCAGTTAAAGATTTACATCGCAAAAATTCTGCTACTAAAGCTCTACCTCCTAATAGCAATGTCAAACTCGCACAAATCTTCAATATGTAACTGCTATTTTACACTCAAACAGTAGTATGTGACATGTTCTGCAGATGAATATCAAATACTCTTTTTATTTAGAGATTTTTCTAATAACATCATATGCTTTGCAAATTAATTGCTGATATTACCAATATATTCTTGCATTTTGATGCCATTAGAATCAAAGCACAGGTTAACTGCAATGCTTAGACACTTACAAATATCTATTGCTTTCTTTGCCCACAAATGACAGATTTGGCTTGGTCTTACCTTTAGAAACTAGTGGAGCTGGTGGGGCAAGGAGACAGCATCCATGAACTCCTCATCAGACTCAAGAGCACTCATTGAATCCGGCTGAAGGCACACCTCCAAATCAATGCTTCCTCCTCCTTCATAACCCGGGTATGATGACACCTTTCCATCAAACTTGTTTGCATACCCACTGCGAAGTGCCACTGCTTTCCCCATTCCAAATTCATTCCCATACATGTTGAACCTGGGTGAACTACCCATCATTACACTGTATTTATCAAAAAACTTAGTAAGTTGATAAACAATAGGAGACTGCAGCCAGGTATCAACCCAGTCACGCACAACCTGGTCAGTGTGGTTGGCCACAGCCTCGTGCAACTTCAATGCTGCCCACCCAAGATTATGTTCGAGCAATTCACCAGCTGTGGTTACTTCTCTCAATGCATGAAGTGAGTTCCCAAAGTAATCATTAGACAAGGATGGCTCCATTCTCGACCTGTTATTGGTGGCCAAATTGCAATTTGTTAGCTGATCATATGGTAGATGACGTACACGCGTAATGCACCTCCAAACAAGTGCAGACAAGGACTGAAAGGAGGAGATTTTGTTGGTGTTGGATTCTGCGTTGGCTTTTGCTTTGATTTTTGCTATGGATTCAGATGAGAAGTGGAACATTCTTTCTCTAAGTTTTGGTGCTTCAAATCTGGAAATGAACTCATCTTGGTGTGTGAAAGGGAGATTGATGATTGGATTAACACCATCAGGAAACCATCGCTTGTGGATTGGCGGGCGTGTGATAGAAATATTATTTCCTTGTGCCTGAAAGATCTCAGACCAAGTGTTAAAGAAATGCCAATAAGAGGTTCCATCGCCAAGGCAGTGGTTCATGGAACAGCCTATAAAGATACCATCTTTTAGTTCTGTCACTTGAATGGAAAACAAAGGCCTGGTATGGCCATCATAGTTGACCACCCTGTCGTGATCAAAAAAGGATTGAACGATTGATGGTACGTCAATCGGAGAAAGGATATCAGATATTGTCATGTCTAGATCTGCATAGATGAATTTAGCTCCAGGGCTGTTGCAGCTGTCAACAAAAATCAAGCTTGAAGGTAAGTTTTCATTTTTTTG
This sequence comes from Quercus aquifolioides, assembly GCA_019022515.1. NCBI lineage: Eukaryota > Viridiplantae > Streptophyta > Magnoliopsida > Fagales > Fagaceae > Quercus > Quercus aquifolioides. The sequence continues at coordinate 102,884,282 of CM032327.1, forward strand.
TGTCACAAGGCGGCCTGCAAGTGGGTAGAAATGGACAAGGGTGACAGAGAGGGAATGTTTAAGCCTGTCCAAGAGAGTTTTGATGAATTCTTCTTGGGAATTTTCTGTTGGAGGTTTGGTAAAAAGAAGGCCCTTCTGGATATAGTTTGCAGAGAGCATGGCAAGATCCCATGGTGTCAGGTATAAGGGCCTCTTTGACTCTTCTAAAGCATCCTGTGGTTTGATAAAGCTCTCTGAGATGTATCTGATTTTGGGAGGATTAGTAGACATCAGAAATTGGTCACAGAATTGTTTGAAGGAGGCTAAAGTGCTAATTGATACTGTTCAAACTCCTGAATTTTGAATAGCTACTCTGGTTTATGTACTTGAGAATTGGCAGATGTTTTCCAGTTAAGCATTATTAAATTCTGATTTTTTTTAAAATATTTATATCTACACACACAAAATACTGTTTTTAGATGATTACTCTTTATCTAAATCCTATTGCAATAATAAAAAATTTTATTAGCTAAGACATTTAGAAATCAAATCCCTCTTAACTATCAAATTATTTATTAAAAAAATAATAAAAAAGTGAATCCATTGGGGTTGGTAGTGAAAGCTGCACTCTAATCTAATATTAGAAATATATTTTAATATGCCCACTTGTGCGGTTGTGCCGAACGCATAAGATTTATATATTGTAGTGCTATAAATGGAGACAAAGTTAAGAGAAATTTTATTTTATTTTATTTATTTTGGTGCTAAACATGGACCATATCGTAAATTACAAATATTCATCCAACTATTCATTGTAATAAATAACTTTAGTGATTATCAAAAACAAAAAAAAATTGTTACACTTTGATCTCCATACAATATCTATGACTAAGATGTTCTTGAAAGAAAGACTATAGATGTTCTTGAAAGAAGAGAAGTAGAGAACTTATCTACATCCCCCTTCATCACTCTTTCTCTCTATGTGTCTCAGTCTTCCACTAACAAGTCTCACTAGATTATTTTCCTTCTTAGTAGTCTTTGTGCCCGAAACGAAATCCAAGGACCGCATTAATAAGCTATGAAAAAAAGAATAAGACAGGACCACATTAATAACGTTCAGCTGTCATTACCAAAGTTGTAACTTTGTTTGGATACGGTGGAAGAGGTAGTATCAGTGCTTAACTATGCAGGTGGAGATTCCTCGGCCCAAATCTTACAAGTGCCTTAAAAAATAAAATAAAATAAAAAATAATACTAAGGGTTTAGAAAAAATTTGATATTGTTTTAATGAAAAATTTAAAAAGTTATCAAAAAAATTAATTACTTTTTTCTATTAGCATCCGTTAACTTTTTCATAATAATAATAAGGATAAAATATAGTTATCCTCCGTGAGGGTTGAGTTAATGTTAATCGGGTTCAAGACTATTCAAAACTAATCAATTCAGTCCATGATCACCGTGAAAAGGATGAGAAAATGAGTAACGGTTTAGGGATCAAGTAAGGTTTAGGGATGAAGATCCTAATAATAATGACAATGGAAAACTGAAATTTTGGACAGAAATTGAAATAGCAACAACCAAATGCATCAGCTTAAGTTCATCCACCAAGTGATCCCCTAAGGACTCAGAGTAGAGACTAGAAGAGGTTCCCGTGACAAAAACTCCAGCAACAATAAACGAGTATCACCTACCAAAAATATTATGTGCTACATTTTCCATGGTAATCTCTAATCACCCCTCCCACACCCACATTCAACTTAACATACCCCTTTCTTGCATCCAACGCAATTAAAATAAACCTTGAGAAAGTATTTTGTATTATATACTATATTTGTTTCTCAATTATGTGACAACAATGCCCAAGATTATGATAGCTAATGCAATAGGTTCTTGCTCCCCTGTCTGGCCACTAGTTGAAAAACAAACACAAGAAAATGCTGTGAGAGAGATTGTTCATTTTGGGGCATATTAATCACCAGGAAAAAGACTAGTAGAAATATAGTGGGAGAAATGGTAAGATAGGCCTATGCCCAACTACAAGACTTTGGTTGAGCATCGATGGAGATTAAGTAAAATGCGATGGTATAAAATCAACAAGTGGGAGCATATTAAGCTTAAGTACAAAAGCAAAAAGCTCCTCAAAATGCATCACCATTTGAAAAGTATCAAACCAACAAAAATAGTACAAAACGGGGATGCTATACTGTATAAGGCGCAAAGCTTGTGTTATGTTAGTCTGCTACATGGTTAAAGATACACTTTGAATTGCTCAATGTTGATATGAACTAGATTTTCTAAAATCCAGAATGTAAAAAGTTAAGATTCAGTTCACAATTCTTAAAAGAAGCCAATGCTATGATACAGACGAGATAGAAACTAAAAAGTATATTTATTGCTTAGGTTGAATTGTTCATATTTTGTTATATGCCATTTTCAGAGTGGAAGAGCTCATAAGAAGGGGGTCTAAATGGTTAAAGATAAACGAGTGAGCAGTAACATGACCCAGGTATTGGAAATAAAATAGGGAAAAATGCCCATATATTCCCTAAACTTTCAACCACTGGCCAAGACACCCCTTGAACTATTATATTAGTCAATTTACTCCCTAAACTATACATACTTATCAAATCAATACTTTAGTTAGTCTAACGTTAAATCACTAACGGACTAGGCATGTGAGATGCGCGAGTTCCTCACAAAACAAATTCATTCACTAGAAAGAAGAGAGGGGAGAGACCTCTGACCGGTAGAGAAGAGAGAGGAGAAACCAGAGGTCTGACCAGAGCCACCGTAGAGCTTCTCACCGTCGTCTTGCCACCCTTGTCCCGGCGGCAACTTGGTGGTTCCGTCGCAGCGTTCAATACCCAGCACCTGGTATTTTTTTTTTCTTTCATTCGTTCCCTTTGCTTGTTCCTAAAAATTCTGATTTGTAGATGGCTGGCTAAAGAGCTGAAGGACGATTGTAAATGAGAAGCTTTTTTCTGCATTACTTATCATTGGAACTGTAAACTATGGTTATGGTCCATTGCATGCTAAAAATTGATGGTAGTGAAATACAGAAAATCTGAGAGTTTAAATTCACAAAGAAACTCTTTTTTATTTTTAATATCCATGTTCGAATTTCTATAGTAGAAATTCTTGGTTTGTTTTAATTTTTGGGTTGGGTCTCTGTGAGCTTGTTTGTTCAATTTTATGCTATAGAGCCGTTGCTTTTGAGTATGCCATTAGAGATGTTTGATTAAATGCCTGAGAGAGATATAACTTACAGTGTTAGATGAAATACTTTTACAATGAGCTAATTTTAATTGAAATTGATTGTTAGAGGCTGGTGGGGACAGAGTGGAATTGGTGGGTACATAGGTTTAGCTTGAAATTGTTCAAGAAATTGGTAGTATATAATTCTAGTAGAATGTAACATGGAAAATTAATGGTTTATGTAACCTGGGGTTCTTATGATTTTAAAATCTGTTTGTTGCAGGGAACTTTTGCTGCAGCTGCCTCAGGTTAAGGACCTTAAGGTGTCTCACCTTAGGCAAAGGGGGGGATACAATACTTAACTTAAGGGGAGTGCATTTCAATGGTGATCAGACTGAAGATTGATAAACTCAAATGCTGTTCTGTTTTGGTTAAATTTTGGATTTGAGTTTGAGTTTTCCCCCTCGTTAATGGACACTAACTGAAGGCTGAAGAATGAAGCTGCAATGCATAAGAGAATCCCTACGTGGCTTTGGTGATTATTGGTGGTTTTTTAAATCAATAGTGGGATTGTGAGAGCCTTTTGTGTGGGGTCCAAGTGTTAAATAACGTTGAAAGTTTTCTTTATTTGCATTGACTATTTATGTAGGAGTACCATATAATTATGTAGTAGGAAAAAATGAGATTACTAAGTTTTGAATGTAGAAAGAAAGTCTTTAATAACTTAGGCGATCTAACATATTGTAGTTCATTGATTCACCTCTTTTAAAATATTGGCTTATATACTTCATGTAGTGCATGAATTAAATGGTTTGGTTGATGTCCTTTTTTTACCTCTTGATTGATTAGACTCTTATATATCAAAGGAAGATAAAGGTGGCCTAAATCAATATTCTTGTAGCCCTAATTCTAGCATGGTGGTCTTTTCAAATGGATACAGAAATTGTAAACCATACGTAAACTCTTGACTATAAGAGGCAACCTTACTGACACGTTTACTCATATTTTTGGATTGTAAGCTTCAGTTTATGGCCCCTTACAAGGACTTCCTCATCCCTTTATTCCAATGCAAAAACAAAAATTGCACCTTAGAATAATCCCATTTGTGGCAAAAATTAAGTCAAATGGATGACTTCCCGATCCCTTTATTCCAATGCAAAAAAGAAAAAAAAGATGCACCTTAGAATAATCCCATTTAAGGAAAAAATTAAACCAAGCAATTTGAGAACTAAACAAACCTTACCCTTTGCCATAGTTACAACAATATCTTGTTAATCACTAAACAATAAAATAAAATAAAAAATCATAATAGGTACAAAGGTGTGGAAATAGAATACTAGTTCCATTCTTATTATGTCACAAACCATTTTTTTGGGTACTCATACATAAATAGTCACTTCAAGTGACTTCCAACATTAAATGTCAAACTTAAACAACATCCTCTTATGCTTTGCAACTTTGTTCTTCAGCCTTTGGTTGGTGTCTAATAGTCCACTAATAACACTTCTGCTCCTTGCTGTGAATTCAAGATCATGCCACTCAAGGTAAATACATACATTACGATCCTACACAACCAAACAAAAAAATAAATGGATGTTATTTATCAAAATAAATAAATAAACAATAAAACATTTAGTTGCATTTCCAAAATCCTGTAACCTATTAGAGCAAATTGAGCAGGGACACTTGTGATCTAATTTATCAATCAGGCTGCTGGGCATATTTTAACCTTTTTAAACCTTTAAACATGCAATCCAACAAGAAGTTTGCTAATAAATTTTGCACATCAAAACAGAACTTCAGCAGCAATCTATAATGAAGAAAAGTTAAAGTCTAATGATACTTAACCACAATATTACTTCCATAATAATTTTAAGGGTTCTGCATCAGCTGTCGCCCCTCAAAGCAATAGAGAAAAGCCTCAAAGAAATCATGTAATACTAAAATAGGTGTAAGCCACAATCAGTCAAAAAATAAATTCATAGCTAATGTGCAAAAAAGGTGGGCAACAGTTGATATCAAAAGCCTCAAAGCAACAGAGCAAAGCACATTAAACTGATTTGCAAGTCCGAGCAGCAATTGGTGCTCCAGCAGGGCGTGGTCCTTCTAAGCATTTATCATCCACCTAATAGAGCTTTAATCAAAATAAATTCCACTCTGTGCCCCCACCAACCTCTAACAATCAATTCAATTAAAATTAGCTCATTGTAAAAGTATTTCATCTAACACAATAAGTCATATCTCTCTCAGGCATTTAATCAAACAGCTCTATGGCATACTCAAAAGCAACGACTCTATAACATAAAGTTGAACAAACAAGCTCACAGAGACCCAAACCAAAAATTAAACCAAACCAAGAATTTCTACTATAGAAATTTGCATATGGATATTAAAAAAAATAAAAAGAGTTTCTTTGTGGATTTAAACTCTCAGATTTTTCGTATTTCACTACCATCAATTTTTAGTATGCAATGAACCATAGCCATAGATTACAGTTCCAATGATAAGTAATGCAAAAAAAAAAAAAGCTTCTCATTTACAATCCTCCCTCAGAGCTCTTTAGCCAGCCATCTACAAATCAGAATTTTTAGGAACGAGCAAAGGGAATGAATGAAAGGAAAAAAAAAAAAAAAAAACCAGGTGCTGGGTATTGAACGGTGCGATGGAACCACCAAGTTGCCGCCGGGACAAGGGTGGCTAGACGATGGTGAGAAGCTCTACGGTGGCTCTGGTCAGACCTCTGGTTTCTCCTCTCTCTTCTCTGCCAGTCAGAGGTCTTTCTCTCTCTCTCTTCCTAGTGAATGAATTTGTTTTGTGAGGAACACATGGATCTCACGTGCCTATTCCGTTAATGTTTTAATGTTTTTTTTTTTTTTTTGAAGAGGTTAATGTTTTAATGTTAAATTAACTGAAGGATTGATTTGACAGATATGTATAGTTTATGGAGTAAATTGGCCAATATAATAGTTCAAGGGTGTCTTGACTAGTGGTTGAAAGTTTAAGGGGTGTATGAGCATTTTTCCCAATAAAATATGTATGAAGTTGAGTTTCACTTGAGATTCTCAAATAAGCCTACTGTTTTTAGCTTTTTTTTGTGTGCTACGGGTGATATAATCTGAGGGACTAATTTTAAAAGAGTGGAGCTTTAATCTTTCATTTGCTATATTAGTAGCTACTATTTTACACTTAAACAATACCTATTGCATGAGCAAGTAGCATGTCATATAACATATTTTTGATACAGTCTGTAGATGAATATCGCATACTCCTTTTATTTTGGTATCTTTCTAATAACATCATATCCTTTGCAAAATAATCTCTGATAGTACAACAAAAAATCATTATACCCATTCATTTCCTGCACTTCTGATGTCATTAGAATCTTAACACAAATTAACTGCTACTAGAGCTCTACAATTAAAGCCCTACTTCCTACAACAATGACAAAGGGGTACTTAAATCTTCCATATGGTATATGAGTTGCTGCTATTTTACACTAAAATAGCACCTATTGCATATGTAGCATGTTATATGACATATATGATGTGGCCCGCAGACGAATATCACATACTATTTTTATTTAGGTATGTTTCTGACAACATCACATGCTTCGTAAATTATGCTCACATATTACCATTAAATTACTGCATTTTAAAGTGTTAGAATCATAGCACAAATCAACTGCAACATTTAGACACTCACTAACAAATATGCATTGCTTTCCTTCCTCACAAAAGAAAGATTTGGCTTGGTCATCTGGATGGTAGAGCATTGGAAACTAGGGCGCGCAGCTGGTGGGACAGAGAGACAGCATCCATGAACTCCTTATCAGACTCAAGAGAGCTCATTGAATCTGGCGAAAGGCACACCTCCAAATCAATGCTTCCACCTCCTTCATAACCTGGGTATGATGACACTTTCCCATCAAACTTGTTTGCATACCCACTGCGAAGTGCCACTGCTTTCCCCATTCCAAATTCATTCCCATACATGTTGAACCTGGGTGAACTCCCCATCATTACACTGTATGGATCAAAAAACCGAGCAGGTTGGAAAACAATTGGAGACTGTAGCCAGGTATCAACCGAGTCACGCACAACTTTGTCAGTGTGGTTGACCACAGCCTCGTGCACATTCCATGCCGCCCACCCAAGATTGTGTTCAAGCAATTCACCAGCTGTCGTTACTCCTCCCACTATGGAAGCCAAGTTCCCAAAGTAATCATCAGATAAGGATGGCTCCATTCTTGACCTGTTATTGGTGGCCAACTTGCAACGTGTTATCTGGTCATGTGGTAGACAACGTGCACGCGTTATGCACCTCCAGACAAGTGCAGACAAGGACTGAAAGGAAGAGATCTTGTTGGTATTGGATTCTTCATTGGCTTTTGCTTTGAGTTTTGCTATGGATTCGGAAGAGAAGTGGAACATTCTTTCTCTAAGTTTTGGCGCTTCACCTCTGGAAATGAACTCATCTTGGTGTGAGACAGGGAGGTTGATAATCGGACTAACACCATCAGGAAACCATCGCCTGTGGATTGGTGGGCGTGTGATAGAAATGTTGTTTCCCTGTGCCTGAAAGATCTCAGACCAAGTGTTACAGAAATGCCAATAAGAGGTTCCATCGCCAATGCTATGGTTCATGGAACAGCCTATAAAGATACCATCTTTTAGTTCTGTTACTTGAATGGATAGCAGTGGCATGGTATGACCATCATAGTTGACCGCCCTGTCATGATCAAAAAAGGATTGAACGATTGATGGTACATCAATCGGAGAAAGGATATCAGATATTGTCATGTCTAGATCTGCATAGATGAATTTAGCTCCAGGGCTGTTACTGCAATCAACAAAAATCAAGCTTGAAGGTGGGTTTTCATTTTTTTGTGTCACAAGGCGGCCTGCAAGTGGGTAGAAATGGACAAGGGTTACAGAGAGGGAATACTTAAGCCTGTCCAAGAGAGACTTGATGAAGTCTTCATCGGCATTTGCTGTTGGAGGTTTGGTAAAAAGAAGGCCCTTCTGGATATAGTTTGCAGAGAGCATGATAAGATCCCATGGTGACAGGTAGAAGGGCCTCTTTGACTCTTCTAAAGCATACTGTGGTTTGATAAAGCTCTCTGAGATGTATCGGATTTTTGGAGGATTAGTAGACATTAGAAATTGGTCACGGAATTGTTTCAAGGAAGCTAAAGGGAAGTGATTCTCTTCAATCTACTGAGTTTTGAATGGCAACTTCGGTTTTATAAAGTTGAAGATTTGCAGATGTTTGACTTGACTCTAGCTCTCCCATTTATTTTCCGTTAAGCATAATTAAATTCTAATTCTCTTTTTTTGATCTGATTAAATTCTAATACTCTTTGTACATATATACACACACACGAAATACAATAAGATTTGAATCTGTCTATTTTAGGAAGATTTATTTCTACCAACTACCAAGTCCTTAATGGTGTGCTGCGGAAAGTTCAGGGCTTTGAGACGTTTGATTTCTTACATACTGAAAGGGAGGGAAATGTCCCAGCCCACTTGCTTGCTCAATATGCTCAAAATGTTGAGAATATGGTTGTATGGCTGGAAGATTGTCCCAGTCAAGTGGCACGTGCGTGGGCGAATGATGTATGTTCTTTACGAAGGGTTGAATAAAACTGTTCAGCATTTCCCATCAAAAAAAAAAAGAAAAAAAAGAAAAAAAAATATATATATATATTATTATTATTAAGGTGAAAACATCATTTTGGTCCTTACATTTTGAGGTTAGAGTTAATTTGGTCTCAACATTTTGATAACAGTCAATTTGGTCCCTGCTATTTTCAACTTGCAATCAATTTAGTCCCTACCATTAACTTACTAACGGAAAATGCTTACGTGACAAACGGTGGACACAATTAGCACATTCGATGCTGACATGGCAAATAAAATAATAAAAATAATATTTAATAAATATTTTTAAATGCCAAGTTGGCATTTTCACAATTAAAATAAAAATAATTTTAATTTTAATTTCGAAAATTTAAAGGTGGAAATTAAAATTAGGAATCCGATTTTCTTCAATTTTCATGGCAACCAAACTCAAAATCACCTTGTTCATTTTTTTTTAATCCTTGAATTCATAAATATATTTCACAACATGTCACCTCTATACAATTGAGAAAAAATCTTATCAGTAAAAACCAATAAGAAATTGAAATTTTAGAATGACCAAGAATGTTTACTCAAACGAGATATGTTTTTCAGTCTTTTCTTATAGTTTATTTTGAGTTGAGAATCTTGAGATTATTAGGGAATGTGGAAATAACAAAGTTGCAGAAAAATTGCTTGACTATGCAAGGAGGAGATTCCTCCTGCAACAATTAACAAGGATCACATTCCAAGATTATGTGCTGAAGACCCAAATCTTTACCAAAAGACAATGCCATCCTCGCAGCAACAATGCAGCAGCTACATCTCCATGGTGATCTCTAATCACCACACCCAGGCCACCCACCTGAGCACGCCCTTTGCGTACCACTATCAAAATTAACCTTGTACACGTTAAAAGGTGAGGCTATCCATTTTGCTTGCTCCAATTGGATATAGCATATGATAAGTAAAGTGATGTGATACTCCTCACCTATATCTACATCTATATGATTCTCAAAAAAAAAAAAAAAAATCTACATCTATATCAATATATATATATATATATATATATATATAAAATTAAAAGTTGAAGCGTATCATTTATTATTGCTACGCTTTAGTTAAGTTACATCAGCCCCATGTCATCATTTATTATTTTTAGATTTACTGGTTGACATATATTCTCCTTAAATTTAGGTGTCACTCTATCTCCAATTCTATCATGTGTCTCTCCATTAACCCAAACTCTTCACATGCCACTATTATATGGAATTCTGGCAGTCACTAATAGATTACAACTTCCTCATCTCCTCTATCTGTTGTAACTTCTTCCATTTATTAGGTATGATATGACAAATATATATATATATATATATATTTATAATATAGAGAAATTCTACGGTACCCCCCAAAAAAAGGGGGGATATGATACCCACTAGTAGGTAACCTGCTACACTAGGTTACTTTTTTCTCACATTTGACAGTTTCATCCTCACATTGTGCAGTTCCAACATCATATGTGACAGTTCTTTTCTCACATTTGGTGGTTCCCTTACTTTTTTTTTCTCACATTTGACGGTTCCATCCTCATATTGTGCGTTTTCAACATCACATATGACAGTTCTTTTGTCACATTAGGTGGTTCCCTTACTTTTTTCTCACATTTGACGGTTCCATTCTCACATTGTGCAGTTCCAACATCACATAACAGTTCTAACATCACATGTGACAGTTCTTTTCTCACATTTGGTGGTTTCCTTACATTTTTTTCTCATATTTAACGGTTCTATTCTCACATTGTACGGTTTCAACATCACATATGACAATTCTTTTGTCACATTGGGTGGTTCCCTTACTTTTTTCTCACACTTGACGGTTCCATCCTCACATTATGCAGTTCCAACATCACATGTGATAATTCATTTATCACATTTGGTGGTTGTAGAGAGAGAAAATTCCCGACCTATCACAAGCTGACACGTCACACTACCAAGTCCACAAAATACAATCAATTACAAAGCACCACATACTGCTGCTAGGTTTTACTATTGCTGTTCAGAAGCCAATAGAAATTTGCCAAGTGTCATGCAAGAACCAATCACACATCAGCTCATGTAAGCAATGACCTAAGCAACCTCGCACGTGTAAGCGATGACACAATCAGTCCAGCATGTGCAGGCGATGACATAAGCGGACCAATCAAGCTCTGCCACGTGTCACCAATCAGACTCTGCCACGTGTCACTCATCCACCCCTAAACTCCTATAAATAGAAGCCTTCCTAAGACATTTGGGAGGACAGGAAGCCATCTGAAGCACTCAGAAATCCAGAAACTCTGCCGGAACCAAGCTCTAAAGCCTCCAAGAACTTCAAGAACTTCAACTTCGAATACGAAGAACATTCGAAGAGAAATCATCCAAATCATCCGCCAAGATCCAAAAGTTTGCGGGAATCAAGCCTAAAGTGTCCGAAAACATCAACAACTCACAAATCAGTGAAGCTCTACGGATTCAAGCCCCTAAGGCCCCGAAGAACTTCCACCACAAACCAAGAACACGAAGAACACGAAGAACACGAAGAACAAAGAATTTCTAACAAGCTCATAGCCAGAGATTCATTGCAATTCTGTTTCAAAGGTCTTCGATCCATTCTTCAGCCAAATTGAAGTATATTTGGTGTTTAGATCAAAATCACATTACCACAATTCCAATCAACAAATCCTTCAAGGAGATCGAATCAGAGGATCACTCTTTCGTAATCACAGAGAATTGTACCACACAATCATCAATACAAATTCACATTTGTGCAACTATTTTACTTGTTTGATTTATTTCGAACTAAGAAATTTAGTCGTCTACATATTCTGGCACGCCCAGTGGGACCTCTCTGCCTCTCATCTCTTTCTCTTTCAAAAGAAAAGAAATTCTACATCATCTTGCTACCAGCTTCAATGGCCTCTAGCAAGAATGCCCAAAAATCAGTAGTTGATGCTTCCAGTGCTGAGGATTACGTTGGCCCAATCACTCGCAGTCGATCCAAAGCTCTTGATCAACTTCAACCCCAACCAACCAAAGAAAGCCAACCTCCTACTGTCATCTCTCTGGACTTTCTTGCAAATAGGAAAGCTACCACTAAGGATTCATATGTCTCGAAAGAGTTGGAGAGCAGTAATGAATCATCCCCAACAAAAACCTTTTCTATCAACTCTTCACCTGTGATGAGAAACTTAAGGAATAAAGTACCTTTGACTCATCCTATTTCATCATTTTCTCCATCATATCTAGAAGTCATGCCAGTAATGATGACTAACACCTCTACCATGGAAGAAAAGATGGCTGAAATGGAACAAAGGATCATCCTCCTCACAAAATCACTTGAAGAAAAGGACATCAAAATTGCAACCCTAATGAACAAGCTGGAGGTAGAAGATTCGGGTGAATCAAGTCACGGCCCTGAGCGCCCACCTAGCTTTACCTTGAAAGGAGAAAATGCTAAGGGTGATAAAGGAAAAGGAGGTGAAGGCACTTCTCAACACGGACATTCCACCTCAATGGCTTCAATATCTGTCCAACAATTGCAGGACATGATAACGAACACCATTCGAGCGCAATATGGAGGTTCTTCTACAAGTTCTCTCATATATTCGAAGCCCTATACAAAGCGCATCGATAATATGAGGATGCCAAATGGGTATCAACCCCCCAAGTTCTTGCAATTTGATGGCAAAGGAAACCCTAAGCAACACGTGGCTCACTTTGTAGAAACCTGTGAGAATGCAGGGACTCAAGGAGGCCTCTTTGTAAAGCAGTTTGTTCGTTCACTGAAAGGGAATGCCTTTGATTGGTATACAGACCTAGAACCCGAGTCAATTGATAGTTGGGAACAACTTGAAAGAGAGTTTCTCAACCGATTTTACAGCACAAGGCGCACGGTGAGCATGATGGAGCTTACCAATACCAAACAGTGGAAAGACGAGCCCGTCGTTGATTATATTAATCGATGGCGTTCTTTGAGTCTAGATTGCAAGGATAGACTTTCTGAGATATCTGCTGTAGAAATGTGCATCCAAGGCATGCATTGGGGACTTCTTTACATCCTTCAAGGGATAAAACCCCGAACATTTGAAGAGTTGGCAACTCGTGCACATGATATGGAATTGAGTATCTCTAGCCATGGAAATACGAAACCTCCCGTACCTGAGGAAAGGAAAGAAAGACGGGAAGTAAGGAAAAATGACAAGAATCCAAAAAGTAATGTCAAAGACTCAATGAATGTCAACCCTGCCCCAATCAAAATTTCAACAAGAAATGTGAAGGCCAATGAAAAGAGGCCCGAGGTAGGCCAACAGCGTGAGACGCGACGCTCATCACTTAAGGAATGGGAACAAAAGGTGTATCCTTTCCTAGATGCCGATATGCCAGAAATGCTAGAACAACTGCTCAAGTTGAAATTAATTGAATTGCCAGAATGCAAACGACCGGAAGAGATGGGAAAAGTTGATAACCCAAACTATTGTAAGTATCATCGCATCATAAGCCATCCAATCCAAAAATGTTTTGTTCTTAAAGAACTCATCATGAAGCTCGCCAAGGAAAGGAAAATCGACTTGGATGTTAATGATGTTGCTCAATCAAACCTTGCAACCTTTGCTTGTGGGTTACCTAGTTGCATGTCTCCAACTACTAAACAGGGGGCAAATACCACTCTCGTTCAGTTTGGTTCTCTAGAACCTGTTCAAGTTCAGCTTTCACAAAAGGCATCTGATTATAATTCAAATGATGATAAAAGGTCAACAATGGATGAGGAAGAGGGCTGGACGGTGGTTACTCGCAGGAGATGGAAGAAGAGACGTACATTCCCTCTTCATTTGATCACCCAAGAGTCTAGAAAAGCACAAAACCAGATTCAGCCTTGGTCAAGAAGAAGGAGTGACAAAAAGCAAGAAAGACTGGGAACAAAAACGTCTGACGATTCAGCACAAACCCAAAAACTTCGAAATCTCATCACATTGGAAGAATTCTTCCCCATAAAATTCTTTCAAAATGACTCAGCCGAGGCCGTTCACACAGTCTCTCGTTGCGAAATTCAGGATGAAAGGGAGGATGTTGACCATGGTGGTCCAAATGAGACTTTGCCATCTACGGAGGAACTCCCATCTCGAGTTGATGAAGTTGAACCCTTGCAATCCTCCATTTCATCAAAAGAAGCACTCACTCAAGCTTTTGAAAAGCCGGAGATATACATTCCTCCTACCAACACGCTTCAACAAACCCAGGAATGTTACGCGTGTTCTCCAGACTTAACTTTCACTGATGAGGATTTGTTGTTAGGCTCTAAGCCCCACAATCGTCCACTTTATGTCTCTGGTTATACTCGTGAACAAAAGATCGATCGTATTCTCATTGACGGAGGTTCAGCTGTTAATATACTACCAAAAATGACGATGAGACGACTTGGTCTTGCTATGGAGGAATTATCGCATAGTCGTTTGGTCATTCAAGGTTTTAACCAAGGAGGACAACGCGCAATCGGCATGATACACTTGGAATTAATCATTGGAGAATTGACAAGTAACATTTTGTTCCATGTCATCGATGCCAAGACAACTTACAACATGTTGTTAGGACGTCTATGGATCCATGGAAATGGAATAGTGCCATCAACTTTGCATCAATGTTTCAAGTATCTTCAAGGTGGAATAAAGAAGGTCAATGCCGACTTAAAGCCTTTTGCTGAGACTGAAGCTCATTTTGCTGACGCAAAATTTTATGTAGAAGATAACATTGCTAGTGAAGTCCTCCCAGTTGAGATCCCGTCCATGGAAAGCAAGCAGGGTGAAAAGGAGCGGGTTAGATTCATCATTAGAAAGGATATTCCTTCCCCAAAGGAAGGTCCGGAATGTGGGAATAATCATTCTAGTGAATCTACTAGTAATTCAATGAGAGCGGAAATTTCAACATCTTCCAATAACCCTCCATTCCTCCGTTATGTACCATTATCACGCCGTAAGAATGGACAATCTCCATTCGCGGAATGCCTTCAACCTACAAAAGACATGGAAAAGCCTCCTGCAAAGCTTACAATGGAAGATGTAGCCATATTGAAAGAAAATCATGTCATGCCTTTAACTTCATCTACGAATCTTTTGCCCTCAAAGCCATTAAATGGATTCGTAAGGTCTTCACAAAATCTGACAGAGCATGATATTCTACCAAATGAGCGGACGAAAGAATGGTTTGACCCAAAGGCATATAGGCTGTTAGCCAAAGCAGGCTACGATTTCTCAAAACAAGGAGACTTAGGGAAACTAATTCCAGAAGCCACCGGAGAAAAGATGCATGGCCTTAGCGAAACACAAAGGAAAATGCGGCTTGAAGGGCATAAGATTCCTATCCCAAAGACCGGATTAGGTTATACTCCGGAACAACCAGCTCAGATATGGATCAAGAGGAGAACCAGTGCTTCAAGTTCCCAATACATAACAGTGGAGGTCGGCGAAAGTTCGAGTCAAAGAAAAGATCATTCTTCATCACATGTCTCAGTGTTCGATCGCATCGAGGCCTCATCGTCACGAGTTACAGTTTTCGACAGGTTAAATACAACTTGCTTAGCACAAAATCGTGACACTCTTGCTTGTAAATCAGTCTTTGATAGATTGGGGGCAACAAAAAGGCCTGTTGATAGTCAGTCTCAAAATTCAATAAACTTTGAGGTTCAAGGGGAGAAGAAAGCTAATGATGAGATCCGCAGTAGCATTCCTTCACGCATGAAACGTAACTTTACCTTAGATATCAGCACTGAAGGACCGCTCAAAGTCAAAAGACGAACGATTGTACACACAAGTCAGTCATTCGCCCACAAAGAGCAAATTGAAGAGGTATCATCCTCGTTTCATATTACAATAGAAGAGGATACACTTTCAGATGCTGAAGCTGAAGAGGTTGATGAAGCTCCTCCAGCCTTGGAAGATGGAGGACAAGCTACAATTGATGAACTTAAAGAGGTCAATTTAGGAACTACTGAAGAACCCCGGCCAACTTTCATCAGTACGCTTCTCACCCCTGAAGAAGAAAAAGGGTACCTCAAGCTCCTAGTAGAATACAAAGATGTGTTTGCTTGGACTTACAAGGAAATGCCCGGGCTCAATCCAAGTATTGCTTTACACCATTTGGCAGTAAAGAAAGGCGTGCGCCCAGTTAAACAAGCCCAAAGACGCTTTCGGTCGGAACTTATCCCGCAAATAGAAACTGAGGTCAATAAGCTAATCGAAGCGGGCTTCATTCGTGAAGTGCAGTACCCGGAATGGATCGCTAACATCGTCCCTGTCAAAAAGAAGAATGGACAAATCCGGGTGTGCGTTGACTTCCGTGATTTGAACAGTGCATGTCCCAAGGATGATTTTCCATTACCCATCACTGAGGTCATGGTTGACGCCACTACTGGTCATGAAGCTTTATCTTTCATGGATGGTTCTTCAGGCTACAACCAAATTCGAATGAATCCTAAAGATGAAGAGCTCACAGCTTTTCGTACCCCTAAGGGCATTTACTGTTACAAAGTGATGCCTTTCGGACTAAAGAACGCTGGTGCTACTTATCAATGGGCCATGCAAAAGATCTTTGATAATGTACTTCACAAATACGTGGAGTGTTATGTCGATGATCTGGTGGTGAAAACAAAAAGGAGGGAAGACCATCTGGTAGATCTGCGATCTGTGTTCAACCGCTTGAGAAAATATCAGCTTAAAATGAACCCACGCAAATGCGCCTTTGGCGTAACATCGGGGAAATTTCTTGGTTTCATTGTGAGGCACCGCGGTATTGAAATTGACCAGTCCAAAATTGAAGCTATCCAGAAAATACCAGAGCCCAAGAATCTGCGAGAACTTAGAGGCTTACAAGGAAAACTAGCCTACATACGACGATTTATCTCGAACTTGGCTGGTCGATGTCAACCTTTCAATAGATTGATGAAGAAGGATGTGCACTTTGAATGGGATGAGGCTTGTAGCAATGCTTTTGCGCGCATCAAGAGATACTTGCTTAATCCTCCAGTTTTGGGTGCTCCTATTCCAGGAAAGTCTCTAGTGTTGTACATTGCAGCACAAGAAAAGTCTTTGGGTGCTCTTATGGCGCAAGAAAATGAAGAGGGGAAAGAAAGAGCCCTTTATTATCTAAGTCGAACTCTCAATGGGGCTGAATTAAATTATTCTCCTATTGAAAAGATGTGTCTCGCTCTTTTCTTTGCTATAGATAAACTGGAGCATTACATGCAAGCATACACGGTTCGTTTGATAGCAAAAGCGGACCCGATTAAGTATGTCCTCTCTAGGCCAGTGGTTTCGGGTCGTATAGCTCGATGGGCGGTCTTGCTACAACAATATGACCTTGCATATGTTCCACAAAAAGCTGTCAAGGGACAAGCATTGGCAGATTTCTTAGCTGATCACCCAGTTCCATCTGATTGGGAGTTCTCCGATGATTTCCCGGATGAAGACGTGTTTTACATTGAAGTAATGCCACCATGGATGATGTTTTTCGATGGGGCTGCACGTCGAGAAGGAGCAGGGGCAGGTGTAGTGTTTGTTTCTCCACAACGGCAAATACTTCTGTACTCGTTCTCATTAAGCGAACTTTGCTCTAACAACGTAGCCGAATATCAAGCATTGATTATTGGTCTACAAATGGCCATTGAGATGAGCATATCGCAACTTGAGATCTTTGGGGATTCCAAATTAATTATCAACCAAATCTTGGAGCAGTATGACGTCAAAAAGGAAGACCTCATCCCCTATTGCAAATATGCGAAGAAGTTGCTAACAAATTTTGAGGCCATCACATTGGAGCATATACCAAGAGAGGAGAATAGACAGGCCGATGCTTTAGCTAATTTGGCTACCGCCTTGGCATTATCCCAAGAAGAGACCACCAAAGTTGCTATTTCCCAGAGGTGGGTGGTACCTCTTGTGATTGAAGAAGAAGAAGAAGAGCAAGCCAACATCATTTCGGTATGCCTTGTTGAAAAAGAAGATTGGCGACAAGCGATCATTGAATATCTTCAACATGGAAGACTCCCGGATGATAAACGCCACAAGACTGAAGTTCGGCGGAGGGCTGCTCGATTCATTTACTACAAAGACACTCTCTTCTGCCGTTCATTTGATGGATTGTTTCTTCGTTGCTTAGGAGAGGAGGAGGCTAAACAAGCTTTAGAGGAGGCTCACTCAGGAATATGCGGCGCACATCAGTCAGGTCCTAAGTTACATTATAGGATCAAACGAATGGGTTACTATTGGCCTACAATGGTGCAAGATTCCATGGAGTGCGCTAAGAAATGTGAAGCTTGTCAGTATCACGCAAACTTCATCCACCAACCGCCAGAACCTCTACACCCAACTGTAGCTTCTTGGCCTTTTGATGCGTGGGGGCTTGATGCAATAGGACCGTTACCAAAGTCATCCGGTGGCCATTTATACATCTTGGCTGCAACTGATTACTTTTCAAAATGGGCGGAAGCTGTGCCCCTTAGGGAAGTGAAAAAAGAGACGGTGGTCAATTTCATTCGAACTCATTTGATCTATCGGTATGGTGTCCCGCGGTATATCATAACTGATAATGGAAAGCCGTTCTACAATAGGTTGATGACGGAATTATGTGAGAAGTTTGAGTTTAAACAATACAACTCCTCCATGTATAATGCCCCGACAAATGGACTAGCTGAAGCATTTAACAAGACGCTTGGCAGTTTGTTAAAAAAGGTGGTCTCCAAGACAAAGCGAGATTGGCATGAAAGAATCGGAGAAGCATTATGGGCATATCGAACAACATTTCGAACGCCTACTCAAGCGACGCCATATTCTCTTGTCTATGGAGTGGAAGCTGTCCTTCCTTTGGAACGTCAAATCCCATCATTACGGATTGCCATTCAAGAAGGATTGACTGGAGAAGAAAATGCCAAGCTCAGATTGCAAGAATTAGAGGCACTTGATGAAAAAAGGCTCGAGGCCCAACAACGCCTTGAGTGCTATCAAGCTCGTCTTTCAAGCGCCTTTAATAAAAGAGTTAAACCACGATCATTCCAAGTTGGTGACTTAGTCCTTGCTGTTCGAAGACCTATCATCACAACTCATCGTACAGGCAATAAGTTCACTTCAAAATGGGATGGACCTTATGTTGTGCAGGAAGTCTACACCAATGGAGCTTACAAGTTGATTGATAATGATGGTGTAAGGATCGGCCCCATCAATGGGAAGTTCCTCAAACGCTTCTATGCTTGAAAATCGAGGTTTGCTCCCCGGCAAGAGCTTAAACTACCCACTGAAACGCTTCAAGAGTACATGATGTCTTTCCATTACCTCTGAAAGCGTACCAATAAGAAGGAATTAATCCCACTCTATGTCACCAATTGCTAGTGTGGTGTAGTGGTTGGATGCCCAATTCGCCCTTGAGAGGTCTCGGGTTCGATTAGTGGTGATACCCATTATTACACACTGAGCCCCCCTTTTTGCAAAAAACAACCAAAAAAAAAAAACAAAAAAAAAAAAAACAAAAACAAAAACAAAAAAACAAAAAAAAAAAAAATATTTTGAACTACGTGATGACTTGATCCCTCTCGAGGGTACGTAGGCAACTTAGTATCTTTTGCTAAGTTCAGTCACGCACTAAAAAAAAAGTTATCAAATTATGTCAAAAAAAAAAAAAAAAAAAAAAAAAAAAGATCATCCAAAAAAGGAAATATCAAAAAAGGAAATATCAAAAAGGAAATATCAAAAAAAAAAATATCAAAAAAAAAAAAAAAAAAAAAAAGATCATCCAAAAAAGGAAATATCAAAAAGGAAATATCAAAAAAAAAAAAAAAATCATCAAAAAAAAAATAATATATATATACACAAAAAAAAAAAATTATGTTGAACTACGTGATGACTTGATCCCTCTCCGGGGTACGTAGGCAGCTTTGTGCTTGTCACTAAGTTCAGTCACATGAAAAGAAGAAGGATTGTCAGTCTGGCTTGAAGAATCTTGCAACGGTTGTCAATATGCTTTTAAAGGCTCCTTTAGTTGGTAAGGCATTGCTTAAAGATAGTCGATTGCTCGATAGGATGATCGAAGACCATTGTAGTCAAAGATGAAGACTGTAAGGAGTTGACGTTGCTTAGCTTTCCTGGAAATGATGATAAGCATAAGTTGATTCTTGGTCATGGAGCAAAATAAAATCTTCGACCTCTTTTTCAAGAAATAAAGTCTGCATGACATCGCTCATTTTCTATGGACATTCTCCTACGTTTCTGAAGTATGCTTTGCATCACTTAGCTCCTGGGGGCATCTTCTTGTACCTTGCAAGTCGGAGCTGCATTGTCTCTCTTCTAGGTTGTGCCACTTCATAGATCTGAAATTTGAACCACATCATCTCCCTTCTGAGTGGTGTCGTTTTACATCATGTCTCTGAAATTTGGATGACGTCAACTTCCTCCAGAATGATGATAGATTATATATCCGAAGTCGGTGTTGCATCATCTCTCCTCTATGGGCATGTTCATGCAGTGTCGAATTCTTGGTGGCATGTTCTGACATCTTCAAAGTATTGGCATCATTTTTTCCCTCATCTTCAAGGTTTTGTTGGCTTTTCCTTGCATCTTCAACGTCTTGTTGGCATCTTTGAAATCCTGATGTCTAGCTACAGTGCTATGCACCTCGATGTCTGAGCTATGTTGCCTCTGAAAATTGATGCTGTTGTAGCTTTATTATAAAGGCAAATATGGGGGCAACTTCAAATGCGAGTGCAAGTGCTAGTGTGGAGTGTTGTCGTGGCTTCATGACAAAGATGAGCGTTGGCACGGCTTCGATGCGAATGAAGTGTTGTCGTGGCTTCATGGCAAAGATGGATGTCGGTACAACTTTGGTGCGAATGAAGTGTTGTCGTGGCTTCATGGCTTCATGGCAAAGATGGATGTCGGCACAGCTTTGGTGCGAATGAAGTGTTGTCGTGGCTTCATGGCAAAGATGAAGGTCGGCACGGCTTTGGTGTGAATGAATTATTGACATGGCTTCATGACAAAGATGAGCGTTGGCACGGCTTCGATGCGAATGAAGTGTTGTTGTGGCTTCATGGCAAAGATGGATGTCGGTACAGCTTTGGTGTGAATGAATTGTTGACATGGCAAAGATGGATGTCGGCACGACTTCGATGCAACTGAAGTGTTGACGTGGCTGCATGGCAAAGATGAATGTTGACATGGCTTCAGTGCAAATGGTGGTGTGACTTCATGACATATGTAAGTGCAAATATTGCTTCATGGCAAAGATGAATGTTGGCATGGCTTCAGTACAAGGACAAATGTTGGCATATCTTCATAGTAAAGACTCTTGATGTGGCTACATTGCAAAGACTCTTGAGATGGCTGCGTTGAAAAGACAAGTGTTGGTGCGGCTTAATTGCCAAAGAAAGCATGCTGCATGACAAAAACAAGCAACAACAAAGAACTTGTCAGTAAAAAATCTCATGGCATGTCTCAACCAAAAAAAAAAAAAAAAAAGGAATCGATAAGGAGAAAGCTTCAATTTTAATCTCTAGCCTGTCAAAAAAAAAAAAAAAATGGTTAGTACAAACCAAGCATGTGAAAAAAAAATTAAAAAAAAAAAAAAAATAGTACAGACAAAACATTAAAAAAAAAAAAAAAAGGAATTAGACAAAATATTAAAAAAAAAAAAAGAAAAAGAAAGAAAAGTAAAAAGGCAGAGTTTCTCTACACTTAAAGAGTATTGGTAGCTGAAGACAGTGCTTGTGCAAACTTAATGTATGCTCCAGATGGCTTTATATAGGGATCCTTGAAAAGCTTGTGGACAAAATAAAAAAAAGTGCATAAATAGTTACGCGCCATATTTTCAAAAGATACTGCACCGAACCTTGAAAAAAAAGGGAAGAGAGTAAATGCTCATAAAAGGATCACAGAAAGAAATGGTCACGCTAAACTTCAGAAAGAACTGGTCTACAAAGGATAACATGTCTTCTAAGAATAACCATGGCACTGACTTTGGATGAAGCTATTGGCCGGCAAAGAGGAGTAGCTTATTTTACTGGGTCACCAACTCTTGAGAACAGCAGAGACACTCAGTGGTTAGCTGGAACTGCTCCCCGACTTGGTTGTCAACGTTGCAGAATAGCCAACGCCAAAGAAGACCGAAATACCAGCAAAATCAACAATATCTGCTGTCCAGATTTCTAAAACTTCTGACAAGATTTCACAAAAAATCAACCCACCAAAATCTTCTAAGGACTTCGAGCAACAAAACCTAGAAAGATCATCAACAACGGAGCTACCACGCGCTGCCATAAGTCCACAACGATCCACAGATTTCTCATTCAAATTTGCGCAAATCTGAGAAAAATTTTACAAAACTGATGCAACCACTAGATCCATCGGCCCACGATCTACAAAACCTAAAAATTTCAAGACCAAAAACGGCTGCGTGAGCCACCACGCGCCGCCACAAACTCGCGGTAACCAACTGTTTAATTTCTCAAAACTGTGAAAATCTGTTCACAATTTCAGAAAACAGACAATACCAGGAGATTATACGGCCTCAGATCTACAAAACCCAAGAATTTCGAGACCAAAAACGCCTCCACGCGCCGCCACGCGCCGCCTGAAACTCCGGCGTTCACAGCGTCAAATCCACGCGCCTACACGCGCCTCCCTCAGTCCTCACGCGCTTACACGCGCCAGCGCATCTCTCTCACGCGCGACGCGCTCTCACGCGCTTTGCCCTGAGGCGCACTCAGCTGCATGACGTCATCCATGACGTCAGCTGACCCGGTCTGACATAACCCGTTTGACCAGACCGGATCGGTTTGACCCGTTGATCCTGACCCGGTCCGAACCAAAAAAAAAAAGAAAAGAAAAAGAAAAGAAAATGCTTTGACCAAGTTTGACCTTTGACTTTGACCAAGAAGTCGAAATTTTCAAAAGGGGGCCTGTCCCACTCAGTTTTTCAAGTACATTCCGATTTTGGGATCCATTTCTTCATTCGAAACTCGGCAATTCCGCAAACGTCCAATTTCCAGAAAGTTGACTTTTGCGTAAATGTTGACCAAAAGTCAAAATTTTTAAGATGGACCTATCTTGCTCAATTTTTCGCGTACATTCTAATTTTGGAGTCCGTTCCATCATTTGAGACTCGGAAATTTCACAAATAACTCAATTCCAAGATAGTTGTCTTTTGTGTTGAAATCAACCCAAAGTCAAGATTTTCGAGCCAGACTTGTCTTGCATAGTTTTTTTTTGTGACTTGGAAATCACCAATCTAACTCACATCTCCGAAGTACTGACAATGTCCAAAACTAAAGCTCTCAATATCAAAATTTGAGATTCATCCATTAAGTTTGGATCCCCTCAGGGTTATTCTCCAGACTTCATCAAGGCTTCCCTTTCAAAAGTACGGATGAACTCTCACAAGTGTGTCTTGAACTTGAAATCACATCGGGTCACCCGTCCAACCTACCAGTCCCCTTTCGGTGCCAAACATTCCCACCTACCATTCTTTGTCTCTCTCACCCACCATTCTCGTTCCCTACCGGTCTCTCACCTACCATTCTCATCCACTGGTCTCACCAAAAAGTCCCAACCACCATTCTCAACTACCCATCTACCATCCTTCGTTTCTCCACTATAAATAGAAGGGCCGGGTTCAAAAAAAAAACTCATCAAAAAAAAAAGAAAAGAAAAGAAAAGAAAAACACACTGAGTCATGAAATGAAGATTTGCTTCTTTCAAATTTTCAAGTCCTCCTTCTCACAGCCATTTCTCACTATGGCCTCATCATTCTCAACTCTTAGCAACCAATATTGCTTCATAATCCGTCTGAAATCAACCCCCTCATGGTTCGGTAGAAACCCTCTTCACAACATCATTGTAGTTTTGAGATCCAAACAAGTTTTGTTTCTCCTCTTAACGACCACAGTTGTTCGTAAAATTATTCATAACAAGGTCTGCACTGTGGTTCCATGCTTCCTCGGATTTGGTTGGCCAGGAAATCCAAGTCCAGCAGAAGCACCCGTTCCTAACCTCAGGTCTCCCGTAGTCTCTTTCCAATTGCTTGGTCTTCCAGCAGAGGCAGCGGTTCGGAACAAACAGCAACTTGGCTGGTTTTTAAGACCAGAGTCACAAGTTAGCTCCATCTTTCATTCTTCTGTGCTTTTCCAACAAGAAGCAGTAAATGAAGATGGTAAAAAGTGTTGGGGTATCCTACAAATTGTCTTTCATCCAACACTTGAAACAACCTTCAAGGCACCAGCTCATCAGAGTTTAGCCTTTGGAGCCGGTAAATGGTTACCAGAGCCTTATTCCATGTCCCCACCACTACGGGACTCAAAGGTCATCGTTGCTGGTACCTCAAAACACATTTTCTGAAATTACTCCAACTTAAATCTAGCTTGAAGTATTTTAGAAGGTACTCTTCTGAAATTACTTCAACTTAACGTCTGTCGGTTTGGTCCCTTTCCACATGCACATTCAATTACTTACTGTCAGACCCCAAGCAACATACAGGGTCAGCACCATGGTGGCGTGTGTTTCACCCATTCGCTTTGCTTCATCCCCGTCTTCTTCACCACCAACACCATCATCCCCAGAATCCATAAGCTTCTGAAATTACCTCAACTTAACCTGAGTGAAACAATGACACATGCGCACTCAACCACTTTCCCACATGGCCTAGCCTTAATCCTAAGTATACTCTTCCGATATAACTTCACCAGAAGTTCTCAAAAACACGAGGCTGGCCCCATGACTCTGTATGTTGTACCCAACCAACATCTTCACCTCTTCCCCATCTTCTACACCCTGTGATCGCCGCCAACGATCCAAAAACACTCTTCTGAAGTTACTTCAACTTAACCTCTGTTGAGAAGGCTTGGTCATGCAGGTACATTCAAATACTCGCAGGCCTCTTTTCGGTCTCAACAAAATCTCTCATATGGGTGGGTCTACTCCTCGGAAATTATTTCATCCTGTTGAAAGCTCCACCACTTTCGATTACTTCATTTGAAGAACCAAGTGTAAAAATCTATTTTCGAAACTCATTCTCACACCACACTCTAAAACTGTGTGCATGAACGAGTCTCGAGGGGGCATTTGTAGAGAGAGAAAATTCCCGACCTATCACAAGCTGACACGTCACACTACCAAGTCCACAAAATACAATCAATTACAAAGCACCACATACTGCTGCTAGGTTTTACTATTGCTGTTCAGAAGCCAATAGAAATTTGCCAAGTGTCATGCAAGAACCAATCACACATCAGCTCATGTAAGCAATGACCTAAGCAACCTCGCACGTGTAAGCGATGACACAATCAGTCCAGCATGTGCAGGCGATGACATAAGCGGACCAATCAAGCTCTGCCACGTGTCACCAATCAGACTCTGCCACGTGTCACTCATCCACCCCTAAACTCCTATAAATAGAAGCCTTCCTAAGACATTTGGGAGGACAGGAAGCCATCTGAAGCACTCAGAAATCCAGAAACTCTGCCGGAACCAAGCTCTAAAGCCTCCAAGAACTTCAAGAACTTCAACTTCGAATACGAAGAACATTCGAAGAGAAATCATCCAAATCATCCGCCAAGATCCAAAAGTTTGCGGGAATCAAGCCTAAAGTGTCCGAAAACATCAACAACTCACAAATCAGTGAAGCTCTACGGATTCAAGCCCCTAAGGCCCCGAAGAACTTCCACCACAAACCAAGAACACGAAGAACGTACGAAGAACACGAAGAACACGAAGAACAAAGAATTTCTAACAAGCTCATAGCCAGAGATTCATTGCAATTCTGTTTCAAAGGTCTTCGATCCATTCTTCAGCCAAATTGAAGTATATTTGGTGTTTAGATCAAAATCACATTACCACAATTCCAATCAACAAATCCTTCAAGGAGATCGAATCAGAGGATCACTCTTTCGTAATCACAGAGAATTGTACCACACAATCATCAATACAAATTCACATTTGTGCAACTATTTTACTTGTTTGATTTATTTCGAACTAAGAAATTTAGTCGTCTACAGTGGTTCCCTTACTTTTTTTTTCTCACATTTGACAGTTCCATCCTCACATTATACAGTTTCAACATCACATGTGTCAGTTCTCTTGTCACATTGGTGGTTCCATTACTTTTTTTTTTCTCACATTTAACGGTTTCATCCTCATATTGTGCGGTTCTAATATCACATATGACAGTTCTTTTGTCACATTGGGTGGTTCCCTTACTTTTTTCTCACACTTGACGGTTCTATCCTCACATTGTGCGGTTTCAACATCACATATGACAATTCTTTTGTCACATTTGGCGATTCCCTTACTTTTTTCTCACACTTGACGGTTTTATCCTCACATTGTGCAGTTTTAATATCAAATATGACAGTTCTTTTCTCACATTTGATGGTTCCTTTTTTTTTTTTTTTCCTCACATTTGACGGTTCTATCCTTATATTGTGCAGTTCCAACATCACATGTGTCAGTTCTTTTGTCACATTTGGTGGTTCCCTTATTTTTTTTTCTGACATTTGATGGTTCCATCCTCACATTGTGCGGTTCCAACATCACATGTGACAGTTCTTTTCTTACGTTGGGTGGTTTCCTTACTTTTTTATCACATTTGACAGTTCCATCATTACATAGTGTAGTTCCAATATCACATTTGACAGTTCTTTTGTCACATATAATGGTTCCTTTATTTTTTTTTCTCAAATTTGATGGTTCTATTCTTATATTAAGTAGTATCAACATCGCATCTGTTCTATTTTTGTTACATGTGACAATTCTTTTGTCACATGTGATAGTTATTTTCTCACATTTGGTGGTTCCCTTACTTTTTTCTCATATTTGACGGTTCCATCACACATTGTGCAGTTCCAATATCATATGTGACAGTTCTTTTCTCACATTTGATGGTTCCCTTACTTTTTTTCTCATATTTGACGGTTCCATCATCACATTGTGCAGTTCCAACATCACATGTGACAGTTTTTTTCTCACATTTGGTGGTTCTCTTACTTTTTTCTCGCATTTGATGGTTCCATTGTCACATTAAGTAGTACCAACATCACATATGACTCGATTTTTATTACATTCAGTTGTACCCTATTTTTTTATTCTCAAATTTGACCATTCCATTATTACATTGGGCAGTATCCACATTACTTTTGACCGTATTTTTGTCACATTCGGTGGTACCTTATTTTTTTCCTTACAATTGACAGTTCAATCATTGCAGTAAGCAATACCAATATCACATCTGACCATAATTTTACATTTAGGCTTATTACTGAGGTAACTTTTTTTATTTACTAATAACCGCTTATCACAATAATAATTTTTTTTAAGTTATTAAAAAATTTAGATCTAAAATCGAAAACCAAAAAAAAAAAAAAAAAAAAAAAAAAACATCTCATGAAATTAGCCCAACCATAATAATTACTCTTGTTCACAAAAAAAAATCAGCTGGAATTATCTTGGTTTCTTCCACAAATATTTGAATATACCATTTAACTTTCTACGTATCTCCCTTGGTAGCTTCCATCACATTCAGGGGCATACCTCCCTATAAAATAACATAGTTGAGGTCATTTTCTTGATGTTTATATTTTTATTATTTATATATGATGGTGAACCAAAAATTAGACTATCTCCAATTCGTCCATAGTGTTGTTCAAGACCAGAAAGGTCATCCAAGTGCAAGAAGGTCGTCCAGCATGGAGTCACCTGGACGACCGCCAAACACTTAGAAATTTTCGAAGTAAATCTATATCCAAAAGCTTATGATTTAGACCACGTTCTACTATTCTGAAGTAGAAGCAAAATTCTTATTCATCGCTTTAACTTTCCACTAAATTCTTAACTTCTGATGGCAGTTATAGAAATTAAGTCTGAATCTTTTAACTTCCATCCACGTTGAGGAAGTTACTAAACAAATAATCACTCCAAAGCTTACTATAAAAGGACTTAGCCATATGAAATCAAAGTAAGTTTTTCACCACTTATAGAGTTGAAATTCCTGATTTCAAGAGAGAAAACTAACTTAAGTATCGGAGGATTCTTGGCCAGTTCACCCCGGTCACCTTTGATCTTGTGCTTCTTTCTTTTCAGACCTTCCAAGCAATCTCAAGCCCATTGAAACCCGAAGCATTCAGCCTACTGATTTTCTATGTATCATCAATATATACTATAAAACCGAAGATGTATAACCTTATGTGCTCTCTAATTGTTCTTATGCAACATCTACAACTTAATCACAGTTGTGTGTTTATTATGGTGTCTTAGGTTGGAAATAGGGTGACTATACTGAACGGTTTTAGACCTCTTAAAACACAACCAGATTGAGTAGCCTAGTTAATTAGCCAAGTTGTTACTTAGTCAAATTAAGCAATTCTAGGTTAAAACAATCAAACAATCATATCAAGAATATAAAGCAGCGGAATAATAAATAACACAAGATATGATCACCCAGGAAACCACACCGGTAAAAACCTGGGGAGGATTTGACCCACCGATCCTCAAGGCAAAACAGAATTCACTATGAAAGAATCGAAGTTCATACAAAAGGACTTACAAGCTCCCCGCTCGACTTCCTAATGCTACCTACTAGTAGAACTTACTGACACGACCCCGTGCAAGCTCCGAATCCACGGACTCCTTCTTTCTTGAATTCTTCAATCAGCTACAAGCAAGCACCCACGCTTGTTATTCTTTAAGCTTCAATGGCAGCAACCGAGTTGATCATCAAGATGTTGAAGTAATCTCTACCTTGAAAACCCTAAGTTTTGTGTAAAGGAAAGCTCCTCTAGATCTCACAAGAGATTTACACAAAACAGCAATGTATGAGCAACAATACACTGGAGCAACTCTAAAAACGTGGCTAGGGTTTTTTTTTATATACCTAGGGTAAAAACAGAAAACCCACAACGTTTAATGAGTTAGGGCTGAGTTGGAAATTCTGCAGAAAACGCATCTGGACCGAGATTCGATCGATCGAGCCTTTCCTTCGATTGATCGAGCCGGACCGAAATGCCCCAATGCATCTACAGTCACTCGATTCCAACTTTACAATATTTTATCAACTTTGAGCAAGCCTAAACAAGACTAAACACATTGTTTTGATCATGGTTTGCCAACATTACACATTAGAGTTCTAAATACATAAAATCCTAAATCTTTAGAACCTAACAAACTCCCCCTTTGACAATTCGTGACAAAACACAAACAATAAGCTCAAAGTTTACAATTAAAAAGCCCTTTACAAAAAAATGCTCATAAAAACTAAATTCAATCCTAACTACTATCCATCAGTTGCAAGTGTAGACAACAGCTCAATTGAATCAACCTGTATATTCCTGAAACACTCAACAAACGCATAAACGCATGTGTGACAGAAAAGAGTAAAACAACAGGTATAACATTCTTGTAAGATTCACACACCACATAATAAAGACATATATCAATGAACAACTCATGAATATAAATCAATAAGCAGTGAATTAGAAACAACAAGAATCAAGTAAAAGATCATGTATATCAATCAATGTTACTCCCCCTAACATGAATATCCAAAAAAAAATGATATACAAAGTGAAGCACCTAGATACAATCTATAAAACTCCATAAGCTCCTCAAAACAAAAAAATCTCCCCCTAACTACAAAAACCCCTCTACAAGTCAAAACACTACTCCCCCTTTTTGGGACGGAATGCCAAAGGGCAATCACAATCCATCATCAAAAGGAGGTGGTGAAGGCGAACGCAGATGCGCTAGATCAGCACGCAAAGCACGGATCTCGTCAAATAAGTCCACCAAAAGCTGACCATGAGCCGCCTGAACAGTCATGACAGTCTCCAAAGTACGACGAATATCAAAGTCATCCGATGGAGGTGGAGGAACAGCAGCAGCAACAGCAGCATCAGGATCAGGAATAGCCTCACCAGCAGGACCTGTAGAAGAAGAGGGAGGAGGTGCGAACCCAGAAGGCTCAGACCTAGGGTGTTTAGAGCCAGCTCGAAGGTGAGCAGCTCTCTGTCTAAGAAAAGACGCACCTATAGGAGCAATCACATGTACGGGCTCAGAGGAAGGGAAGCCACCAAGATCAAGATAAAGTAAAATCTTATGAATGAAAATAGGATGAACAAGAGCATGAGCAGAAGATGAACTCCTATAAACATCGTTCAAAGAACGAAGAAATAAATGGGAAAAACTGATAGGAGCATCAGTAACCAGAGCGCACAAAAATACACACCTCTCGAGAAGAATGGTGTGAACATGAGATATGGGCCAGATAGAATGACAAGCTATCCTAAAGAAAAGATAGTGCAACCCAGAAAGCTCAGCAGAGGTGATCCTAGGATCAGAACCCCACTGGATAGAAGTCCCAGTGATATAAGACAAGACATCACTCAACTCGGGAGACACATCATAAGGAAAGATAGGATTCTGGACCAAAGGTACCCCTAGAGCATCAACCACTACCTTGGGAGTAATGGTGTACTCTACGCCTCGTATCCAACTCTTTACCAAAGTGTTGGAATCATAGATGCGGATAGAGATGTTCGAAAAGAACTCTCTAATCAAGGCAGAAGGTGGAGGAGGATCAGAAATATCCACCAAGGGTAACCAGCCTCTACGCTCAAAGTTTGCCCTAATGGCAGGATCAAGTTCATCTAAGAGAACAGAACGCTCAGCCCAAATCTTTCTCCTAATGTTTAGCTTCTCATAAATCTCTTGGTTTTTCTCACTCGGAAACTTCTCACGGTCAAAGGAAGGAGGGGGTGGAGAAGGTGATGAAACATTCCTACGGGCTCTAGTCTTCCTAGGCATAGTGCTAAGGAAAGGACAGAGACACAAAGAGAAAACCAAAAGAACATAAGAAAACAAAACCAAGGGCAGACTGCAAGTTAGCACAATAAAAATATAGAACAAAAATCTATATGATGCATGAATGATAACAATATTGTGATGCATGAACTAATGCAGTAAACACAGTTCAAATTAAGTTCAATTACACAAAATTGGCTCGAACATAGAGTTTCTAACAACAACCCTAAAAAATTTGAAAAACCACTTGAAAATTTTGCAACAAATTGATGAATTGATCATTACACAAGGTTGAAAACAGATTAGAATAACCAATTTCATCAAAACAACAAGCCAATTTCATCAATTAAACCTAATTGAACAAAAATCCCCAATTCGGATCAATTAGAAACCCTAGAATTTGAAATTTTTCACAAAACCCAAAATTGATCAAATTAAACTATCAAGATCATGTTTATAGCATGTCCCCACAAAAACCCATTGATCAATTTCACAAAATTTGGTTTGAATCAACACAAATCCAAAAAAAAAAAAGGTCCGAAATTTTGAGCAAAAATGCATGAAATATGTAAATAAACTCAAAAAGGAAGGACAAAACAGACTTACCGGCTTGAGGAAAGAGAAATTTTGCAAAAATTTCGACAAAAATTGACTGTGGAGCCTTGCCTCGTCGGAGAGAGAAAGAAAGTTTGAAAAAAACTTTTGAAAAAGGTGATTAGAATCAGTCAAAGAACAGTGTTTTAACACCTGATTCGCGTCATTCGATTGATCGAAAAACACATTCGATCGATCGAAAAACACATTCGATCGATCGAATCAATCAGTCATTTTGAAACAAATTAAAGCACTTTTTCGATCGATCGAAAATCAGAATGGATCGATCGAACTGGGCAGAGGCTCACAAAATTTTTGAGAAAAATCACAGTTTTGAAAAACACAAACCATATTTTGAAAACAACTCCTCAAAGCATTAAACTTATTGAAACAAAATGCATGAGTATGAGATGTAATGCTTTTTCAAAAACCCAAGTTTTAATCCCAGTTTCTCCAAAGAAAATTTCAGCCATTCTTCCTTTAAATTCTCAAGCAAAAAAAATGTTTTGCATAATTCTCAAAATATTTTCAAACTTGGTTGGTCAGACCAATAAACACACACAATAACATGTACAAAGTTTAGCAAAGAGTAACATGTGTAGTGTGTGCAACTAGCAAAAAGCTTGAGATACATGTGAGGTGATATGTGAATAGCAATCAATCACAAAGTCTACAAAATTCATCACATAGAATTTAAAAGAGACTATCACCTAAAGAGTTACATCCTATAACTCCCACATTTCCTAGAACATAAGTTTGCAATCATGTAAGTTTCTTGAATTTTGCCCCATTATTAGGTGAAATTTGGCATCAAGCCTAATGGTACACACCAGTTTAAATTATGTGAATTGGCATCAAGCCTAATAGTACACACCAGTTTTAAGCATTAAGCATTTAATAGAGGCTACACATTATGTTCTTTTTGTGCATGTGCTACACTTTCTCGAGCACAAAATCTTATGATATGCACTAAGGTGTTCATGATTGGCTAGTGATCAGTGGTGAGATGGTTATTTATGCCTTTCTCAAAAGGATCAAGTCCGACAGTCAAATAGCATGTGACTTTAAGATTAAGACAAAGTGATAAACACCATAAACATCTTTCCCACACAACATGCACTACAAAGCTTCAACTAGTAAAGTGCAATAAGTAAACTCATCAAAGCTAAACAAGGTACATAAGACATGTTATGTGTAAATAAATTGACCAATCTTGTTTTCAAAAACCAAGAAAAATAGTGCTTAACACAATTTGCTTTTCTCATTTATTTATTTATTTATTTATTTTATTTTAAAAAGAGAAAACAAATAAATCCTAGAATGAAATGCATGAATGTAATGCAATGCAAATCCTAGAAACAAAACAAAAAGCACAACAACCAAAGAACCATGGTCACAAAGGAATGAGCAATGAAGCACAAGGACCATGTTAGAAAGACTCAATTAGGTCGAGTCTTTTGCATCCAAAACCTTTTAGATGCACCACGAGCATTAGAGTTCCTATTCACATTCGAGTGATTTCCAACTCCAGGTTTGGAATAAAGGTTCAACACCTTTACCAATTCACCAATAAGTGCCATAGGATCTTGTGCTTGAGGCACAAACACTTTTGGTTTATTTGCTCTCTTAGCAGCTTGAAACTTGTAACAGTTAGGACGAATGTGTCCAGACTTACCACAATAATGACAAACCCAAGCAGGTTTACCATGCATCTTGTCCTTGGGTAGGGTAGTCTCCTTAGGTTTAGACTCTCCCAGATCAACCCTAATCTTCCTAGGGGGTGAAACTTCTACAGGATTGACTACCTCACTCACAGGAGGTTTGACAGTTTCACTCATAACCTCACTCACAGAAGGTTCAGAAGAAGATGAAGGAACAAAGTTCGTGGAAGGGGGAGTAGACACAGAGATGCTTTCAACATATCCTAACCCAAATTTATCAGAAGGATACTTTTGAACATTCAGCATGTGATCAAGTTTAGAACTAGCAGATCTAGCAACAGATAAATCATGTTCTAAAGTTTTAACTTTATCAAGTAAAAGCATGTTCTCAGATTTCACATGGTTCAAAAGATCATTAGCATCAAATAATTTAACAAGCAAAATTTTCTTTTCAAACTCAAGAGAATCAATTTTCTTCAGGCCAAATTCAACATTCATAACATCCTTTGCAGCAACTTTGCAAAATTTATTATAGGCCTCTTGAAGATCTGCATCCTCAGAGATTTCCCCATCATAAGGGTTCTCCTCAACAGATATGCTTTCATTGACTACAGCAGTAGCAGTGAAAGCAATGAAGTTTCCATCCTCGTCACATTCAGACTCATTATCAGAAACCTCATTATCACTCAGGATTACAGCCATAGCTTTACCCTTAGACTTCAAAAATGTAGGACATTCAGATTTAACATGACCATACCCTTGACAACCAAAACACTGAGCACCCAAAGAATTGTTCAAAGATTGACCAACTCTTTCTCTAGGTTTTTCAAAGTTATTCACCTTAGTGGGATCATTCTTCCTAAAGTTTCTAGGTTCAGTAGTGTTTGTACCTCTTGCCCTTCTATTAGTATTTCTTAGAAAATTTCTAAAATTCTTGGCAAGGTAAGCTATCTCTGTAGCAGAGAGCTCATCATCAAATCCACCAACATCAACATCAACAACAGACTTAAGAGCCATTGATTTGGATTTGCTTGTTTTGGGTAGGTCAGACTCATAGGACTGAAGAGATCCTACAAGCTCATCAACAGGGATGGAGTCCACATCCTTACTTTCAGTAATGACAATCACTTTGGGTCTAAAGTCTTCAGTTAAAGATCTAAGTATCTTCCTAACAATTTTAGGTTGATCATAGATTTCACCCAAATTAAAAGCAGAATTAACAATATCATTCAGTTTGGCATAAAATTCATCAAAGGATTCATCATCAGACATCCTAATGCTCTCAAACCTAGAAGTTAATTGCTGCAGTTTGTTTATTTTAACTGCCTTTGTGCCTTCATGCACTGTTTGGAGGATTTTCCAAGCAGTATGAGCAACCTCAACATTAGAGATCCTCTTAAATTCCTCCATAGAAATAGCATTAAAGATGACATTCATAACTTTGCTATTGAAGCCTGCTGCTTCTTTTTCAGAAGTTTGCCACTCACTCACAGGAGTAGTGGGCTTCTGCCATCCGTATTCAACGGAATTCCAAACCCTCTCATCAATAGATTTCAAGAATGCTTTCATCCTTACTTTCCAATAAGCATAGTTATTCCCATCAAAGTGAGGAGGAACAATAAGAGAGTGTTCATGCTCCATGACAACAGGGGTCAAGGATCAGCTCAGAGATCAAAAAATCTCTAACAAGAGAGCAACCCGCTCTGATACCACTTGAACGGTTTTAGACCCCTTAAAACACAACCAGATTGAGTAGCCTAGTTAATTAGCCAAGTTGTTACTTAGTCAAATTAAGCAATTCTAGGTTAAAACAATCAAACAATCATATCAAGAATATAAAGCAGCGGAATAATAAATAACACAAGATATGATCACCCAAGAAACCACACCGGTAAAAACCTGGGAAGGATTTGACCCACCGATCCTCAAGGCAAAACAAAATTCACTATGAAAGAATCGAAGTTCATACAAAAGGACTTACAAGCTCTCCGCTCGACTTCCTAATGCTACCTACCAGTAGAACTTACTGACACGACCCCGTGCAAGCTCCGAATCCACGGACTCCTTTTTTCTTGAATTCTTCAATCAGCTACAAGCACCCACGCTTGTTATTCTTTAAGCTTCAATGGCAGCAACCGAGTTGATCATTAAGATGTTGAAGTAATCTCTACCTTGAAAACCCTAAGCTTTGTGTAAAGGAAAGCTCCTCTAGATCTCACAAGAGATTTACACAAAACAGCAATGTATGAGCAACAATACACTGGAGCAACTCTAAAAACGTGGCTAGGGTTTTTCTTTATATACCTAGGGTAAAAACAGAAAACCCACAACGTAATGAGTCAGGGCTGAGTTGGAAATTCTGCAGAAAACGCATCTGGTCCGAGATTCGATCGATCGAGCCTTTCCTTCGATCGATCGAGCCAGACCGAAATGCCCCAATGCATCTACAGTCACTCGATTCCAACTTTACAATATTTTATCAACTTTGAGCAAGCCTAAACAAGACTAAACACATTGTTTTGATTATGGTTTGCCAACATTACACATTAGAGTTCTAAATACATAAAATCCTAAATCTTTAGAACCTAACACATACAATTAGCAAGTTATGCAAAAAATCCAATACAAAGATTGTTGACAATTTTAAAATTTTCAGTAAACACTTGAATTGAAACTACAGATCCAGTATGAAATAGTCATCAATCAAGGCTACTATACCAGGTTTTATATTTTTTAGGCATTTTCATTAGATCCACTTGTGTGGAAGTGTTAAATGACTGTGTTTGACATGAATATAACCACCCTAACTAAAGTGTCTATGCAGTTTTGTTTCATAAAATTATTATTATATTTAGACCCATCTAAAACAAAATAAACATCCCAAAAAATTTCCACAATAACAAAAATTACCAATAGAAAAGTTAAAAACAATTAAGCACAATTGACTGATTTTACCAAAAATGAACAACCCAGTCCTTTTTAAAAAAATTATCAAAATAATTTTGTCATTAAGAGTTTAGCATATTGACCATAATGATAAGTGTGAGCCTCATTTGAGTCAGCAGAGCCTCCCCTAGCTAAGTCTGAGAGAGCCCTAATAGCAATGAAATGTTTTTGTTGTTGAAGACTTATCGGTGCCACAAAGCACTTATCTCTCTCTCTCTTTCTCTCTCTCTCTCTCTGGGTTTCGCAAAATTTATACAAACTCGTCAATCTAAAGCCATTTGGTATTTGTTCCTATAAAATATTGGAACGTGTAATTTGAACATAATTGGCTGTTAAAAGGTCAATTTTCATCTCTATACTTTGTTCGAATCAGCATGGTGGCAAGTCGGTATTTTTTTGCCGAGCAACTCTAGTTCGAATCCTTCATACTTGCAATTTTATTTTTTTGAATTTTCAATTTTCGGTCCATAAGCTGAAAAGCCCACAAGATCCTACGCCCAAGAAAAGCCCTAGTTCATCCCAAATCTTCTTTCTTCATCATTTGGACCATCCGAGGGTGATTCTTGTTTCTCATCCCTTGACTGAAGATAATTATAACATATAGAATCATGTTATGATCATGGAAGTAAGCACCAAAACAATCTTGACTCACTAGTTGCATTGTTTTCTGATAGGTTTTAGACCCCTTAAAACAACCAGATTAACCTAGTTAATTAGCCAAGTGATTTAACTTAGTCAAATTATGCAATTCTAGGTTATCATAAACATACAATCATATCAAAAATATAAAGCAGCGGAATAATAAAGAACACAATGATATGATCACCCAGAAACCACACGGTAAAAACCTGGGGAGGATTTGACCTAGCTATCCTCAAGGTAAACCTGAATCCACTATGCGAAAGAATCGAAGTTCATACAAAAGGACTTACAAGCTCCTCGCTTGACTTCCTAATGCTACCCACCAGTAGAACTTACTGACACGACCACGTGTAAGCTCCAAATCCACGGACTCCTTCTTTCTTGGATTCTCCAATCAGCTACAAGCACCCACGCTTGTTATTCTTTAAGCTCCAATGGCAGTAACCGAGTTGATCATCAAGATATTGAAATAATCTCTACCTTGAAAACCCTAAGCTTTGGGTAAAGGAAAGCTCCTCTAGATCTCACAAGAGATTTACACAAAACAGAAAAGTATGAGCAACACTAAAAACGTGGCTAGGGTTTTGCCTTATATACCTAGGGCAAAAACATAAAACCCTAAACATTTAATGAGTTAGGGCTGAGTTGGAAATTCTGTAGAAAACGCAATCTGGCTGACTTTCAATCGATCGAGTCTATCCTTCGATCGATCGAGCTAGGCCAAAATGCACCAATGCATCTACAGCCTCTCGATTCCAACTTTACAATAATTAAACAACTTTGAGCAAGCCTAAACAAGACTAAACATATTGTTTTGATCATAGTTTGCCAATATTACACATTAGAGTTCTAAATACATAAATTCCTAAATCTTTAGAACCTAACATTTTCAATCAAGAAAATTCTTTTCTAATTGAACTCTTTAACAATGGATCCATTGTAACAACATGGTCAAATTGAGATATCCACCAATGTCATCTACTGCATCTTGGTTTTGAGATTTGGACAGATCTCAAATAAGTGTTTTCACAGGTTAACAGTCCACAAATATTTCAATTAGGGCAAACCGTTCATAGAGTGACAAGCTAGTATATTATAAGAGTTTTCTGAACTTAGAAAATTAGTTTTTCTTGGCGCTAGAAAAAGGTGTCCATTAGTTTTGTTATCTCAATCTACAAAGTGGAGAGATCAATAACTCACTATCCATGCAGCTCATCTTGTCTGATATTGTTGAGAGCTTAATAACCAAACAATATCGTGGACCCATCGAACTATCTCATTCTCTATCAACTATTCATATCTTAATTTGTTACACGTGGTATCAAGAGCTTTATGACTTGGCAATATTGTATATTTTCACTTGAAACCATGATTCCATGTGCATGCTAACTGGACTCTTGCTAGTCAAAAATTTTGAATGAAGATATTTGTGCTACTTGGTAGAAGAAATATTGCAAAAATTAATTAAGACAAATATGGCATTATCGCAACAAATTTGTCGTGGAAGAAATATTGAGCCAATTAATGAAGACAAGTTTTTCATGGAAGGTACATCCTTTTGTCATAGGCCTTTCATTTTACTAGTCTAGAATCTAGATATAGAGAAGATATTTGTGTAACTTGCAAGAAGAAATCTTATACCAATTAATCTAGAAAAAAAGGGCACCATCTAATTTAATTGGAGGGTTAACCAAAGACCAGCAGGGGTTGTATATTTTTGTATGGACAAATGGAGGAAAGGTAAGATTGTCTCAATAAGAGTTGAGGGCTAAGGCGATAATCTAAGTGAGTTATTTTTGTATATTTATATATTAAATAAATCATATTTATTTAACTTTTTATATTATCAATATTTTTAATTTAAAATCTATTCCTCTTGCATTTTTAGAAGTAAAATTGTTAATTAAATTTTTTTTTTCAAGTTTGCTAACATCTTCTTTAGAATTGATAATATGACAATTTCTTTTTTATATTTCCTTGTACATAATTTATTTTATGTATGGTTTTGTTAATTTTAAATTTGAAAATTTTCCAATTTTATTTATATGGTAAAAAATAAATAAATTGTAGCAATACATGATTTTGGATTAGAATCTAGTGTGTGTGTATAAGTATATCAATTGGATTTTCTTTATTCATAAGACTTCTTTCAAAACTATAGTTCTTAAAAATAAATTTAAACTGTCAATATTAGATTAAATTTAAAGTGTATAACAATATGACTCGATTTATCAAATAATTATAGTTTCTTTGAGTAATTGAATCACTCAATAATCTCAATCTTCATAAGCAAGGACCAAATTCGCCTAAAATAATATATTTGACAAATCATGGAATAATATTTTACATCAGAATTGGGGTGACATCTTTAATCCTTCAATCATAGAAGAATAGTGAAGTTGAATTGGGTTAGTCAATACTAGCATGCCAATTTGCAACTTGCAAGGAGAGTTGGTACAGGCTTTCCTTTCAAAATCATGATTCCACGCACAGCCAACTCTTAACTCTTGCTAGCCAAGAGTCATGGAAGAAGAAAAGTCTAGTACAAATTAATCAAAAAAAGGATGGAACCATCCAACAGGGGTTGTCATGGAATTGAGTCCATAGTCTTGAAAGAAGATATTTGTACAACTTGCATGAAGAAAATTTTAATTTTCCACATAGAACAGCTGCCAAATTTACCTTGGAATTAGTCAATGTAGAATCCTTGAGCAAGTTCCATAAAATTTAAGAGCATTTTCATATATATATGCATCTTAGCATCTTCACCAATCAAACATAAATTGATATCTAAAAACACGCAGGGCAACTCACATAAACAAGGGTAGTGCAACTCACGAAATTCAATCTCCCTTTCAATTAAAAATAAAATTCACTAAATTGCAGCATTTTTCAAAAAATTCAGTCATCAATGTATACAAATCACTGTCATTCCAGTGACTGAAAAATATCTTGTAGTGGAGTATTTCTAGCATTTTCTATTATTTTTGAACGTTGTTCATTTTCATCTGAAAGCACTAGATTTGATGCCAACTTGTATCGAATACGTTCCGACTAGCTCTCCTGCAAAAAGTAGACATTGTTGATGAATAAGAAGCTTAAGCAAATTATGCAAAAACTGTAAAACATACTTCCAATAAATATATTACCAACAAGAATAGATTCTGTTTGATAATTTTTGTATACATGTGCTTAATAACATACATGCCGCAATCATACCTGAAATATGAAAACAGCTAAAACTTAAAAAACCTAAAGATTCACACAATAGTTATCTGTATGTGCAAATCTGCAATTTAGTACATACCCATTATTTTGTATGGGATCCGACAGTGGTGATCGCAATTTCTGACTTCTAGGCTTTTGGATGGTCTTACATGCGTAGATTGTTGCCTTTCTACTTTTACTGTATCAATACCAACTCATTTTGTTTCATTGGTTTTTTTCTTTTCTGCTAATATGCAGCAAAAGTGTTTGTTTTCTTAGCCTCAAAGAAATGAACTCTCTTTCTATAACGAAAGATGTACAAACTACAAAGCCATCGTGCATGCATTATCTGGATTTTTATTCATAAAGTCAAGAGGGGAGAGAAACTATAACCAGTTCAATTTTTTTTTTTTTTTTTTTTACTTTAGCATTATGGAATATGAAATGTGTGCACTAAGCACATCACATGAACACGTGCTAGAGAGAGAGAGAGAGAGAGAGAGAGAAAGATGTGTTTTGATTTGGTTTGTCACACCTAAAACCTTAGATTGTTGCCTTTCTACTTTTACTGTATCAATACCAACTCATTTTGTTTCATTGGTTTTTTTCTTTTCTGCTAATATGCAGCAAAAGTGTTTGTTTTCTTAGCCTCAAAGAAATGAACTCTCTTTCTATAACGAAAGATGTACAAACTACAAAGCCATCGTGCATGCATTATCTGGATTTTTATTCATAAAGTCAAGAGGGGAGAGAAACTATAACCAGTTCAATTTTTTTTTTTTTTTTTTTTTTTACTTTAGCATTATGGAATATGAAATGTGTGCACTAAGCACATCACATGAACACGTGCTAGAGAGAGAGAGAGAGAGAGAGAGAGAGAAAGATGTGTTTTGATTTGGTTTGTCACACCTAAAACCTTAGCATTTTAATTGAATTGTAAGTACTAAGTACATAAGACAAACATGAGAGGAAAAAGACAATAATTCTAAATTTTACACATTCGTTAAAGATGTTCTATATAAAGAACTTGTGGGGTAGAACTTGTACCTCACCTCACCTAGGAAAAACCAAAGCTAAAATAAACTCTCAATGAGAAATAATGTAACCTGATTTTTCACAGTAACTGGACTAAAAAAGAAAAAAGAAAAATAGTTAGCTAATCCTAATTTGAAAGTAATCACTGGGCTGAACCTGAAACTATCTGTGCAGCGTCTGTTGTTGCTATTCAAAATTGGAGATGACCTTACCCTGTACTCTGTAATTGTTGTTGAGGTAAAGGTGTCAGAGTTGCTATATCTTTGTCGAACAAACAAGTGGGTTTTGGTTTTTGTCTCTTGCTACATTCTCTTTCTCTAGGTGCAGTGCTGCTCTACAACTTTTGCGGTAATGTACAAATGCTTTGGGAGCTGGGGGACCAACTATTCGTTACTCAAGTTGAGAGATCGCTTTGTTACTGACTAATTCCCAGTTGAATCCTTGCCTTTGGCACCAACTAGCTCAATGCAGAGCCACACTGCTAGAAAGTAGAAAGTAGAAAGTAGAAACTAATGCTAAAAGAGGGACACAATTTTGATACAATAGATGATCTAATTAGGAAGACTGTTTTTATTACAACTTCAATTTATGGTGAACATCATCTAGATAAAATATCTGCCCCTGAAACTCTAAGCAAACTCACCAAGCTTCTTTCAAATTCTAAATTTTAGAGAAACCAACTCTAAAATTGGAAACCAACTCTACAATATAGCACAAACCAACACTAAAATTGGTGTTCTTACTGCCAAGGAGGTTGAAAAAAAAAAAAAAATCTTCTAAGTCCATAGGTTCCTAGTATCGTGTCCTCCCCACACTCCCAACCAAATCTAATCTTATCCCAACTTATGGATAAGGGTTCCCACGTCTCACTCAAGTTTCACGTCTCTCAAACTCAAAAGTGTAAAGATCTTTTCTTTTTCTTTTTTTTGAGAAACTAGTATGTGAGACAGACCGATGCTTTTATTAAAACATAAGAAAACTAA
This sequence comes from Quercus aquifolioides, assembly GCA_019022515.1. NCBI lineage: Eukaryota > Viridiplantae > Streptophyta > Magnoliopsida > Fagales > Fagaceae > Quercus > Quercus aquifolioides. Next base: position 102,926,001 of record CM032327.1, read on the forward strand.
TCAAACAGAGCAAGGGGATAATGTCCCCAGGTAAGTCTTCAATCAAACAGAGCAAGAGGGACTGTCAAGCCCTTCGGTGTAAAGATTAATTTGTCAAATATATAAGAACCAAAACAATAATATCATAAACCCACAAAGTTTAGAGAGAAATAATATAAACCCATATCAGCGTTAATCATATGTAAAGAGAGAACCTGAAGATTATGGGTGGCGCCGCCAATTTAGAATGGAAGAGAAGAAGCACCACCGAGTCGTCCGGGAAGAGATGAAGCGCCGCCGAGTTGGATTGGATATGAGTACGCCGCTGATTTGAATATGGATTGGAAGAGAATAAGCTAGAGAGCGGCGTCGACAAGTTGGATTGGATGAGAAGAAGCGCCTTAGATTTGAGGATGTGGGCGCGCCGGGCTTTGAGGGTTTTGTGGGTGCACTGTAGATGTGGTATAAAGTATAAACTGTCTGATTTGAGGGTTTTGTTTAGAGAGGAAAATAGAGCAATGAGCAAACGAAGTAGAGAAGTAGAGAAGCAAACATGAGATAGGAGAAAAGGCTATAAAGCGTGAAGAATGTTTTAATTTTTTTGTTTATATATAAAACCTGTTTAACCGGTAACCAAAAACCTTTAAAATTACATCAACGGACAAGATCAAAACCATAGTAAATTAACGGCTCAGATATAGGTGGGTATCGTATCCTCCTTCTTTTTTTTTTGGGTATGGTAGAATGACTCATATATATAAAAGCTGAAATGTAACATTTATCATTACTATGCTCCAATTAAGCCATATCAGTGCTATGTCATCATTTATTTTCTTTTTTTATTTTTTATTTTTAGATTTAATGGTTGACATTTATTGAGCATCTCTTTAAATTTAGGTGTTACTCTATCTCCAATTCTATCATGTGTATTTCCATTAACCCAAACTCTTCAAATGCCGCTATTATATAGAATTTTGACAGTCACAAATAGATTACAACCTCCTCACCTCTTTTGTCAATTATAACTTCTTTCATTTATTAGGTATGATATGACAAATAATGCCATGTGGCAAACAATTATGGATACATGTCAATTTTTTTAGCATGTGTCAACAATATGCACTATAAGTTCCACCATTATAATTAATATCCACTATGAACTTAAATACTCTATCAATTTTTTTTCCTTTTCTTTTTTCCCTTAGATTTTTTTTTAAGTAATCCAAAAGTCATTTTTTACCATAACTAAATCACCCCTAACAAAATCTATGTTTCTTAAGAAAAAACAAAACCACTCTTTCCTCTTTCTTTCTTTTTTAAATTTTTTTTTTTCCTTTTTCTGGTCCCCCCCCCCCCCCCCCCCAAATCACTCCTAAAACACAAATCTAATTGTATATCATGAAATTTGGATTTAAAACAATTTATGTTTTTACCCTTCCACAAACCTAAAGATCTATGCTCTCTTTCCTCTCTTTTAAAAAAAATATATATATATATATATATATTTTATATTTTTTTTTCATTATCCTATTACCATAATATCTATACTCTCTTTCCTCTTCTTTCATTTTCCTATTACCATATATAATGACTCTTATTGTTCCAATTAAGCATATCTCTACACCTCTCTCTCTCTCTCTCTCCCCTTCTTTATCAGCATATGAACTGATATTAATTACCTTTTATTTTTTTGTTTCCATTAGAATGTTAAGCTGCCAATATTTTTCTTTGTTGTTTTCATTCAGCATTTATTCATACTTCCTATTGCATTGCCATGATAGACTTCATTTATTTTATGGTCTGATGTTATACAACCTTTCATATGTTGATATATGATTGTTACCAAAAAAATTAATAAATCTTCTACATCCTTTCCTCTTCTTTTGATAAAACAATCAAAAACTTCAACTCTATATATTTCTTATATTTGGATTGTCTCTTGTTCTCAATTCACATATTTCCTTCTTTGTATTTAGAATTTGTGGTTGAATGGTTATTTTGTGACCAAAGATTTATTTTTCCTAAAAGCTTGAAATGGTTGATATTATTTTAAGGTTAGTGTTAAAGTTTTGAATCTTGGTGCTTGGATGAGTTCACTTTAGATTAATGTTTGTATAACTTTCAGCATAAAATAGTTTTATAGGAATCAATAATTTGTTTGTACAATTTTACTTGTATCTTTAGTACAAAACTTATATTTGGTTGGTATTCTTCTTTGTATGACATGTAGTATTGTTTCAGGTCTTTGTTCCTATGATGTTGCATTGATCAAAACATGTGAAATTTGGATGAGAAGCAATGTTCTATAAATGCCTCTACTTCCGATGCACATAAAACACACGCAAACATACTTTTTTTTTTTTTTTTTTTTTGAGTTATGTATCAATTTGACCATGCATTAATTTTTTTTATAATGATTTGCACATCATTAACTCAATTTCCTATTTTTAAATTTCATTTGATCTTATTATCAATAGTTTTCCCGTGCATCGTACGGGTTGGCGACTAGTAGCATATAATTAGGTAGCTGCTATTTTATACTAAAAAAGCAACTATTGCATGAGTATCTTTATAATAACATGATATAAGCTTGTGCCTTGTTGTATAACATGTGTGATATAGTCTGCAGATGAATATCACATAATCCTTTTTATTTAGGTATCTTTATGATAACATGATATGCTTTGCAAATTACTCAACTTCTGATGTCATTAGAATCATAACACAGATTAACTGCAACATTTAGACACTGACAAATACATCTTTATTTCCTTCCTCACAAGAATAAGATTTGGTTTGGTCATCTGCAGGGTGGAGCTTTGGAATCTACTGCAGCTAGTGGGACAAAGAGATGGCATGTACAATCCATTGTTCATGTTTTATAAATCAATAATTTTAGAGCACTTTTCACTGTAATTTGGTAAATATACAAAACGCTAAAGAACTTTTGAGTTAAAAGATTTACATTGCAAAAATTTTGCTACTGAAGCTCTACCTCCTAATAGCAATGCCAAACTCGCACTAATCTTCAATATGTAACTGCTATTTTAAACTCAAAACAGCACCTATCTCATGAGTGTGTAACATGTAATATGATAAAATCTGCCGATGAATATCAAGTACTCTTTTTATTTACGTATCTTTCTAATAACATCATATACTTTGCAAATTAATTGCTGATTTTACCAATATATTCTTGCATTTTGATGCCATTAGAATCAAAGCACAGGTTAACTGCAATGCTTAGACACTTAAAAATTTCTATTGCTTTCTTTCCCCACAAATAACAGATTTGGCTTGGCCTTCTGCAGGGTAGACCTTTAGAAACTAGTGGAGCTGGTGGGGCAAAGAGACAGCATCCACGAACTCCCCATCAGACTCAAGAGCACTCATTGAATCCGGCAGAAGGCACACCTCCAAATCAATGCTTCCTCCTCCTTCATAACCCGGGTATGATGACACCTTCCCATCAAACTTGTCTGCATACCCACTGCGAAGTGCCACTGCTTTCCCCATTCCAAATTCATTCCCATACATGTTGAACCTGGGTGAACTACCCATCATTACATTGTTTTTATTAAAAGGCTTAGTAAGTTGATAAACAATAGGAGACTGCAGCCAAGTATCAACCCAGTGACTCACGCACAACCTGGTCAGTGTGGTTAGCCACAGCCTCGCGCAACTTCCATGCTGCCCAACCAAGATTATGTTCTAGCAATTCACCAGCTGTGGTTACTCCTCTCAATGCGTGAAGCGAGTTCCCAAAGTAATCATTAGACAAGGATGGCTCCATTCTTAACCTGTTATTGGCGGCCAAATTGCAATTTGTTATCTGGTCACATGGTAGACGACGCACACGTGTAACGCACCTCCAAACAAGTGCAGACAAGGACTGAAAGGAGGAGATTTTGTTGGTGTTGGATTCTGCATTGGCTTTTGCTTTGAGTTTTGCTATGGATTCAGATGAGAAGTGGAACATTCTAGCTCTAAGTTTTGGTGCTTCAAATCTGGAAATGAACTCATCTTGGTGTGTGAAAGGGAGATTGATGATTGGATTTACGCCATCAGGAAACCATCGCTTGTGGATTGGTGGGCGTGTGATAGAAATATTATTTCCCTGTGCCTGAAAGATCTCAGACCAAGTGTCAAAGAAATGCCAATAAGAGGTTCCATCGGCAATGCAGTGGTTCATGGAACAGCCTATAAAGATACCATCTTTTAGTTCTGTCACTTGAATGGAAAGCAAAGGCATGGTATGACCATCATAGTTGACCGCCCTGTCAAGATCAAAAAAGGATTGAACGATTGATGGTACATCAATAGGAGAAAGGATATCAAATATTGTCATGTCTAGATCTGCATAGATGAATTTAGCTCCAGGGCTGTTGCTGCAGTCAACAAAAATCAAGCTTGAAGGTGGGTTTTAATTTTTTTGTGTCACAAGGCGGCCTGCAAGTGGGTAGAAATGGACGAGGGTGATAGAGAGGGAATGTTTAAGCCTGTCCAAGAGAGTTTTGATGAAGTTTTCTTGGGAATTTTCTGTTGGAGGTTTGGTAAAAAGAAGGCCCTTCTGGATATAGTTTGCAGAGAGCATGGCAAGATCCCATGGTGTCAGGTATAGGGCCTCTTTGACTCTTCTAAAGCATCCCGTGGTTTGATAAAGCTCTCTGAGATGTATCTGATTTTGGGAGGATTAGTTGACATGAGAAATTGGTCACAGAATTGTTTGAAGGAGGCTAAAGGGCTAAATGATACTGTTCAAACTCCTGAATTTTGAATAGCTACTCTGGTTTATGTACTAGAGAATTAGCATATGTTTGACTAGCTCTCTTATTTGTTTTCCAGTTAAGCATTATTCAATTCTGATTTTTGTTAATATTATATTTATATATACCCACACGAAATGCAATAAGATTTGAATATTATGGTGCCTATCTTGGATGAGTACTCTTTATCCAAATCCCAGGTTTTAATATAAAAAAAAAAAAAAAAAATTATTAGTTGAGTTAACTAGAATCTATATGTGCCAAGAGTTTTGTATCTACTTCTTACTTTTTCAAATGAAGATATTCAGAGATCATGTCCCCCTCTAACTATCAAATTATTTATTAAAAAAAAAAAAGAATCTATTGGCAATGGAAGTTAAAGTTGCACTCTAATGTAATATTAGAAATATATTTTAGGCATAAATGCACTTTTAATCCCTACATTTTGCATCTTTTCCATTTTGGTCCTTACATTTTTTTTTTTTTGAAGAGTGATCCTTACATTTTCATTTCACAACTTTTAGTCCATAAATCAATTAACGCGTTCTATTTTAGTCCTTACCGTTACTCATTTAACAGAAATTGTTGATGTGGCAAACGGAGTCCATTATTGGCACATTAAATGCTGACGTGGCCAATAAAATAATATTAAAAAATGTCACGTTAGCATAAAATAATAATTAAAAAAGACACATTACCATCCACATCAACCTTTGATTTTTAAAAATTAATTTATCAATTTTAACAAAATGAAAAATGAAAAAAACAAAATTAGAACCCAAAATACACATGAATTCAAATCTAGTTTCATCTTAAACATGAACAAGAAAGAACACAAACCCAGAAAATTCAATCACAATAACACAAACCCAGAAGAAAAAAAATTTACCGACAAGAACATGATACTAACATAAACTTTTCTTGCATTTTCTTATACTTAGAACCAAACACAAATTACTAGCAAAAACATCCAACCAAACACCACCAAAACCAGCAAATACATCCCCAATAACTCCACTAAAAAATGGAAAAAAAAAAAAAAAATTCTCGTTCTTTAAGATTTCCCCTCTCACATCTCTACCTCTCCATAGAAAAACACTTAAATTTCCAACCAAAAATACTCATGAAAAATCTATAGAAAAGCCACAAAAAAACCCATTGAAAAAACTAGAGAAAAATCATAGACGAATCTCTAAAAATATCTCTGTAAACTCATCAAATAACCCAAAAAATCAAACCCAAAACCTTAACAAAATATTCCCAAAATTTTGCTACAAATCCAGCAACAACAGAACAGAAAGGTTGCTCGCCATGTTAGATCTTCCACCACAAGGTCCGATCTGCCACTACCACCACAAGGTCTGAAGACATCGCTGGGAAGAGTGACAGGGCCGGGTTCCCCGCCGACCTCAGCCCCTCTCTCTCTACCCAAATCCAAACCACCACATCTCAACCTCACTTTCTCTAAACCCAGATCAAAGCCATATCCCAAAAACTACAACCTGAACTTCAAGAGAAAAAGAAATGAGAGAAAGCAAAGAGGGAGAGAGCGGAGTTTGAGTGTTTGACCCAAGAGAGAGAGATCGGAAAATGAAAATGAGTTTGAGTTTTGTGTTTAGAGATGATGTTGTGTTTGGTTGACAAGAAAATTTAAGAAAAATTGAGATAGTTACTACAGGTTTTTTTTCTTAATCTTTAAAACTGAAAAGAAAAAAAAGGTTTTTTTTTTTAAAATTTTTTTTTTAATTTAAATTAGAATCGCAAAATTAAAATTTATTTGTTTTTAAAATTTTAAATTAAAATGCTGAAGTGGCATATTTTAAATTATAAATAAAATTTTAATATTATTTTATTGGTCACGTCAGTATTTAATGTGCCAACGGTGGACTCCGTTTGCCACATTAGTAATTTCTGTTAAGTGAGTAACGGTAAGGACTAAAATGGAATGCGTTAATTGATTTAGAAACAGTTACCGAGAAGCTAACAGATGCGCTGACTATCTCGCTAAAAAGGGTGTAAACCAAGATGAAATTTTCTGCATTTTTGAGGTTCCCCCTGTGGACTTACTTCCTGTTTTCAACCATGACATGTCTAGGCTGTTTGTAAGTAGGCGCTGTCCTACTGGCCCTTTGCTTGTGTAGTCTGTTTTATTTTTATCCCCCTTACCAAAAAAAAAAAAAAATTGATTTAGAAACTAAAAGTAGTGAAATGAAAATGTAGGGACTAAAATGAAAAAATATGCAAAATGTAGGGACTAAAATGAAAAAAGATGCAAAATATAAGGACTAAAAGTATATTTATGTCTATATTTTAATATGCCCACTTGTGCCGAAAGGTATATGGTAATATCATAAATATGAGCCAAAGTTTAAGAGAAACTTTTTCTTGTTTTGATGCTAGATATGGGAACATATCATAAATTATAAATATTCATCCAACTATTCATTGTTACATTCTAACAACATTTAGTCACCCACTTCAATCTCCATATAATATCTTTGACTAAGATGTTCTTAAAAGAAAGAACCTATCTACATCCCCTTCATCACTATCTCTCGTCTCAGTTTTCTACTAACAAGCCCCATTAGATTATTTCCTTCTAATCTTCTAAAAAAAAAAAAAAAAAAAGATTATTTCCTTCTTAGTGCCCGTTTGGATTCTACTGAGAGTGGCGTTTGCGTTTTTGTTCTGCGTTTTGCCTTTTTTTTTTTTTTTTCTTTTTTTTTTCAGGCGTGTGAGGAAGTAGCGCGGTTACTGTGCGGCTACTGTTCAACTTGTTGACTTTTTGTCCATGAACAGTGCATCCGTGCACTGTTCACAGACCCACAACTTTCACGTTTCAACAATTTTTTCATTAAAAATAAGTCCTATGGTACTATTCACACATTTAAAAATTATTTTGCTACAGTTTTTTCAATTTTCAGCTGTATCTAAACGGATCCTTAGTCTTTGTGCCAGAAACGAAATCCAAGGACTACATTAATAAGCTACCAAAAAAAAGAAAAAGAAAAAAAGGACAACATGAATAACATTCAGCTGTCATCGCCAAAGTTGTAGTATCAGTGCTTATCTATGCAAGTAGAGGTTCCTCCGCTCAAATCTTACGAGGGCCTTAAATAATAATATAAAATAAATAATATAATATATCTGTTACAAGTGGAGATAGTATTGAGTATTATACACTATATCTGTTTCTCAATTATGTGACTACAATCCCAAGATTATGATAGCTAATGCAATAGGTTCTTGATCCCCTGTCTGGCCACTCGTTGAAAAGCAACTCAATTTGGTTGGCTTAGCTGCCTAATCTATAGTTTTTCATTCTATTATGCCAAAGGATTGCACCAACTGGGTATGTTGTGAATTGTGATGCTATACACCTGGACTATATTGATTGCTAAATCAACTCATTAAGCTGTTGCATGATTTTTTTTTTCAGCATAAGATTTTTGAGTGATTGGTTATTTAATCCTAAATTGATGAGTTGTCTTCTTCTTTACCTCCTATAGACAAAATGGGGATGCTATACTGTAAGGCGCGACGCTTGTGTTATGTTAGTCTGCTACATGGTTAAAGATACACTTTGAATTGCTTAATGTTGATATGAACAAGATTTTCTAAAATCCAGAATGTAAGAAATTAGGATTCTGTTCACAATTCTTAAAAGAAGCCAATGCTATGATATAGATGAGATAGAAACTAAAAAGAAAGTATGTTTATTACTTATGCTGAATTGTTCATATTTTGTTATATGCCAATTTCAGAGTGGAAGAGCTCACAAGAGGGGGTCTAAATGGTTAAAGATAAATGAGTGAGCAGTGACATGACCCAAGTATTGAAAAAAAAAATGTATGAAGTTTTAGTTTCACTTTGAGATTCTCAAACAAGCTTGTTTGGTATGTGATGCAAGCTTCAGTTTATTTGAATTTTTAGCTTCTTTTTGTTATTATTTATGAGTTTTATTGCACTTTTTGGTACTATTTATAGTTTACATTATACTATTCAATTAGCTTTGAGTTTTTTTTCTATACTACTTTCAGTAAAAAAATTTTAGTTTCAGCTAAATAAACTGTTCCCAAACGGATTAATCTTGATATGGTATATTAGAAGCTACTATTTTACACTCAAACAATATATATTGCATGAGTATGTAGCATGTCATATAACATATTTGATACAGTATGCAGATGAATACACACTCCTTTTATTTTGGTTTTTTTTTTTTTTTTTTTTGAAACAGAGTAACTTCATTCATTAAAAAGAGCCCAAAAAGGCATTACAACAGAGTAGGCAGCAAAGACATAAACAATATAGTCTAAGTGGGTTCTGGAAAAAGAATAGAATGTGGCAATGGAGGGGAGGTTCCTTTCCAGACCTGAGCAAAACCAGCCGATTTGGCCAGTTGGGCGAGCTCGTGGGCTGCTCTGTTGTGATCCCGTTTCAGGTGGTGAAGACGCCAGCTGCAAAAATGGAGCATAGAGTTACGGATTCCACTGATGATATGGCCTAGCGGACCACCAGCTTCCATAGCAATCACAGATTGCACTGTTGCAAGAGAGTCCGATTCAAAGATTACCCGGGTAATATTCATTTCATGCGCCAAGAGAACACCATTTTCCAAAGCAAGAACTTCGGCAATTTCAGGAGAATAAGGGGCTGACAGAGGTTTGCTCAAAGCAGCTGTGACTAGCCCAGTTGAGTCGCGAATGATGACACCAATACATGAATTTGAGCCGTCAGGACAGGTAGCACCATCAACACTTACTTTATGGAAACCCGGCGGAGGAAGAGACCAAAGAGAGGCACGGGCACCTTGCTGGAAGCTATGTGGAGTTAAAGCACCCTTAAAATCCTTAGCAAGTCTCAAAGCCGAGTCCCATATTTGACCAGGAATAACACTATATACTTTGCAAATTACTCTCTAATAGTAAAACAAAAAATCATTTTACCCATCCATTTCCTGCTCTTCTGATGTCATTAGAATGATCACAAAGATTAACTGCAACTAAAGCTCTACAACTAAAGCCCTACTTCCTGCAACAATGACAAAGGGGTACTTCCATATGGTATATGACCTGCCGCTATTTTACGCTAAAGTAGCACCTAGTGTGAATTAAAAAAAAAAAGAAAAAAAAAAAAGAAAAAGAAAAAGAAAAAAAGTAGCGCCTATTGCATGAGTATGTAGCATGTTATATGTCATAATCACATACTGTTTTTATTTAATTATGTTTCGGACAGCATCATATGCTCTGTAAATTACGCTCACATATTACCAATAGATTCCTGCATTTTGATGTCATTAGAATCACAGCACAGATTAACTGCAATATTTAGACACTCACTAACAAATATGCATTGAAGATTTGGCTTGGTCATCTGCACGGTTGAACTTTGGAAACTAGTGCTGCTGGTGGGACAGAGAGACCGCATCCATGAACTCCTCATCAGACTCAAGAGCGCTCATTGTATATGACGGAAGGCACACCTCCAAATCAATGCTGCCTCCTCCTTCGTAACCCGGGTATGAGGCCACTTTCCCATCAAACTTATACCCACTGCGAAGTGCCACTGCTTTCCTATCAGAGTTTTAGTACAGAGACCAAGATCAGAAGAGAAGCAAGCAACACAAAGGATCAAGCTCCAGTTGACAGAGTTGTTGATCCTATAACAGAGCATAAACGGCAAGTAGTTACAAGTGAAGAACAATGATTAGACGACTTGTAGTTTAGTGTATTTAGGAGTGTTCTTAAGTGTTAGCACATGTGATAGTTAGTTAGTACTGTAGCCGGCACGTGTGAGAGGTTGTTAGTTCTGGTATTTGGTTAGTTTTGTGTTTACACCTGTACAAACCAATATATATATCTCTGATGTAATTCCTTTGATTAATTAATGAGAATACAGTTTTTCAATTCTGTTATGTGATATGGTATCAGAGCAAATTCCCAAATTCCTGTAGGGTTTTGCTTTCCTTTCAATTTCAGTTTTTCATTTATCAATTTTCCCGGGAAAATCTTTCTCTGTTCTTGAGAAAATTCAATTCTTGGAAGGTTCAATCTTCATTCGCCATCTATGGTTTTTGCTACGAATACAAATGGTTCTACAAATGCTTCCACATCTGTGAATCCATCTTCTTCTTCACAAGAATCTCCAATGGACGACCCTCTGTTCTTGCATCACGCAAAGAATCCAAGTTTAGTTCTTGTCACACAGCCTTTGATAGGTGGAGAAAACTATGCAGCTTGGGCTCGTGCAGTGAGAAAAGCTTTGCTCACCAAGAATAAACTAGGATTCATTGATGGAACTTTGACTCTCTCATCACCATTAGTTTCAACTCCTTCAAATGTGCAAGCCTGGATAAGATGTGATAACATGGTTGGGACATGGCTAACCAATTCAGTCTCACCAAAACTCCAAGCAAGCATCATTTATGAAGATACTGCCTTAGAAATCTGGAATGACCTGAAAAATCACTTTGCTCAGACAAATGGACCTAGAGTTTTCAACCTTCAAAAGGACATAGCAGAGCTTCATCAAGGTGAGATGTCTATCACTGACTTCTTTACCCAGCTGAAGGTGTTTTGGGATCAGTTGCAGAACCTTAGTCCATTTCCTTCTTGCACCTGTGGTAAATGCATTTGCAATATTAACAAGAGACTCACTGATTTGCAAGTAAGAGAATCAGTCATGAAATTTCTAATGGGATTGAATGATTCTTTCTCCCAAGTTAGATCTCAAGTCTTGCTTATGGATCCTATTCCATCTCTTAGTAAGGTTTACTCCTTGTTAATTCAAGAAGAGACACAAAGATCAGTGCCTAATGCATCTTTTGCTAAAGTTGATTCCATGGTTTTAGCTGCTAAATTGTCAAATGAGCATCTTGGTTCATTTCTTGGTGGTGCTGTTAGCAAAGGGAAGGAGAGACCAACTTGCACACATTGTGGCAAGACTGGTCACACAGTGGATAAATGCTATAAAAAGCATGGTTTTCCACCAGGCTTTAAGTTCAAGAACAAGCCTTTTATGGCTCATCAAGTATCTTCAGATGTGTTACCTGTTGCCCCTTCACCAATGCATCAACAGACTGCCTTTACCCCTGAACAGTATCAGCAGCTTTTGGCAATGTTTGGAGCCTCTACTTCATCTCTTGCATCTTCTGCTCCAGTCAAAGATGCTTCAATGGCCAATGTAGCATCATCTTCTACATCTGCCAGTGCTCCAATGTCAGATATTGACTTATCTCATAGTGTTTTCTCTGCACAAATAGTAAACAGAAGAACTTATGATAAGTGGACTTGGGTGTTGGATACTGGAGCTACTGACCACTTTGTATGTTCAGTTGATCTATTAACTTCAATTACTGCTACTATACAGTCTTTGGTTCACTTGCCTAATGGGGAATCAGCTCAAGTCACTCATGTTGGAACTGTTGTTCTTTCTCCTTCACTCACTCTCACTAATGTCCTTTGTGTTCCTTCATTTAGTTTTAATTTGCTATCTGTTAGTACACTCACATTATCTCAGCCTTATTGTCTTGTTTTCCTCTCCAATTATTGTTTTCTTCAGGACCTTTTACCTTGGAAAGCGATTGGGGTGGGCAAGGCTGTTGATGGGTTGTACTTGTTGCAATGTAATAGTCTTCAGCATGTTTCTCATTCTTCACTTGCTGATTATCTAAGCAATCACAAGTTCAATGCTTCTTTTCTTCCATTCTCTGCAACCACTTCTGCTTCTGCAAGTTCTGCATCTTCTTTTCTGTGGCATGCCAGATTAGGACACCCATCAGACATGAAGCTTAAAGCTTTAAGTCATTCCATTCCTTCTTTACAATTTTTCTGTAATAAGGTTTGCCAGATTTGTCCTATGGCCAAGCTTAAACGATTACCATTCCCTTTCAATAATAAAATATGTGCTTGTGCTTTTGATTTAGTCCATATGGATGTTTGGGGACCTTATTCAATTCCTACTTTAGATGGTTACAAGTATTTCTTGACAATTGTGGGCGATGCAACCCGAGCCACTTGGCTATTTCTGATGAAATCCAAAACTGATGTTGGGTCTTTGTTTCAATCCTTTTATACTATGGTTGTCACACAATTTAGTCAAAATATTAAATCTATTAGAACCGACAATGCCAAAGAATTTGTTGCCATGTCTGATTTCCTTAGTTCACATGGCATTCTCCACCAACACAGCTATGTTTACACCTCACAACAGAATTCTGTTGTGGAGAGAAAACACCAGCATTTGCTTTCCATTGCCCGGGCATTACAGATTCAATCTCAAGTTCCTTTGCAATTCTGGGGTGATTGTGTTGACTACTGCATACCTCATTAATAGACTTCCCTCTCCTTTGTTGCATGACAAAACACCTTTTGAGCTTTTATTCCATAAGCCTCCTGAGTATAACCACCTCAAAGTCTTTGGTTGTCTTTGTTTTGCATCTACAATTGCTCAAACTAGAAACAAATTCTCACCAAGGGCAAGAAGATGTGTTTTCCTTGGCTATCCTTGTAATATCAAAGGTTATAAACTATATGATCTTGACACTCATGCTACCTTTGTCTCAAAGGATGTTGTTTTCCATGAATCTGTTTTTCCTTATGTTTCTTCTTCCAATAAATTTGTTTCTTCCAATACTTTACCTCTGCCATGTCCTTCCCCGGTTCCTCCTTTCCATGATGATCCAATTTTGTCCAAACCCAACACTACTTCTACTCTTACACCTTCTTCTATTATTCAAGTTCATCATACTATTGATGATGATTTCCTTGATGAGGTTCCAAAGGCCCCTCTTGACCCTATTGTAGATCCTCTTCCCCTTAGAAAGTCTACTAGACCTGTTAAGAGACCTTCTTACTTACAGGAGTTCCACTGCAATCAGGTTGCCTCTATTCAGCCTCTGTCTTCCCAATCTGGTACTTCTCATCCACTTTCCTCTCATGTCTCATATCATCATCTTTCTCCATCATATAAGACATTTTGTTGTGCTATTTCCTCCCTTATTGAACCCAAATTTTACTACCAAGCTGTGTCTGATCCTCAATGGCAAGCTGCCGTGGCTACTGAAGTAGCAACCCTTGAAGCTAATAATACTTGGACTTTGACACCTTTGCTTTTTGGTAAGAAAGCCATTGGCTGCAAGTGGGTCTACAAAATCAAGTATAAGGCAGATGGTTCTATTGAGAGGTATAAAGCAAGGTTAGTGGCTAGGGGATTCACACAAAAGGAGGGTATTGACTATTTTGAAACCTTCTCTCCAATAGCAAAAATGGTGTCTGTCAAGGTTTTGCTTGCTGTTGCTGCCATTAAGGGTTGGTTTCTTAGTCAATTAGATGTAAATAATGCTTTTCTTCATGGTGATTTGGATGAAGAGGTGTATATGGCTCTTCCACAAGGGTTTCACAGCCATGGGGAGGTTGTTTGTAAACTAAATAAGTCCATCTATGGACTCAAGCAAGCTTCTAGGCAATGGTTTGCCAAATTCTCAAGCACCTTGATTCAGCTTGGTTTTATTCAGTCCAAGGCTGATTATTCTTTGTTTACCAGGAGACATGGTGATATTTTCATGATTCTTTTGGTTTATGTAGATGATGTTTTGGTAGCTTGCAATGACAAGGCTGAAGTGGATAGATTTAAAGTCATGCTAGATGATAAGTTCAAACTTAAGGATTTGGGTGATTTGAAATATTTCCTTGGTTTGGAAGTTGCAAGATCAGACAAAGGAATTGCTCTTTGTCAAAGGAAATACACTATTGAATTACTCAATGATGCTGGACTGCTTGGCTGTAAGTCTGCTAAAACTCCTATGGAGCACAATTTGAGGTTAAGCAAGATTGAAGGGGAAGAGCTTAAAGATCCCAACCATTACAAAAGACTTGTGGGCAGGCTCTTGTACTTGACAATCACAAGACTTGACATTACATTTTCTATCCATAAACTCAGTCAGTTTATGTCTAAGCCAAGAAGACCACACCTGGATGCAGCACATAGAGTATTGCAGTATTTGAAAGGTGAACCAGACAAAGGACTCATGTTTTCTTCGGGCACAGACTTGCATTTGAAAGCATTTGCAGATGCAGATTGGGCTGCATGTCCTGACACTAGGAGGTCAGTGACTGGCTATAGCATATTCATTGGTGATTCCTTGGTGTCTTGGAAGTCCAAGAAGCAGTCTACAATATCAAGATCCTCAGCTGAAGCTGAGTACAGATCCATGGCAGTAGCAACATGTGAGATAGTGTGGATTTTGTACTTTCTTAAGGATATTGGAGTGAATCATGAAAAGGAAGCTTTGCTGTTCTATGACAGTCAAGCTGCACTGCACATTGGCTCTAATCCAGTCTTCCATGAGAGGACAAAACATATAGAAATAGACTGTCATGTGGTCAGGGATAAGGTGTTAGAGAAGGTGATTAAGCTGAACCATGTTAGATCAAATTGTCAATTGGTTGATATGCTCACCAAAGCTTTGAATCACAATCAGTTTTCGAATCTTACTAGCAAAATGGGAATGCTTAATATATATACACCTGCTGCTCTTGAGGGGGAGTATCAGAGTTTAAGTACAGAGACCAAGATCAGTAGCAAGAGCAGAAGAGAAGCAAGCAACACAAAGGATCAAGCTCCAGTTCATAGAGTTGTTGATCCTATAACAGAGCATAAACGCCAAGTAGTTACAAGTGAAGAACAATGATTAGACGACTTGTAGTTTAGTGTATTTAGGAGTGTTCTTAAGTGTTAGCACATGTGATAGTTAGTTAGTACTGTAGCCGGCATGTGTGAGAGGTTGTTAGTTCTGGTATTTGGTTAGTTTTGTGTTCACACCTGTACAAACCAATATATATATCTCTGATGTAATTCCTTTGATTAATTAACGAGAATACAGTTTTTCAATTCTGTTATGTGATATTTCCCCATTCCATATTCATTCCCATACATATTGAACCTGGGTGAACTCCCCATCACTACAGTCTACATTGCATGGGTCAAGAAACTGAGCCGGTTGGAAAACAAAAGGAGACTTCAGCCAGGTATGAAGGAAGTCAAGCACAACTTTGTCAGAGTGGTTGATCACAGCCTCGTGCAACTTCCATGCTGCCCACCCAAGATTATGTTCAAGCAATTCACCAGCTGTCGTTACTCCTTTGACTGTGTGAACCGAGTTCCCAAAGTAATCGTTCGACAAGGATGGCTCCATTCTTGACCTGTTATTGGTGGCTAATCTGCAATTTGTTATCTTGTCATGTGGTAGACATCGTGCACGCGATATGCACCTCCAAACAAGTGCAGATAAGGACTGAAAGGAAGAGATTTTGTTGGTGTTGGATTCTGCATTGGCTTTTGCTTTGAGTTTTGCTATGGATTCAGATGAGAAGTGGAACATTCTTGCTCTAAGTTTTGGTGCTTCAATTCTGGAAATGAATTCATCTTCGTGTGTGAAAGGGAGATTGATGATTGGATCAAGGCCATCAGGAAACCATCGCTTGTGGATAGGAGGGCGTGTTATAGATAAGTTATTTCCATGTGCCCGAAAGATCTCAGACCAAGTATTAAAGAAATGCCAATAAGAGGTTCCATCGCCAATGCAATGGTTCATGGAACAGCCTATAAAGATACCATCTTTTAGTTCTGTCACTTGAATGGAAAGCAAAGACATGGAATGACCATCATAATTGACTGCCCTGTTATGGTCAAAGAAAGATTGAACGATTGATGGTACATCAATAGGAGAAAGGATATCAGATACTGTCATGTTTAGAGATGCATGGATGAATTTAGCTCCAGGGCCGTTACTGCAATCGACAAATATCAAGCTTGAAGGTGGGTTTTCATTTTTTTGTGTCACAAGGCGGCCTGCAAGTGGGTAGAAATGGACAAGGGTGACAGAGAGGGAATGCTTAAGCCTGTCCAAGAGAGTTTTGATGAAGTCTTCTTGGGCATTTGCTGCTGGAGGTTTGGTAAAAAGAAGGCCCTTCTGGTTATAGTTTGAGGATAGAAGGAGAAGATCCCATGGTGTCAGGTATAAGGGCCTCTTTGAGTCTTCTGTGGCATACTGTGGTTTGATAAAGCTCTCTGAGATGTATCTAATTTTGGGAGGATCGGTAGACATCAGAAATTGGTCACAGAATTGTCTCAAGGAGGCTAAAAGGCTAATTGATACTCTTCAATCGCCTGACTTTTGAATAGATACTCTGGTTTATATACTTTAAGAATTGGCAGATATTTGACCAGCTGTCTCATTTGTTTTCTAGTTAATCATTATTAAATTCTGATATTCTTTATATTTATATATATACACACAAAATAAAATAAGATTTGAATATTATGGTGTCTATTTTTGGTTGATTACACTTTATACAAATCCTATTGCAATATTAAGAAATTTTATAAGTTGGGTTAATTGGAAGTCAAATATGCTAAAAGTCTTGTAACTTAATTTTCACTTTTTAGTATTTCAATTGGAGGCATCTAAAGATCAAATCTCCCTTATTTAACTATCAAATTATTTAAAAAGACAAAAAAAGGGGAAAGGAATCTATTAGTGTTGGTAGTTAAAGTTGCAGTTTAATATATATATGTATATATATATATATATATATATATATTGAGAGAGAGAGAGAGAGAGTTAAACCTAGTGTAACTCTAAGTCACCTAATAATTTTTTATTGAGTTAATATTTAAAAAAACCAAACATTGAATTATATATTTACTATGTTCTTAACACGCACATCAAGTTTGATGTCAATCAAATGCCATTTACCATTTGAAGTAGAAGCCCATATTTTATGTACAATTTTAAATGCAAAAACTTAAGATTCAAACACATGATCTATGATATAGTTATTGATCTCAGATTATCTTGAAATTTTGCAAGCATGTATAGTATGAAATATTGAGTGATGTAACATAACTTAGAGTTACATTAGGTGTAATTTGAACTTAACTCATATATATATTATGTAGAATAGACAACACATGACTTTCAGGAGCAATGAGAGAACTAGAAATTATAGTGCAAGATCAAGGGAGGGTGTCAGTAGAACTTATCAGGGTAATGGTGTTGGAATTGAGTGAAATTTTAAAGGTTGAAGGGAAATGGTCTGATGATCAAGACTCAAGACACCTTGAGGGTTGCCATAATTTTGGTGAATTCCCTGCTAAGGCCTCGGAAATAGTGATTTTTATTTTATTTTTAGTAATATTTATTTTTATTAATAACTTTTAGTTTAAAAATTAGAATAAGACGCGGTCTGTTTTGAAACATCTCTTAGAGATAGTAGTTTCAATTTTTGCAATTATCACAATTTTGCTATTTTGGTAAAATTTTCTATTTTGCCACCTAATTATGTGATTAGTATGAATTAGGGTTTTTTGGGCGTATTCCTAGCTTCCTAGGTTTTCTTTTACTATTTAAACGCATTTTAGCCTTCAAGGCAATTTAGTTATCAGATTAATAAAAATTCAGACTTTGTCTATTGTTTATTTTTGGTAGATTCCAAAATCCTATCACATTATGGATTCAGGAAACTTCTCATGGATTCAAGGTTATCATTCATAAGCTAACGTGTTTAGTTTATTTTTCCTTCAGAAAATAACGTGTTTGTTTTCTTATAACTTCTGCGACATCATATAAATATATATATATAAAGCCAAAGTTAAGAATTTTTTTTCTTCGTAATTTTGGTGCTAAATGTAACGACTTCATCATGGATATCCATTCAAATATCTATTGTAAATAAATAATTTTTGGTACATTCTGGTAAGTCTATGACTCAGATGTTCTTGAAAGAAGAGAACTTACCTTATCTACACCCCCTTCATTACTCTCTCTCTCTCTCTCTCTCTCTCTCGGGTTTCCACTCACAATCCTCATTAATTTTTCTATCCAAGTACTACATTATGATAGCTGATGCAATGGGTTCTTGATTTCATGTATATTGAAGTCTTTCCTGTCTAGCCATTTGTTGATAAGCAACTCAATTTGGTTGGCTTAGCTGCCTAATCTATAGCTTTTCATTCTATTATGCCAAGGGATAGCACCAATTGGGTGTGTTGTGATGCTATACACCTGGACTATTGATTGCTTCATCAACTCGTTAAGTTGTTGTATGATTTTTTATCAGCTTAAGATTTTTGAGTGATTGGTTATTTAAAACTAAATTGACGAATTGTCCTCTTCTTTTCCTCGTATATGCAAAACGGGGATGTTAATAAATTGAAGTTAATAAATTTCACTTTGAAATTCTCAAAGAAGCCTACTGTTTTTAGCTTTTGTTTTGTGCTACGGGTGATATAAGTTGAGGGCCAAAAGGCTAAACTTGAGTTCCATTATGAAAAACCTAAGAAAATAGGGTAAGTGGGCGCTAACGAATTTTTGTATTATTTGGAACTTTACTTTGGGTTCATGTGATTAAGTTGTTATCTTTTTTCAATTCTTTGATTTCATAGATGTTATCTTATTGCATTATAAAGATAGTATATAATAATATATTGTTATTTTATTACATAATATAACAAGACTTGGATAATTTGGTATTTATTACTATTTTTTTTCTCATATTATTTTCAATAAATTTCTTATTATTCTTTCTCACATTCTCTCTTGAAAAAGTGGTTATTCTCTCTCTCTCTCTCTCTCTTGATTTTTTATTCTTTTTTGCAACTTTACTTTTATATTGATAAATCATTGTGATTTTTAAAACTCTAATTTAGGATCATATGTTTTGTGTTGTATTTTTTGGTTCCCCAATACAAGTAATATATCTCTCTCTCTTGTAGTTTTGGTTTGATTTTTTTTTTTTAGTTAATACTTGATTATTTTGAAAGTAAGAATTTGAGTCAATATCAAAACACAATCTTGGCTATGCTAATTACAGAACGACATTCAGTCCATTTCGGTCTACTTCATCTATTTGGTTCGGCTCGGTCAACTTCAGTCCACTTCGGTCCAATTTGGTATATTCGGTCTAGTTCGCTCCATTTGGTTCACTTCGGTCTACTTCGGTTAATTTGGTCCACATTAGTCCATTACTTCCAATACGGTCCATTTCGGTCTAATTTTCTCCATTTATTCCAAATTGGTTTTATTTGGTCCATTCTATCCAAATCGGTTCCATTTGGTTCATGCGGTCCAGTTTAGTCTATTCAGTCCATTTGGTCTATTTTAGATCACTTTGGTCCAATTTGGTGTACCTACTTAAGAATGAGAAAATAAGAGTTTGGGTTGAGTAATATCAATTGAATTATATGATAGTGGGTTCTAGTTAGCTCAACTCGTAAAGTCTTAGATGCTTGAATAAGAGATTTGGGATTCAATTATTGCCCACATCAAAAACTGATTAGTGTCTTGGTCTGATAATAAAGAGCGGACGCTATAGGTTGAAACTCTCTAAAAAAAAAAAATTGAATTATATGATAAGTTTTTGTTATAATAATAATTTCCTTAAGAGAATGAGAATTTGAATAATAACTTTGAAACTTAAAATTTCTAATTGTACCAAAAGAAACTAGGAAAATATAATGCATAATAACAATATTTAGAAGAATATGGACCATTAACAAAAAAAGAATAATATCAATCAAAAAGATTAAAAATGATAAAATTATATATTTGTAAAATTAGAGTGATGGAAATTACTTTTTAAAATTGTTTAATTTTAGGAAGAAAAAATCATGTAAAATAAAATTCAGAAATAAATTATTCATATTCAGTATAAGTTTGTTATGAGTTTTGATTATCATAATAATCTCTTTTAAGAAAACAAATAAATTGAATAATTTATTCAAATAAAAAGTATACACACACACACACACACACATATATATATATATTTATTTATTTATTTTGCTTGAACGTATAATCAACCTCATGCAATTCATTGAAAAGTAATGACTTTAAAAAAAATGAGTAATTGTCCTAAAGATTAGATTTGTATATTCATAGCCTTCATATTTAGAAAGAATTTCACTTAAATTTTGCTTGACAAAGTGTTCTAAAATGCTACGTTAATGTGGCTTAACAAAAGTGTAGCAACAATAAATTTTTTACTTAAAATTTTAGATATTATGAGTTTTAGATTTAAAATAGGGGAAATTACACTTTGCCTACCTGTGGTTTGCTTGATAAACACTTTGCCTACCTTTGGTTTAAAAATTGATACTTTACCCACCTAAGGTAAGCTCTGTTTGTCTCCAATTACCCACCTCTGTTAAAAATAGTGATAAATTTGTATTTTTGCTACCATTTTATGTATCTCTCCTCTCAAAACATAAAAAAATAAAAAGTCAAGAGAAAAAAAAGATCTGAATGCTAGGTTTTGGCAAGGACCCACATCTTCCTACTTCCATTCTTTCTTTCTTTTCATTAATTCTCCTTTATATCCATTTTTTTTTTCATTCACCTGTCACTGAAATGAAACCCCATTAAATATTATTTCTTCTCCACATAAATAAAATTTCCGTTTGGAATAACAAAAGATGTTTGAATGGATATTCCATCTATCACTTGGTTGAAAGTTTAGTATAAATGAATGAAATGGTTATGACCGAATACTTCCATTCTATTATCTTCTAATTCCTTTATAAAATGATTCATTTTCTCTTTATCTTAAGGGGAAAAAAAAGAGACAAATTAAAGGGCAAACTCATACTAACAATTTTCCCCCTCTTTTTCTGCAATTTTTTTTTCTTTCAATTTTTGTGTTTCAACGTCCGGTCTCGAGAGATTTCAGGTTGAGGAAGGCGCACCACTTGTGTAAACAAATCCCAGCTCTCACCCTATGCCCTTCATCCCAACAATGCAAAGAGTAGAGCAATTCTCACCTTGGTTGGTCAGTCGTAAGATCACTTCATGTGTGTCTTCTTCCAAGCCTACTACCAAGCTTGTCTCTTCCCTTAGCTCAATGCGACAGACATTTATAGTTTATACATATCTCAAGAAGCTCAAGAGCGTTATTAAGTAGACCAATTTCTTCAGAAAATTTTTAATTTTATAAATTAAAACCTAACTTTTAGATCTTTTTTTCTCATGAATTTTTAGTTTTTTATGTTTTGAAAGGAGAGAGACATAAAAGGCTAGCAAAAATACAAATCTACCTCTGTATTTAACGAAGGTGGGTAACTTGAGACAAACCAAGCTAACCTCAGGTGAGTAAAGTACCAATTTTTAAACCACGGGTTGGCAAAGTGTTTTTCAGGCAAACCACAAGTGGGAAAACTGTAATTTTCCCTTTAAAATATGTGCTCTCAACCCAAGCATGTCTTTTCCTAATATGTAAGTGCACAAAAATGGACTGAAGTGGATACAAATGGACTGAATTGGACCAAGTGGAAAGAAGTGGACCAAATTTGTGCTCTCAACCTAAACATATCTTTTATAGATATGTAAGCGGACACAAATGGAAAGAAGTGGAATGAATGGGAACAAGGTGGATGATATTGGACAAAATGGGAACAAGGTGGATTGAATAGGTTGAAGTGGACCAAATAAGAATGAATGGACAGACTAGGGCCAAAGTGGACGTAATAGAACGAATAGGAACAAATAGGACTGAATAGGACTAAAGTGGATCAAATAGGACCAATGTCGACTAAATAAGACCAAATTGGGGAGAATGGACCGAATAAGACCAATGTGGACCGAATAGACAGAATAAGACTAAAGTGGACTGAATGGCCCAAATAAAATTGAAGTGGACAGAATGGGACCAATGTGGAAGGAAAGGACCGAATAAAACCAAAGTGGACTAAATAGAACTTTTGAATATTTATCATTTTTATTTCATTTTTAGGGCTCATAATTCTAATTTCTAATGTGTGTGTGTATATATATTGTATTTTTTAACTCAAAACTAAAGAGTTTAGCCAAAATATAATAAAATTTCATACTTTTCAACCTAAAAGTAAAGGGAAAAAAATGAATTTTTGAGCTAAAATGAAAAGGCAAAATACAAAAAGAATTAATTTCAGACCTAATTAGTGCTTAATTTTAAGGAAGAACAAATTATTTAATTTTCAATAAATTTTAGAGAACAAATTATATATTATATTACAATTACAAAATAATTATTTATTTCCAAGCATGGCATGGGTTTGTGACTAGTAAAGGTTCATGTGTGAGCAGTGACATGACCCAAGTATTTAAATCCAGAATGTATGAAGTTAAGTTTTAGTTTGAGATTCTCAAAGAATCATGCTGTTTTCAGTTTTTTGTCCTGTGCTACGGGGGTTGTAAGTTGAGGGACTAATATTACAAGGTGGAGCTTTAATCTTTCACATGGTATATAAGTAGGTAGTTGCAATTTTACTCTCAAACAGCACCTGTTGCATGAGTATGTAGGATGTCATATAACATATATGATATATTCTGCAGATGAATATCACAAAATCTTTTTATTTAGGTATCTTTATAACAACATCATAAGGTTTGCAAATTACTCTCTGTTATAGATATTTATATATTTTTTGGGTAATTCAGCTTTTCTTGATTGAAACAAACACAAATTATAAAGGAAAATCCCAAAATAAACCAGCACAGGACAAAAGATCATTATGCCCATCCATTTCCTACATTATTTGATGCCATTAGAATCACAGCACAAGTTAACAGCAACGCTTACACTCATACTAATATGTATTACTTTCTTTCCTCACAATTCACAAATGACAGATTTGGCTTGGTCATCTGCAGGGTAGAGCTTTGGAAACTAGTGCCTTTGGTGGGACAGAGAGACAGCATCCATGAACTCCTCATCAGACTCAAGAGCGTTCATTGAATCTGCCGAAAGGCACACTTCCAAATCAATGCTTCCTCCTCCATCATAACCTGGGTCTGCCGAAAGGCACACTTCCAAATCAATGCTTCCTCCTCCATCATAACCTGGGTATGACGTAACAGTCCCATCAAATTTGTTTGCATACCCACTGCGAAGTGCCACTGCTTTCCCCATTCCAAATTCATTCCCATACATGTTGAACCTGGGTGAACTTCCCATCATTACTCTGCATGGGTCAGAGAACTAAGCAGGTTGCAAAACAAAAGGAGAATGCAGCCAGGTATGAAGCAAGTCAAGCACAACTTTGTCAGTGTAGTTGACCACAGCCTCGTGCAACTTCCATGCCGCCCACCCAAGATTATGTTCAAGCAATTCACCAGTTGTCGTTACTCCTTCCACTAGGTAAATCGAGTTCCCAAAGTAATCATTAGACAAGGGTGGCTCCATTCTTGACCTGTTATTGATGGACAACCTGCAATGTGTTATCTGATCATGTGGCAGACAATGTACACGCGTTATGGACCTCCAGACAAGTGCAGACAAGGTCTTAAAGGAAGAGATTTTGTTGGTATTGGATTCTGCATTGGCTTTTGTTTTGAGTTTTGCTATGGATTCAGATGAGAATTGGAGCATTCTTTCTCTAAGTTTTGGTGATTCAAATCTGGAAATGAATTCATCTTGGTATGTGAAAGGGAGGTTGAGGATTGGACTAACACCATC
This sequence comes from Quercus aquifolioides, assembly GCA_019022515.1. NCBI lineage: Eukaryota > Viridiplantae > Streptophyta > Magnoliopsida > Fagales > Fagaceae > Quercus > Quercus aquifolioides. The sequence continues at coordinate 102,950,239 of CM032327.1, forward strand.
AGGAAACCATCGTTTGTGGATTGGTGGGCGTGTGATGGAAATATTATTTCCTTGTGCTTGGAAGATCTCAGACCAAGTGTTAAAGAAATGCCAATAAGAGGTTCCATCGCCAATGCAATGGTTCATGGAATAGCCTATAAAGATACCATCTTTTAGTTCTGTTACTTGAGTGGAAAGCAAAGGCATGGTATGAACATCATAGTTGACCGCCCTGTCATGATCAAAAAAGGATTGAACGATTGATGGTACATCAACCGGAGAAAGGATATCAGATACTGTCATGTCTAGATCTGCATAGATGAATTTAGCTCCAGGGCTGTTACTGCAATCAGCAAAAATCAAGCTTGAAGGTGGGTTTTCAATTTTTTGAGTCACAAGGCAGCCTGCAAGTGGGTAGAAATGGACAAGGGTGACAGAGAGGGAATGCTTGAGCCTGTCCAAGAAAGTCTTGATGAAGTCTTCTTCGGCATTTGCTGTTGGAGGTTTGGTAAAAAGAAGGCCTTTCTGGATATAGTTTAAAGAGGCAAGGCCAAGATCCCATGGTGTCAGGTGTAAGGTCCTCTTTGACTCTTCTAAAGCATTTTGTGGTTTGACAAAGCTCTCTAAGATGTATCGGATTTTAGGAGGATTAGTAGACATTAGAAATTGGTCATAGAATTGTTTCAAGTAGGCTAAAGGGAAGTGATTTGCAGATGTTTTGAATAGCTACTTTGGTTTATAAAGTTGAAGATTTGCAGATGTTAGACTCTAGCTCTCGCATTTATATTCCCATTAAGCATTATTAAATTCTAATATTTTTATATTTATACACACGAAAATAATAAGATTTGAATTTATGAGGTCTTTTCTAGGATGATTCTATTGATAATTAGGAATATTATTAGATAAGTTAACTGGAATCAATTGCATGTGGGATGATCCTTTGTCCATTTCTTTTCTTCCTGATTGGGTCTTGTGCCCTCAAGTAAGAAATGCTTTAGGGCCCTTCTCTCCCCACTTGGAATGAATTGGTGCTGGTGGTAAAGTTTATACTCTAATCTAATATTAGAGATATATTTTAGTATGCCCCACTGATGTTGATAAATATATACACACATATAATAATATTTGAATCTATGGAGTCTTTTCTAGGATGAATCTATTGATAACAAGAAATATTATTAGTTGAGTTAACTGAAATCAATTGCAAGTAGGATGAGCTTTTATTCATCTCCTTTCTTCCTGATTGGGTCCTGTGCCCTCAAGTAAGAGATGGTTTAGGTCCTTTCTCTCCCCACATGGAATGAATTGGTGCCCTTGGTAAAGTTTATACTCTAATCTAATATTAGAGATATACTTTAGTATGTCCCACTGGTGTTGATAAATATAGTATAATCAATCAATCTATATATATATGTATTTATGTATGTATGTATGTATGTATGTTTGAGCAGAGATCTCATGTAGAAGTATATGAGGTTCTACCGTGTGGCGCTCTACTTGAAGATTCTCTCACATTAAATGATAATGACTCTTTGTTTCCTTTGGTTCATTGTTTCAAGACTAAACAGCAATTAAAAGATAATGACTCTTTGTTTCCTCTTGTTCATTGTTTCAAGACTAAACACCAATTAAAAGATAATAACTCTTTGTTTTCTTTGATTCATTGTTTCAAGATGTTTCCTCTCTTTTCTCACAAGATTAAACAAACACTTTGGATTTTATTCTCTTACACTTCTTATCCTTTATATACACTTGCTCATAGCCCTTTATGCCATCTCAGCTCAAATACACATGAAATTATCCAAACCAAGAAGGATGTCCTTTAGTTTCTACATGTCGACTACACATACTCAACCCCATAGTTCATCTTCTTCTCCCTTCCGTTGTCGCCTTCTTTGAATGTTGATTGGTTTTTTTGAATAACATATTGATAAGCTATCTCACAAAATGGAAAAGAGATTAAAGACTACATAGCCTCCTATCACATAATTTCCTGCTTAAATCTAATTCTTTATGTAGCATTTTCACTTTGGCGTTAACTTTATAATTATTGATGAAGTAGTACATTTTTGGTTATATGCTCTTTATTAAGCTATTATTATAATAATGCCTCTAAGGCATGTACTTGGCAGTTTGCTACATAATTTATAAAATGTTCTATGTATATATGATAAAGAATTGAAAGATTTATGAGTGGTACTTTTTTTTTTTTTTTATATTCAACATTATGTTTATAGTGGTACTTTTCTTTTTCTTTTATGTTGAGGTCTATGATTTCTTATACATTGTAAAATGTGTCTTCTTTACCTTCTCACAATTCATGACAAAGCACTACATTACAAAGAATACCTAACTTTGGAATTGATAAAATGGGTAGGAACTAGGGTTTAGTTTGAATTTAGTTTAACTAGCAAGTTTCGTAGAATAGTTATGACTAGCAATAATAGTATTGATGAACCCAATGGATTATAGAATAATTTCTTACAAATTTTTTGAAAATGCACCACGCATTATGCGGGTTATCAGCTAGTGTATATAATAATCTAAATATAATTATATTATAGCATTAGTCAATTAAGGTGATCATAAACTTATTGATTAAGAAACAAACTTATTGATTAAGAAATAATATGTAATTGCAACCTATACAAGCCAACAAATAGTTCTCACATGCTTCTTTTTTTTTTTTTTTTTCATCCCCTTCATTAGCCTGCCATCATATTCTTAAATCTAATTCTTTATGTAGCCCTTTCTCTTTGGCGTTAATTTTATAATTATTGATGAAGTAGTACATTTTTGTTTATATGCTCTTTATTAAGCTATTATTATAATAATGTCTCTAAGGCATGTACTTGGCAGTTTGCTATGTAATTTATAAAATGTTCTATGTATATATGATAAAGATTTGAAAGATTTATGGGTGGTACTTTATTTTTTATATTCAACATTATGTTTATGGTGGTACTTTTTTTTTCTTTTATGTTGAGGTCTATGATTTCTTAAACACTGTAAAATGTGTCTTCTCTACCTTCTTAAAATTCACGACAAAGCACTACATTACAAAGAATACCTAGCTTTGGAATTGATAAAATGGGTAGGAACTAGGGTTTAGTTTGAATTTAGTTTAACAAGAAGTTTCGTAGATTAGTTATGACTAGTAATAATAGTATTGATGAATCCAATGGATTATAGAATAATTTCTTACAAATTTTTTGAAAATGCACCACGCATTATGTGGGTTATCGGCTAGTGTATATAATAATCTAAATATAATTATATTACGGCATTAGTTAATTGAAGTGATCATAAACTTATTTTATTTTATTTTATTTTTGGTGTGAAGTCTGTAAAGTATTATTCAAATTCCAGAAACAGGTACAAAGTCTTGGATGAGGGCTTGTTCAATACAATAAGGAGTCTCCTCAATCCATACAACAGATTCATTTATGCTAAGAGCATATTTAGCTAAAATATGGGTAGGTTTGTTCCCTTGCCTCCTTACATGAGAAACATAAACCGTGCGAAAATCTGAGCATAGGAGTTGCATCCCCACAACCAGTGAATCAATTGTTGAGGGAGGCGAAGAAAGACCACAGAGTGCGCAGACAAGAATCAGTGAGTCACCTTCCAGAATTATATCTTGATAATCCATGTCCCTAGCCAACTGGAGACCAGCTTCAAAAGCTTTTGCCTCCACTTCTAAGGGACCCAAGGGCGCTTGAACTTTTTTACTCATGGCTGCTACCACCCAACCCTGCTTATCTTGGATAACAGACCCCACACCAACGATATTCTGACACTTTGTAGTGGCACCGTCCACATTAACTTTTAACATGGAATGCGGAGGTGGATTCCACGTGACACTCACTACTTCTTTCACAGTTGATACAGTTTTCGTCTCCATTGAATATTCCAATAGGTTTTGATTAACCCATTAGACTATAGCTTCCAGACTCTTCCTTGTTGCCCCATGTCTGATTTCATTTCGATTGCACCATAATGCCCAAGCAATAGTCACAACCAATGCAATCTTCTCTTCGTCGAATGATTCAATCATCAGCAGAAACCATAGTAGATCAAAGAAGGAGTGAAACTAACCCGATCTGAGAGAGGTTGGTAGCTTCGTGCAACCCCAAATCTGTTGAGCCCTTGAACAAGACCAGAACAAATGGCCTGAAGACTCTAAGGCTGAACCACATTTGTCACAGGTACTATCCAGTAGTATTCGGCGTTTACTTAAGTTCTCTTTTGTGGGAAGTATGTCACGACAGGCTCGCCAAGAAAAATGACGTACCTTGTGTGGGACAGGTAAGTGCCATAACTTATTCCAAAAGGACCGTTGTTGGCTATTTGAAGAAGCTGAAGCTACATTCGCTGATTGGTGGAGACACATTGCCACTTTATACGCACTACGAACAGAGAAACCTCCATTACTAGTCTCAGCCCAAATCACACGATCCCCAGGAAGTTTGGCACTTATGAGAATACTCAAAATTGCTTCCACATCCACAGGTAGGAAAATCTATCTAATGATTTCCTCCTTCTAGCAGCAACTCTCTTGGCATATAAACTCGCTAACCTTAGTATCTGTATGAAGAAAAAGCCAAGGAGAAATAACTTCATAACTGGCAGCCCTTGGAAGCCATTTATCTCCCCAAACCCGAATGTTTGATCCATTCCCCACTCTCCATCAAATGCCCTTTTCTACAATGGATTTTGTTGCAAAGATGCTACACCAAGTGTATAAGGGGTTATTTCCAACAGTAGCATGAAGGAAATCACATGAGGGAAAATACTTGGCTTTGAGAACATGGTAGAGAAGGGAGTTTTGATAAGTTTGAAGTCGCCAACCTTGCTTAGCCAATAAAGCTAAGTTAAATTGTTGGAGGCATTTGAAACTCATCCCACCCCTCTCCTTAGGTTCACAAAGTTTATCCCAATTCAACCACGTCATCTTCTTTTCTTCACCTCTTTGGCCCCACCAAAATTGCTGGATCATACTAGTAAGTTCATCACACAAAGAATCTGGAATCTTAAAACAACTCATGGTATAGGTGGGTATAGCTTGCGCCACTGCTTTAATCAAGACCTCGTTACCCGTTTTAGAGAGTAACTTTTCTTTCCAAGCCGCCAACTTCTTGGATAGTTTATCTTTAATAGCACTGAAACTTGCTCTTTTATTTCTTCCCACTTACGATGGCAAACCCAAATACTTTTCATGTTGTTTTATCACCTAAGCTCCAAACCTCTCCTGAATCTCCTCTTGAACCTCCCTGTATGTATTAGTGCTAAAAAATAAAGAGGGTTTTACACGGTTTAATTGTTGTCCAGAAGCATTCTCACAAACCTGAAAGATCCGCTGCAAAGACTCACATTCAGAAATGATAGCTTTACAGAAACAATATGTAATTGCAACCTATACAGGCCAACAAATAGTTCTCACATGCTTTTTTTTTTCCTTCTCATCCCCTTCATTAGCCTGCCATCATATTCTTAAATCTATTTCTTTATGTAGCCCTTTCTCTTTGGCGTTCATTTTATAATTATTGATGAAGTAGTACATTTTTGTTTATATGCTCTTTATTAAGCTATTATTATAATAATGTCTCTAAGGCATGTACTTGGCAGTTTGCTATGTAATTTATAAAATGATCTATGTATATATGATAAAGATTTGAAAGATTTATGGGTGGTACTTTCTTTTTATATTCAACATTATGTTTATGGTGGTACTTTTTTCTTTTATGTTGAGGTCTATGATTTCTTAAACACTATAAAATGTGTCTTTTTTACCTTCTTACAATTCATGACAAAGCATTACATTATAAAGAATACCTAGCTTTGGAATTGATAAAATGGGTAGGAACTAGGATTTAGTTTGAATTTAGTTTAACTAGCAAGTTTCGTAGATTAGTTATGACTAGCAATAATAGTATTGATGAACACAATGGATTATAGAATAATTTCTTACAAACTTTTTGAAAATGCACCACGCATTATGTGGGTTATCGGCTAGTGTATATAATAATTTAAATATAATTATATTACAACATTAGTCAATTGAGGTGATCATAAACTTATTGATTAAGAAACAATATGTACCTTCTCAAAAAAAGAAAAAGAAAAAAAGAAACAATATGTAATTGCAATCTATACAGGCCAACAAATAGTTCTCACATGCTTTTTTTTTTTTGGTTGTTGTCTGCCGTCATATTCTTAAATCTAATTCTTTATGTAGCCCTTTCTCTTGGGTGTTAATTTTATAATTATTGATGAAGTAGTACATTTTTGTTTATATGCTCTTTATTAAGCTATTATTATAATAATGTCTCTAAGGCATGTACTTGGCAGTTTGCTATGTAATTTATAAAATGTTCTATGTATATATGATAAAGATTTGAAAGATTTATGGATGGTATTTTTTTTTAATTTTTTTTTATATTCAACATTATGTTTATGGTGGTACTTTTTTTCTTTTATGTTGAGGTCTATGATTTCTTAAACACTGTAAAATGTGTCTTTTTTACCTTTTTACAATTCATGACAAAGCACTACATTACCCAGAATACCTAGTTTGGGAATTGATAAAATGGGTAGGAACTAGGGTTGAGTTTGAATTTAGTTTAACTAGCAAGTTTTGTAGATTAGTTATGACTATAGAATAATTTCTTACAAATTAGAGGAATAAATCAATAAAAAAAATGGTGATATGATCGATAATGTGACTCAATAGAAGCTTAACAACATTAAATATTATGCTTTGACTTTTAGATATTATATAAAATATAGATGTGAAAATAACATAGTTGTAGAAACAAAGCTTGACTATGCAAGGAGGAGATTCTTGATTTTCACTCCAAATCTTACAAGCTTTTTCTATTAAAAAAAAAAAAAACTCTTTAAAACAAGATCTTGGACAGAAATTGAAATGGCAACTACCAAAGGCATCAGCTTTACTTCGGAGAGACTAGAAGAAGTTCCTGTGACAGATGAAGCTCCTTTCCTCAAATCTTTACCAAAAGACAATGCCCTCAAAGCAACAATGCAGCAGCTACATGACATCTCCATGGTGATCTCTAATCACCACACCCCACCTGAGCACACCCTTTGGGTCGACCACTATCAAAATTATCCTTGTACACATTAATTCCAAGGCTATCCATTTTGCTTGCTCTAGTACAATTGGGTGTAGTATATGACAAGTAATTATTCAGTACTACTGGAGTATAGCAACGTGATACTCCTTTGACGTTAATTACGGATCTAGAACCAGCTCTTCTTAATAATAAATTTAAGTGGGTTTAAAAAAAATTAAAGATTTAAAAGCTAGTTATTTAACTTTCTATATAAAAAAGCTTTCTTGTATTTTGAGATGAAAAATTACTAATTAAGTTTTTAATTTTAAATTTTATTAAAATCTTTTACAGTTGATAATAGCTAATCCATTTAATTAAAAAAAATTTGTGACATAATTGATTCTATTCAATTATCATTTAACAAATTTTGGGATCATTTTGTACAATTTTGTGTTTATGTGATGGACGATCTTAGAACCCTTTTCAATTTTTTTAGGGTAGGGGGGGGGGGGGGGGTGCTTAGGCCTAGATCTAGAGATAGCCCTAGGTGGGTCCCACCAATTAAATTATTAGTAGGATTTAATCCCTCCATCCCAATTTGTTGGACCTCTATTCTATTTTGGGATGTCCCAAAATGAAGTCCTCTTTCTAAAATTAATAAATAAAATTTCTATCTTACCCTTTACTTTATTTAAAAAGTCATTGTTGTTTTTTTTTTTCTATAGTTTAAATTAGGCGAAAAGTACATTTTAGTCCCTATATTTTCAGGCTATTCTCATTTTAGTCCCTACATTTTATTTTTACCGCTTTTAGTCCCTATCCTGAAAAACGCTTTTCGTTTTGGTCCCTGCCGTTACATCAGAAACGGAAAAAGTTGACGTGGCAAACGGCAGAATAAATAATACTAAATTAATGTCCACGTGGCCTAAATTAATAATAAAAAATGCCACTTCAGCATTTAAATTTAAAAAAATTAATTTATTAATTTTAACTAAATAAAAAAAAATAAAAACAGAATTAAAAACTAAAAATAATAGGAATTGAGATCTAAGTGTGTCTTGAACAAGAACAACAAGAACACAACCTCAGATCTAAGAACACAAACCCAGAAATTAAAAAAAAAAAAAAAAAAATCCATTACTTGAATTTGAGAGTGCCAAATTACAGAAATACAACCTAAAAACAAGAAACGAAATCCCTTAAACCACCACCCTTATTATTAGATTTATCTTCGTCGGAGGCTTTTACACTCAATCCAGCAAAACCCAAATCCAATAAATTAATGAGAGTAGTTCTGGAAAGTTATACATTTTTATATAGTAGACAAGAAAATAAATTATGTTCTCTTAAAAAGTTGGATTTTTGAAACAAAGACAAACAAACTAGGACAAAAGGATTTCTATTTAAATAAGAAGTTGAACTCGATGAGTACTAAATAATTTCAGTATATGATAGCTTATGCAATGAGTTCTTGGGTGATTCCATGTATAATGAAGTCTTTCCTTTTTGGCTATTCGCTTTTAGTGGGATGCACTTGCTATCCCACCAAGACTCGACTTCTTACCGTATAAACTATATCTATATTTTATATAATATCTAGAAACTGAAAGATAGCATTTATTGTTACTCTCCTTTTGATTGAGTCATTTTAGTAGCTACATTGTTTTTTACTCTCTCATTTCATTATATATTTTCTCTCCTTTTTTAAATATAATTAAATATTAATAATGGACAAAGCCGTGGATCCACTTGTTACTATTCATTTGTGCCTCAAACCTTCCATTCGGCTGGCCTCCTGTTGGGTGTGTAACTTTTCTTTCTAGAATGTATATACATGTGATTGTGAATTGTGAATTGTGATTTTGTTCTCCCTCACTTATGTCCTTCCTTCCACCATAAATAGCAATCTCCTTCTCACAACTGTGCTTCAGAGTTCAGATCCAAATATACATATATCCTTCACTACTTCCTACCTTCCTGACAAAGCTCAAGGTTTTTTTTTTTTTTCTGTCTCTACTCTTTATTCTTTATTTTCTTTTCTTTTCTCTCCTGTCCTTGATTCCTTCTCTTGAAATCTATCCCCTTCTCACTCTTTACATCTTCCTTTATCTTTGAAATTTTGCTTTTGTTAGATGCACGCAAATTGTTTGATAAAATAGCTGAGCGTTTCTTTTGTTTATCTATTTATATATTTAAAATTCAACAGATTTAATATGATTATATGCTGCAGTTTTATTTTAAGATGGGTTGATAGATTTTTTTTTCCTAATTCTTAAGCATCTTCTTGCCTAAGTATATATATATATATATATATATATATATATTCACTGCTGTCCCACCACCCAAATTGGATTATGCAACTAAACTTACCAATTTAATCTCCATTGATGTTTCAAAACCAATGGTAGACTAGATATTTAGATGAACCCCACGAGGTGGCTTGGTGACAAAAGGGCATAGGAACAGCTGACCATACAGTATAGTTTAATGAACAAGTACTTCACCATTACTAGATGCAAAACAAATCAGGAGTTTGAATTAACTGTAGAATTTGAAATTTCTTTGTTGGGACTGTATGAATTTGGGTGTTGGTATTTTTTTTTTTTTACCATGCTGTAGTACCATTAGACTGATATTCAGATTTTGAGGTAACATCATATGAGATTGTAATATGTTCAGAGATTAGATATTTTCTATTGACAAACATGTCTGGTGCAAAATATCACATAATTCTTATCTTTGTTTTGCCACAATGCTCAATAAAAGGTATTTTGCTTTCATTGAAATATATCTAGCAGTTTTATGCTTCAATGCAAAAAATAAAAACTGTAAATTCAATTTGGGGTTTTCCTCATTAAATGTTAAAAATGGTTTTGTATTTTCTATAAGATAATGAAAGGTGCATAATGAGCGTTACAATAATTGTAAATGTAAATATACCTTAGATGGTATCAATATTTTAGTAATGATCTACATATAAAAGTTGCATTTTTTTTTTATAAATCATCTACAACATTGGTGGTTCACTTTAAGGTTAGCAATCCGGATTCGTGAGTAACCTTGCCCCACTTTTTGTGGACTAAAAGATTCTTGAGATGTCTTGAAAAGTTGACATGTATTTCAAATCCAGGTATAGGACCATGAATGATGGGAATATTTGGCACTGGGAGGGAAAACAACACAATGCACATTTGAAGGTTTGTCTTTTTTAATTCCTTTCAAAATTGAACCATTAACTCCACATGCATGTGTTTTTTTTTTTCAAAGCAAGTTTGCATCATTGTAGTTTCCTCTCTTGGTGTATTTGACCCCACGCAATTTATGAGGCCTGAGGTTCCCAAAATGATTTGGCAGTGAAGAAGATTCCTTTTTAATGTAGATTTAATGAACCAAACACACATCTAAGATTTGGGGGTAAAGTCGCTCTCTCCTGTCTCCACTATATCTACTCCTTGATTTGTTAGGTTGGTTTTTACTTAAAAACTTTGGTTTTTGTAGCACATATTGTCAACACTTTTGATTTTGAAGTTGGTCCCCTGTTTGATTGTCCCATTTAGTAGTCATAAATCATATATATTTGTACAGAAAAATTGTATTATTCTATTATGAAGAAATGATGACTAATGATTTATTTGAATTTAGTTTTCTTCATTCTATGCCTGCATTCATATTTTAAGGACAACCTAGTTTCTAGAAAGTATCTTATACATTGAGGTATCAATCTATTGTTTATTTCTTTGAAATTACCTTTTCAATTCCCTAATGAACCCCGCCTAGGGAAGTTCCAATTTTCAAAAAAATGTGTCATATTGGGTTGGTATATCTTTTGTACCTTTTTTTTTTCTTTCTATTAGATGTATCTTCCTATTATTAGTGCATTTTGCATCTCATCCTCATGAAAAACAAGATTGTCTTAAATTTATTTAAGTTCTGTTTAGCACTTGCCTTTGGCGTTTGGATGGTATTGCCAGCTCTGTGAATTGGAGTGCTCTGTTACTTTTGAGTCAACATGTAATTTGTTGGGAACTATTCTTTGATCCCAAGTCATTCATATAAGATCCTTTATAAAAGTATAAAGCTCTTCTGTTAAGTTTGCTACTAAAATTAATGTAGCATTTGGCAACCAAAGCTAGGAAATTTTTAGTTTTTAGGTTTCCTTCTTTTCCTCTTACTAACCAACCATATTGACAGTTTATGCTTGATGCATTAGTGTACAATATTGGTGATTAAAATCATAATGATTGTTGGGGTTGTACTTCTCTTTGTATTTCTATGATTGGTGATGTAGGGGTACGAACCATATAGTTTATATATATTATATACTATTTGCTCTAAAAAAAAAAAATTATAATTTGAGTTGGCTTTCTTTGTTACAGGGATTGTGCCAAGCTATTGATTTGCTTCCACTGTGCCACTATAGAAACCAAATTGAAGGTGATACATCGGAAATCCCAAATCCTTAATGCAATGGTGTTGCTCTTTTCACCGTAGACATGATCATGGAGATATTATCTAAATCATGCTTATTTTTAGCCTAATATAATAGTGGTGTGGTTAATTACTTTTGGGTTGTAAGCTATTAGAATCTTCTGATTAGTAGATATTATTGAATGTACCCAGATGAGCATTGTATTAGTAAGAAATAATCAAGCTCACATCCTTTTTACATATTTCAAAGGGATAGAACTATAGTTATTAGATGACAGTGTTAGATGTAAATGTCTAAATTTGCTTTCAAATTTAAAACAAGAACCAATAAAAGTAAGTGAAGATACAAGAGATGTCAATTAGTAAGATACTAAGATTGTTTCTATTGGAGTGATCATTTTGGAGTTGAAGTCAACATTGAAATAGAGGGCTGTAACTTGAAGATATTTTAATTTCTTTTGTCTTTACAAAAACAAGTTTTTTTTTTAGAGAAAAGTAAAACAAGATTTTCTGGTAAGTAATGTCAGCCTTTGAAGTTGCTATAAATATTGTGTAGTCGGATCAGCTCCCTAAATTCTATTGTTATTTGAGAGAGATATAGTGTCTAATGTATGCTTATTTTGAAAGATTTTTGTTTTTACTTTGGTTGGTTGAGTTTTTATTTATTATGTTATGTGATATTTCCCCATTCCAATTCATTCCCATACATGTTGAATCTGGGTGAACTTCCCATCATTACACTGTATGGGTCAAAAATCCGAGCAGGTTTCAAAACAAAAGGAGACTGCAGCCAGATATCAAAAAAGTCACGCACAACTTTGTCAGTGGTTAGCCACAGCCTCATGCAACTTCCATGCTGCCCACCCAAGATTATGTTCAAGCAATTCACCAGCTGTCGTTACTCCTCCCACTGCATAAAGTGAGTTCCCAAAGTAATCATTAGACAAGGATGGCTCCATTCTTGACCTGTTATTGGTGGCCAACCTGCAACGTGTTATCTGATCATGTGGCAGACAACGTGCACCAGTTATGCACCTCCAGACAAGTGCAGACAAGGTCTGAAAGGAAGAGATTCTGTTGGTATTGGATTCTGCATTGGATTTTTCTTTGAGTTTTGCTATGGATTGAGATGAGAATTGGAACATTCTTTCTCTAAGTTTTGGTGCTTCAACTCTGGAAATGAACTCATCTTGGTGTGTGAAAGGGAGGTTGAGGATTGGACTAACACCATCTGGAAACCATCGTTTGTGGATTGGTGGGCGTGTGATGGAAATATTATTTCCCTGTGCCTGGAAGATTTCAGACCAAGTGTTAAAGAAATGCCAATAAGAGGTTCCATCGCCAATGCAATGGTTCATGGAACAGCCTATAAAGATACCATCTTTTAGTTCTGTCACTTGAATGGAAAGCAATGGCATGGTATGACCATCATAGTTGACTGCCCTGTCATGATCAAAAAAGGATTGAACGATTGATGGTACATCAATCGGAGAAAGGATATCAGATATTATCATGTCCAGATCTGCATAGATGAATTTAGCTCCGGGGCTGTTACTGCAATCAACAAAAATCAAGCTTGAAGGTGGGTTTTCATTTTTTTTTTGTCACAAGGCGGCCTGAAAGTGGGTAGAAATGGACAAGGGCCTCAGCAAGGGACTGCTTAAGCTTGTCCAATAGAGACTTGATGAAGTCTTCTTGGGCGTTTGCTGCTGGAGGTTTGGTAAAAAGAAGGCCCTTCTGGATGTAGTTTTCTGAGAGCATGGCAAGATCCCATGGTGTCAGGTATAAGGGTCTCTTTGTCTCTTCTGAAGCATATTGTGGTTTGATAAAGCTCTCTGAGATGTATCGGATTTTAGGAGGATTAGTAGACATCTGAAATTGGTCTCGGAATTGTTTCAAGAAGGCTAAAGGTAAGTGATTTGCAGATGTTTTGAATAGCTACTTTGGTTTATAAATTTGATGATTTGCAAATGTTTGACTCTAGCTCGCCCATTTAGTTTCCCACCTGGAATGAATTGGTGCCTGTGTTAAAATTTATACTCTAATGTAATATTAGAGATATATTTGAGTATGTGTACTGGTGCTGATAACTATAGTATAATGTATATAATAATCTAATTATGATTATATTACAGCATTAGTCAATTGAGGTGCTCATAAATGCATCGATTATGAAACAATATGTAATTGCAACTTGTAAAAGCCAACAAATTGTTCCCACCTGCTTTTTTTTTTTTGGGGGGGGGGGTCTTCCCCTCCCCTTCATTAACCTGCCATCATATTCTATAATCTCCTCTCACCACAGCTGCTAGTCAAATTCTTTGAAGGTTTTATTTTTATGGTTTACAAATTTTTTATAGAAGAAAGAGGTAATGGGCAAGTGACAAATTCAGAATTGCTATAAACCATTCCTGACATCAGTAATATGTCAACTATGTGCCTCACCACCAGCAATATTCTTGACAATTTGGTGGTAAGTACCAATATCGTTTTGTTTTTATCAAGGGCCATTATCGATGAGACTAAATTGCCTCGTTAACTCACTCTCAAATTCTGGAGGAAAAATATTTAATTACTTTTGTTACCCTTAACATTTGTCCTAGTCTTTAATATTTTCGAATGTTTCATTTTATTCTTTATACTTTTATAAGTTTGCGTTGATTCTTTAAAAAAAAAAAAATGTATCAATAAGTTTTTATTGTTAACTGTTTAGGGAAATTATATTTTATTACCCTAAACTATACACTAGATTACACTTTGCACCCTAAACTATATGACTGCACACTTTGCACTCTAAATTATCGCACTTATCACATTTTGCATCCCAGTGTTATTTTTGCTGTTATATTTAACAAAGTTTTGCTGCATGTGATAAACACGTGCTTCTTGCTTAGGTGGAATAAAGTTAAAAGACTGAAACACTCTTTTTCAAAATCAATTAAAACAAAGCCCATCCTCTTCCCCAGATTCAGTTTTATAATATTTAAATTTACCTCATTCTAGAGCAGAATTCATTCAAAGTACCCCATCCACCTTCCCCGAATCATTGTTTATTTTGTTTTCATCATTGGACAGATGGTTCCAAATGCCTCCTTTTGACCCTCAAAACTATGCCTAGATTGGAAAACTGAGCCAAAGAATGTATTATTGATATATTGAAAAACTATAATTAACAAATCTTCAAAGATTGACCTTAACCCACCTTAAAAGGAAGAATGAGCTATATTAATACCAAAAAAAAAAGAGATATTATGGCCTGTGTGGCTTCAAAAATAAGAAAAGGGTTTTTCCACTAATATGGGCTTGGACTGTCATTCAAAGATTCCAATGTTAAGGATTCCTTTGCGTCAAGGTCCTTTTCAAACGCAAGCAACATATTAGAGGGAAATCTTGTTAGATGGTGGGTGTGTGAGAGAGGCAAAGGTTCTAATGATGAAAACAAAACAAACAATGATTCGGGGAAGGTGGATGGGATACTGTGAATAAATTCTACCATGGAATCAGAGTGGTAAATTTAAATATTTTGAAACTGAATCCAGGGAAGATGATGAGTTTTGTTTTAATTGATTTTGAAGAAGGGTGTTCTCAGTCTTTTAACTTTGTTCCATCTAAGCAAGAAACATGTGCTTGTCACATGCAACAAGATTCTATTAAATATAATAGCAAAAGTAACACTGGAGTGCAAAGTGTGATAAGTGTGATAGTTTAGGGTGCAAAGTGTAATCTAGTGCATAGTTTAGGGTGGTAAAGTATAATTTCTCCTAATTGTTTGGATTAAAAAAAATTAAAAAAAAAGTGATGCAACAAACAAAAGGAGATCGGTTGAAACGACCAAGAGCGACGATTGCTCAAGCAAGATATATTTATGAGTCTTTTCTTTTTATTTATTTTGAGTTGAGATTATTAGGGAATATGTGGAAATAACAAAGTTTTCGAAACAATGCTTGACCATGCAAGCAGGAGATTCTTCCCTCCAAATCTTATGACTTAATCCATTTATTTTTTTTTGTGACATAATCGATTTTATTCAACATACTCATAACAATTTTATTTATTTTTAAACAATTTAGAGTTTCAATTCAACTATTGCTCAATATTTTGATGGTCTTTTTAGAGGTGGGGAAAATGCAAAATTCATATATGTGTGTATATATATATATATCTCTCAATTGTCATTTAACAATTTTTGGTACCATTTTGTATAATTATTTGTTTATGGGGGCCTTATTAGAACCCTTTTCAAATTTTTGGGAGGGGAGGGGGGGGGGGGGGGGGGCACTTAGGCCTAGGCCTTGAGCCAGCCCTGAGTGGGTCTATCCTATTAAATTCATGGTAGGATCCATCATTTATGTAGGAATAGGAAGTTGTACTCGATGCACTTTCATATATGATAGCTAATGCAATGGGTTTTTTGGTGATTCCATGTATAATGAAATCTTTTTTCTAGCCCTTCATTGATAAGTAACTCATAATATGCATTCGAGTAGGTGGTCTTGAGTCTTGAATTCAAACCTAGTTTCACTCAACCTCTCATTTAAAAAGTTTAGATTCTCATGTGTTGGGCCCCATTTATTAAAAGGAGTATGTGCCCACACGTGAGAGGTATTGGAATTGTAATTAACTTCATGGTTTCATAACATATTAAACTTTTTTTGCGAAAATTGGCAATATATGAATATGCAACTCATTTGGTTTGCTGCCTAATCTATAGGTTTTCATTCTTTTATGCCAAGGGATAACACCAGTTGGGTGTGTTGTAAACCCATTCACACCTAGAATATTGATTTCTACATTAACTCAGTAAGTTGTAGCATGATTGCTTAGCAGCTTAAGGTTTTGGAGTGATTAGTTATTAAAAATTAATTGGCGAGTTGTGTTCTTCTTTAGTATAAGTTGTTTATATGCTTTTGTTTTTTCTTATATTCCAATTTGAAAGTGAGAAAGTTGGTTTGTATGGGTCTACGTGGTTAAAGGTCATATCCAGTAGCTCCCAAGGCTCCCATTTTTGTGTAGTTCTGGGAGATCATCATAAGCAGCCTTGTTACTTTTGGTGAAAGGCACTTGTCATCGCACCAAGGCTCAACTACTTATTACTTATGTTAAATTGTTTATAATTTCTAATGTGCCAATTTCAGTGAGGAAGAGTTCATCTATCTATATATATCTAAAAAGTTAAGCATAACATTTATTGTTGCTACGCTCCCGTTGAGCCACATTAGCGGTCATGTCATTATTTTATTTTCATTAATAACCTAAATTATTTTATTTTCATGCATTCTTTTTTATTAGTCTTTTAACAATTCTACAATTTTCACTTCAACTTCCATAACACCCCTAACTCCCTCTCTCCATTGTTTTTAACTTCCCATGTAAATTCTTTAATGCCATAGACTCTCCCTCTCCTCATTGAACCCAACTAGTTCATACCTATTCAGTTGCCACCACCATCCCTATAAAATCAAAGAGATGATATATAATCTATTAGACGTCCTCTATCTCTCTTAATTAGAAGATGAATGGTTTTGGATTTAGCTCCTGCAAAAAAAGAGCTCATTTCAAAGCAGCAATCCTATATTCTCAAGTAGGGATATCGCTATGTTCTTTAAAACCATATGGTATGTCAAGCGTGTTTTGTATATTGGAGTATTATGCTTTTTTTGTTTTTTTTTTTTAATTTTTATGTCTCTTTTACAATGAATTTTTGCCATGTAAAATGGTTTGCTCTCTATTTCGATGCTAAATGTAATCCCAATATTTGCAATTTTATGTTTTCACGTGTTTGATAAAATGACTATAATAAGGATTAAAAAAGAAAAAGAAAAAGAAAAAAAAAAGGTCATGTTCATGTAGAAGGACAAATAGGAAGAATAAATGTTGAAGAATACTATTATGTTAGCAAACTTCATTCATAAATGGGTTTTCAACATTACGAAAAATTTGTATGGTGCTTCATTGGATTTATTGTAGCAATGAAGATAGTAAAAAGAATATTAGGCAACAATAATTTTGATTCATTATCCTCTTCTCCATTAACATGTTTTAGCGGTTGTAGATTTTTTTTTCCTTTCTCCTTTACCACTTGGATTTCAGAAGATGAAATAAAAAACAAAGATTTACATAACGTATACTTAATATTGGGATGCATCGCACCAAAAAATGACAAGACATATAATATATTTATATTACAAATATTCTTTATTTGATTATCCACATCATCTTTGCCAAAAAAAGAATAAACTATCTAAAATTTTTGTGACTCTAATGCATAATAATAAAAATAATCAAAGTCCTATCTAAAACGGTTCACCAAAAATGGTAGTTATCAAACACTATAATAACTAGTGTATAAATCGTGTATATGCACGGTAGAATTAAAAAAAATTACAATTACACACATATATGCATTCAAATTATACTCTCTCTCTTTTTTCTTTTTATTTCTTTTGGATATACACATGAGTTTACTCTTTCTTTTTTTCTTTTCTGTTTATTGAGTTTTTGATGATTTATTTATATTAAACCCTTCGTCTTTTGCATCTCATTAACTCACTTAGAACAAAAATTAATTAAAAAAAAAACTTAAATATGACACGTGGCGCAAAATTAAACAACAATTAAAATCTAATTTAAAACCTTTTCTCTTAGCTTTACCTATTAATATATATATATATATATATATATAGAGAGAGAGAGAGAGAGAGAGAGAGAGATGACTATATATATTAGGTAATACAAACGTATGACTATATTAGTATGTTCTCTATTGTTTTAATTACTTTAAATTACAATGAATTGTCTTCTCCTCTATTATATTACAAGTACGAGAGTAATATTCAACTAGGAAATAATTTACAAGAAGATTTGTCTTCTTTTCATTTTTCTACTTTTTTTATATTATTATTCTTAGTATGTCAATTTAATTCATTGTTTTTGTAAGACCAAGTTTACTTTACACTATTTAATTATGAAGTTTCTAGGGTATGTCTGATTTAAATGATTTCTTAACAAAATTTTGTTTGAATAATTTAATAAGTTATGTTATATGTCTTTGATTTTTTTTTTTTAATAATGGTAATTTATTAACTTATTTGGTAAGAATTTTCTTTTAGCGATTCACAAAATGATATTTAACGAATTATTATTATAATTTTTTTACTTTAAAATAAGTTTAACCATAAAATGATCATTAATAATATTTCCAGTTTCTCTTGCATTGCATGGGTCTGCGGCTAAAATTAATGTGTAAGCTAAAATTAATGTGTAAGCAGTGACACTAAGTGTGAGTTTGAATACAGCTGAAATCCAAACTCACATGCGTTTGCATTTTAAATAGTGGGTCCCGTGCACTAATCATGAATCCGCAAGTACAAAATTTGACAAAATCAACTTTAAAACTGAATCTCACGACATTATTCACAAAAAATTATTTTCCTACAATATTTTTAATTTTCAGCCATAAGCAATATCCAAACATACCTAAATATATAAATCTAGAATGTATGAAGTTAAGTTTCACTTTGAGATTCTCAAAGAATCATGCTGTTTTCAGCCGTAGCTCAGCCATAGATGGCGTGCTCGCGTAGGACTCATCTGCAGGATATATCAAACATGAATATACCGTACACTCATTTTTAATATATATATATATTTTTAATAAGGTGGCTGTTGTCCCGTAGACTGTATATGAACCGTATATAAACAGTGCATGAATAATAATGAACGAACAGTATATAAATCGTATATAAACAGTATATGAACAATGCAAGAATAGTACTAATAAACATAAACCGTGCATAAACAGTAATAAATAGTGGTATTTGTCTCAGAAGGCAGAAAACGCGTGAATCCAAAAAAAACAAAAACAAAAACAAACAAACAAAAAAAAACATAACGCCAGACGCAAATAATTCCTATCCAAACATACAAGGTAGTTGTCAGGGTAGAGCTTTGGAAACTAGTGCAGCTGGTGGAACAAAGAGACTGCATCGATCCATGAACTCCTCATCAGACTCAAGAGCGCTCATTGAATCCGGTGAAAGGCACATCTCCAAATCAATGCTTCCTCCTTCTTTACCTGGGTATGATGAAACTTTCCCATCAAACTTGTTTGCATACCCACTGCGAAGTGCCACTGCTTTCCCCATTCCAAATTCATTCCCGTACTTGTTGAATCTGGGTGAGCTTCCCATCATTACACTGTGTGGATCAAACAACCGATCAAGTTGGTAAACAAAGGGAGACTTCAGCCAGTTATCAAGCCAGCCACGCACAACCCTGTCAGTGTGGTTAGCCACAAGCTCATGCAACTTCCACGCCGCCCATCCAAGACTATGTTCAAGCAATTCACCAGCTGTGGTTACTGCTGCCCCAGCGGAAATTGAGTTCCCAAAGTAATCATTAGGCAAGGGTGGCTCCATCCTTGCCCTGTTATTTATGGCCAACCTGCAATGAGTTATCTGATCATGTGGTAGATGGCGTGCACGCGTTATGCACCTCCAGACAAGTGCAGACAAGGACTGAAAGGAAGAGATTTTGTTGGTATTGGATTCTGCATTGGCTTTTGCTTTGAGTTTTGCTATGGATTCCGAAGAGAAGTGGAACATTCTCTCTCTGAGTTTTGGTGCTTCAAATCTGGAAATGAACTCATCTTGGTGTTTGAAAGGGAGGTTGAGGATTGGACCACCATCAGGAAACCATCGCTTATGGATAGGCGGGCGTGTTAGAGAAATGTTATTTCCCTGTGCCTGAAAAATCTCAGACCAAGCATTAAAGAAATGCCAATAAGAGGTTCCATCAACAATAGAATGGTTCATGGAACATCCTATAAAGATGCCATCTTTAAGTTCTGTTACTTGAACTGTAAGCAAAGGCCTGGTATGACCATCATGGTTGACCGCCCTGTCGTGATCAAAAAAGGATTGAACGATTGGTGGTACATCAATGGGAGAAAGGACGTCAGATATAGTCATGTCTAGAGCTGCATAGATGAATTTGGCTCCAGGGCTGTTACTGCAGTCAACAAAAACCAACCTTGAAGGTGGGTTTTCATTTATTTGTGTCACAAGGCGGCCTGAAAGTGGGTAGAAATGGACAAGGGCCACAGAGAGGGACTGCTTAAGCTTGTCCAATAGAGACTTGATGAAGTCTTCTTGGGCATCTGCTGATGGAGGTTTGTTGTAAAGAAGACCCTTCTGGATATAGTGTACAGAGAGCATGGTAAGATCCCATGGTGACAGGTAGAAGGGCCTCTTTGATTCTTCTAAAGCATACTGTGGTTTGATAAAGCACTCTGAGATGTATCGGATTTTAGGAGGAGTAGACATCAGAAATTGGTTACAAAATTGTTTAAAGGAGGCTAAAGGGCTAAGCGGTACTCTTCAATCTCCTGAGTTTTGATTAGCTATTCTGGTTTATATAGTCGAGGATTTGCAGATGTTTGACTGGGCTCTCCCATTTGTTTTCCAACTAAACATTATTTTATATATTCTGTTATTCTTTATATTTATAGACACACCAAATACAATAAGATTTAAAAAGCCAATTTATACGTATCCAAAAAAAAAATGCCAATTTATATAGTATACTTTTTTATGGACAGTATAGCTGTAGCCATTTTTTAAGTAAACAAAATCCAATTTTTAATTAATGTATCTTTCTTTTGCAGTTCTACTACCCACCATTTTCAGATCTATACTGTTCAATGAATCGTAAAAGAGAGTAATTCAATGTTTTTGAGATTGGACCGAGATCGAATTAGAGTCAAACCGTAATGACATCATAATTAGTTTAATAATTATTTTAAATATAAATAAATATATTAAATTAGTACAAAATAGAAGAATTAACTAAAATAGTCTAATTAAAACTATAAATCCATATTTTAACTATGTATCTGTTTGTATACATCACCTCTGTCCACATTCTGTGTGTTGGCCTTTTTTTTTTTTTTTTTCTTTTAGAAGTACGTTTTTGTCTTTTTTTAGTGGGTCCTGTAAAGTGTTTATTGGACTCACAACTCTTCTTTTTCATCAAAAATTTCATTAAAAATGGATCTTACGATACTATTTACACATTTAAAATTATTTTATTATAATATTTTTAATTTTTAACAAAATAAACGATATCCAAATACATTCTATGTCTAATATATCCATCCCAAACTTAAATATGAAATATCTATCCAATAATAATAATAACCATTTTTTTATATAAAAAAAAAATTCAGAACATCAATTTGTATCAGCACAAGAGGACAAAAGAGGATGATATGATGTATCATCATATCATGTGGGGCTCAAGAGGCTTTGTAAGAAACAAAGTCTCAGACTTGTCTTTTCAATTTCCACTTTTCAATGCCCACGTCACTAGCTCACAGCCCTAAAAAAGTCCTACAAACAAAAGGGACTGAAAGTAAAATAGCAGATAAAAAAGGTAATACAAATAATCATTTTAGTAATATGTGCTCTTAGTACATATAATAGTATATTATTATTTTTTTAAAATTTATTAATAATTAAAAAAAATTTGACAACTTTTTCAATTCCAAATAAAATTTTTCTAATAACAAATTTGTTAACATTACAAACAAAAGCTGATGAAATTAAAGGAAGAGAGAAGAAGAAGTTAGAAACGGCTCCAGAAGGTAGAAGTTGAAAGAACAAGAAGAAGGAGAAGCTGGTATCTAGCTGAACGAGAAACAAACCAGAGAAGATATAAAATAGCAGGTAGTAACGTAGCTCTATTTTATTTTTTCTCTTTTCTAATTTCCTTTTACTTTTATTCAAATTCTTTATTGGCAGATATTTTTTTTCATCCAAAACATAGTAAATATTCCGGTATGATGCTGTTTAAGACTTTGACTTTTTTTAAAAAAGGATCTATGAAAACCACAAGAACCGTGAGGTCCGACCGTGGTTTGTACGGGTCCCGCTTTTTTCTATAGAGCGGTTCTTAAGGCTAAAAGAACCGCAAAAATGAGATGTTCAAAATTTTCCCGTTCGGATTATACGGTCCAGTTTGGGTTTCAAAACCATGCTACTACCTAACACAATTGGGACCATAGATGCTTTCTTAGGGAATATTTAAGGGCACTTCATTAACAAAAGTCATGTTCATTTTCCGATTGGGGATTGGTCCGTAGTCTTAGTTTTTGTGGTGTGATCATGTAGATGAGGGCATAGCCTCTAAAGAGTCTACTTATAGTTATAATCGACCTTCTCTTGACCTAAAATCTAATAGGTGAACAAAACCCTGAAATCTGATAAGTGAACTTGTTTTGTTCAATTCTTAGGAAGAAGAGTAGGTTATCATAAATTAATTGCAACAGTTCTCGCATGCTTTCTATTTTGTTCCTTCACAACTTGCCATCATATAATTCATATTCTTTAATTTCCTCTCACCACAGTCGCTAGTTGAATTGTCTGTAAGGATTCATTCATCCAAAAAAAAAAAAAATTTCGTTCGAAAGGATTCTATTTTGTAGGGTTAATTTTAAATACGAATGGTTCGGCATTGGGCTGCCTAGGTCCGGCAAGTGGGGGTGGTCTCATTCGTGATGATCATGGCAGATGGGTGAAGAGATTTCTCAGAAAAATCGGGAAGGTCAGTAGCCTTGAAGCTGAGCTGTGGGCCATCCGGGATGGTCTCATTCTCTGCAACCAGCTACTAATCCAGGAGTTACTTATAGAACTTGATACTAAAGCTGTTATTAGCCTGTTAACTTGCAATATACATAATCCTTTGCTCAATATGCTCCTCTTATTGATGACTGCGGGAACCTATTGCACCGGCACCCATTGTGGAAGATACAACACTGTTACAGGGAATCTAATGCCTGTGCTGACGCTCTAGCCAAGAAGGCAGTTTTTAGCCAACATAATTTTTGTATATTAGACACTCCGCCTGTGGAGATGCCCCAACTGTTGATGCAAGATGTAACACCCCGACCCAAATTAATAGTTAAACTACGTGTTTAAATAGTTAATTAATATGTTAAGCCACTTACTAAAATTAATATAAGAGTATTTAAATAAATATATTATTTTATAATACTTTTGGATAAGAATTGTGAAGATTATAAATAATTGAAATGGCTATTTGTATTATAAATATATATTTAGTATGTGTAAAATTATATTAAGTGGTTAAGTTATGGTATATATATATATGTCATTAAGAGCTAGAAGCTCTCTTGAGTCCAAGGGTTTATATACTTATGATTATTTTAATTACTCTAAGTGCATAAAGTTTTGCTATTGTGATATTATAGACACATATATGCTCTTTTAATGTGATGGATATTACTTTATAAATGTAAGGATATGTGTGTGTATATATATATATATATATATATATATATATATGTATATGCAAAGAAATTATTTATGTAGAAAAGTGAGTGTGAATGCAAGAATTGTCAAAAGTTGGAAAAAGGGGGTGTGATATTTTCTTCCTAGCATCCCACGTATCCCACCCCAATTGTTCACATCTCTTATCTTCTTTTGTGCCCCAAAAGTCTTCTCACTTTTCTGATTTTCTTGGCTGCATCAGATCAGAAGTCTAGCCCCTCTTTCTCTACTTCTTTTTCCTCCTTCTTTGTTCTTCTTTCTCTCTTCTCTCTTTGCTCTTACACGGCAGCCCTCCCTCTCTCACCAAGACAAAATATTCCTCTCTAAAGATGAAATTAAGAGCCTAACACAAAGGTTTTGTGGGTAAGTAACTAAAACTTCATCTGATTTTGTGTACTTGGATAGTATGATTGGTTGTTTATTTTCATTCTTTATCCTCTGTTCTGATTTGTGAGACTGAACCTGTGATTCTGTTTTTGTAATTTAAAAGTTAATGATATTGTGGTCTATTGAATGCTTATTAACATATTTTAATATGTATACTCTAGGTATAAAAATACCCAAATAAAATTTAGACCTATTGCTATTTGTTGATGATTTTAGAAAGAACATGCACTGAAGCTGTCTCTGTGACAGATTTGATGTTTACCAAAAGAAAATTCTGTATTAAATTGTATATAGTTAATTTGGATGCTAAGGTTATTTTCTATGAAAGTTAAGACATATATGGTTGTTATGGAATTGATCTCACAGTATTTGGATGAGTAGAAAAATAATGATTTAATTTTGAAGTTGCAAGAAATTCTGTCAGGACAGATTTGAGTATTCTGGATTGTATGATTTTTAGTAAATTATGCTTTTATGGTTTGACTATGAAATTTTTATGGTATATACTGGACATACAGAAGAATTGCTCTGTAAAATTGTATGAGGTTTGGATGTGATTTGATGGTCCGTTTGTATTTTATAAATGAAGTATATGCTACTAGAATAAAACAGTGAACAGCAAGGGACATGCCTAACTTTGAGGATTTAATTCTAAAGTTAGGGTAAATGATTTGAGCTATAATTTATTTTGCTCATCATATGATATGTCTAGATCATAGAGTAATTTTTGTATAACTTGGTTCAAGGTTTTAGTACTCAAAGAAGGGGTTCTAAACCATTCAACGGTTGTATTTATGAAGCTATTTTGTCCGACGTGTTGTATGTTACCATATGAATGTATATAGTTACATGACCATACTTAAAGAATTCTATGTTATGCATGCATTATTGCCCTAATCTCCAAGCATCCTTTGAGATGAAGTTGGCTCTTCTAGAGTTATGAGATAAATATGAGAATGTTGATTTTTCCTTAGTTTGGTACTTCATTTGTTGATGTGTGCATTATATGTTTGTGGGAACCTCTTTGAGGTGGGAATTAGGATCTCCTTGATTCTAAGAGATAGGTTTTGAGATGAATGTGTAAGTTTATGTTAAGGAATAATGGATAGTAATAAGTTTTGATTTTGGTTTAGGTGTTACTAGCCACCAGGTCTAAGCTCCTTCGACTTTAGGCTCTCGGTTCCTCTGCTATCAGGTAAGGGATAAGTTATATGGGCATTTGGTAAGTCATGAGGTTACTTTAATGTGTATTATGCATTAAAATGTTTTTATTAGAGATATGACATGTAAGCATTATCAGACAAAGAGATGTTCGTGAGTTTTCGAAACTTTATATATATGATTTAAGCATATTGATACTATTACTAATTTCACGAACATGATGAAGAAAACAATGGAAATGCTTTTATTATGAAATGTTATGCAAAAATAAGAAATTTCAGTATGATGTATAAGTATGAAATGTTTTCGGGTTATGTCCTCTGGTGATCTGAACTCGGTCAGTAGGGGTTAATTACTGGCTTTCCATGGAAAAATGTTATATGTTTGGCCATTTAAAGTAGAGGAAATGGGGCTGCCCGTAACTCTAGGCCATTTAAAGTAGAGGAAATGGGGTTGCCCGTAACTCTAAGGCCTTCTCCCCAATGTGTACGGACGGCGGGGAGGAACAAAACCTGGAGGGGATGTGCCATCAGGCCTCCCAAAGGGGACAATATCATACACACGAGGGCATCCAAATGTGATGAGGCCTTCTCTGTACAGATTTATCAGATATGGACTAACCAATATGTTATGAGCAGCTATGTTATGTTATTAATCATGAGGGAATTATTTTGTTTAAATGCATTGTGAAAAGAAAAAGCTCTCATGAAAAGAAGAAGTTTCTGATGAAAAGAAAGCTGTTCATTAAAGATAAAAGTTTCTGAAGTTCTGTTATGCTATAAAGATAAAGTTTATTATGAAAGTACAAGTTATGTTAAGAAGTTATCTGATATCTGTTTTTCTGTATGAAACGTTAAGTTTTATGATTATGAAAGTTATAATATCTTATAAGAAGAAGTTTACGAAGGAAAGTTTTATTATTATTTAAGATGCTTCTAGTTTAAGACAAAGTTACCGATTATCTGATTTAAGTTAAAATGATTATTTTGTACTGGAAATATGTATGGTGACTTTGTAAGAAATGAAAGAAATTTAATTCGAAAGGTTTTGGTAATATTATTCTGATAAGAAAAGGAGAACGATTATTTACCTATGAAAAACATACAAGCTATTATTATAAATAGTATAAAATACTATGCATGAAATGATGTTCTCCTATTCGAACGTTGATAAAGTGAAATGAATTGATTTACATGCATCCTTATTAAATTCTCATATATCTTACCTTTACTGAGCTGTGTAGCTCACCCCTTCCACTCTTTCAGTTAGCAGGTTTTATTTGGAGCAGAGGGAGCCTTAGTCGAGTTTTGGAAGGAGCTGGTTTAGTTTTATATGTATAGATCCTAAAGTAGCATTTGATGTTTAGTTTTGCAGTATTGTGAATTTTAGGATCTAATGAAAGTGTATACCTTAAAGCATTAAGAGATGTATTATGTGGAATTTAGAATTTGAAAAATTGGTGGATTATGTTATTCTTTGAGTACAGTGTAGATGCTCTGAATGTCAAGTGAAAAGTTATATCATTTAAGTAAAGGAACAAAAATGAAAATAAAGAGGGAAGCTTTTGTAAAAGCTTTTCTGAAAGTTTTGTAAAGTTAAGTTGGTTCTTGTTAATATCAAGTTTAAGCTTGATATTAGCATGCCGGTCATGGTCACAAATCCGAGTATCGGTTTTGGGGCGTGACACAAGACCTCTCTAGTCTATTTTGTAACCGGGTTTGTAACTATACAACCCCTAGGGCTGTTGTTTAACTTTTAATATATTCCATGTTTACCAAAGAAAAAAAATTTAATAGAAGAAATAGATAAAGGACAAGTGAAAAACAAGGAAATCCAATAAATCATCTCTTTCATTAGCTACATGCCATCTATGTGCCCAGGGATGGACTCAGGATTTCAAGCTGAGGGGGTCGGAGATAAGCGGAAATTTTTTTTTTTTCAAATACACATCCATATAGTATTAATAAACTATCAACCAAGACAAATACCCAAAAATCATTGTTTCTTAATATATTAAGATACAATCATCTACCAACAAAAACAAAAAACACGAAAACTATTGTTTCTTAATACAATCATCTATAAAAAGGGAACTCGACACTCTTTCAAATCTTCAAAATTACCTACACTATTGTTTCTTAATACAATCATCTAACCCAATCCCACTACTGCACTACCGACACTCTAAATTTATTCTGCACAGCACTACTAACAAAAACTTTTATTAACTTTACTTTTTTTTTTCTCTGTCCCTGGTCCCTATTATGTCCAAGTCCAACTACCAGTCAACAAAGCACAAACAAACAGTCAAATAAATATTCTCTAATCCTAATCTGAGTAATCTCTACAAACTCTACACTCTCTCTCTCTATCTCTTATCTATATAATACAAGAGAGAGAGTCACAAACACAGAGTGACAGAGAGTCACAAAGCCAAAAAGCCAAAAAGCCAAAAAAAAAAAAAAAAACACCACAGGCCGCAGCACAAATTCAATTCACAATCACCAACACTAGTAATCAGTTCATCACTCATCAGTCATCAGTAAAAACACAAACACTCCACAAGCACAGATTGTTAAAACAGTTGATTCACAAACATTTTATTAGGTTTTGATTCTTGAAGGAAAGGATCATAGATTAAATACCTGTTAAAACAGTTGATTCACAAATAGTGTGAAGGCTCGAGCAACCGGCGGCGGCGACAGCTGAGGGCTCTCGTCGGCGTGGGTACTGCCTTACTGGGCGAGAGTCTCGCGTCGCGTCGGCATGATGACTAATGATGATGATGGTGTCGCATCGCGTCGGCGTCTGGGCTCAGTGTCTCACTATCTCCTTGTCTCGCCTCTCTATCTCTCTGTCTCGCGCCTCACTATCTCTTTGTTTCCTTTCTTCTTCTCTTTCCTTCCTCAGTTCCTCTCACTTTCTCCGTTAGGTTTACTGCTAAGTTTTCTCTTTTCTTTTTCTTTTTTTTTTTTTTTTTTTTTTTTTTTTTTTTTTTTTTTTTTTTTTGATTTACATGGGTCATGGGCTCTCTGAGTTTTCTTTTTTCTTTTTTTGATTTACATGGGTCATGGGCTCTTGCCTTCTGGGCTGGCCGGCTGGGCTTGAAATTCATGAGGGGGGCCTGAGCTAAAAACTAAGGGGGGCCTAAGCTTGCCCAAGCTTATATATATATATATATATATATATATATTTTTTTTTTTTTTTTTTTTTTTTTTGAAAAATTTAAGCTGCTAATTTTTTTTTTTTTGGACCCAGGGGGGCCCGGGCCTCCTTAGGCCCCTTCCTGGGTCCGTCCCTATATGTGCCTCGCTGACAGACAATTTGGGATAGGTACTAATATCTTTTTGCTTTATCAAGGGCCAAGTCAAGCCTCTCAAATTCATTGGGGGTAGGTATGAATATTGAATATCTTTTTTGACCTAGTTCCCTCTCCCTTTATGTTTGTTTCTCCACCAAAAAACTAAAAAGAGTAAGAGCCACTCTTTGGAAAAAGAGAAGTGTACATTTTTTATTCTTTGTCCATGTTTCGAAATAGTTTTTAACATTTGTGTCCGTATGGCATGTATATTTAAAAACTGAATTTTTTTTTTTTAAATTTATAGAAATACATGTGGGTGAAAAAATGTATAAAAATACGTGAAATATTATTTAAAAATTAAAAATAGTTGTTTGAAAACACATACCAAACTGGACCGAAAAGTTCATGACATTAAGTTTGTGTTGACATGTCATGTCATTAAATTGTTGTTTCAATTTAGTTATTTTACTTTTTAAGTTTGTATCGAAAAGTTCATGTCATTAATTATTGGATGGGTCATTTTACTTTTTATGTTTGTATCAAATAGTTTATGTTGTTTATCTCAAAAATAAATAAATAAAATAGTTTATGTTGTTAATTCTTAGATGGAAAAAGGTGACGTGATAATAGAAGGAGATTCGCTCGAGCACAGAGAAAGTTTGCTCAAGCGACAGAAATTATAAGCCTTTTTTTCTGTTTGTTTTAAGTTTTTGAGAATGGTGTTTGTTTTAAGTTGATTCAATAAAATCCTAGGAATTTGATAGCAACAAAAATGTGAAGAGATTAAAGCTGTGGATCATAAAATCTTACACAACTTAAATCATATGCCATATCAAAGGAAAAATGGTTAATTTTGTTAAAGAGGCAAATGAATAAAATCCTTCACAAATTCACTACAAAATTACAAATAAGTAATACGAACAAAATAGGGATTGGGAGTTTGGGGGATTCAAACCTTGAGAAAATGTTATTGAAGCCTGCGTCATCAAAGCTTCTTATGGATGTGAGTGTGTGACTGACTTCCCCTTTGTAAATTCTTTTTTGGTATAAGCCCTTTGTAAATTCGCTTGTGGCTCTTAAACTTTTTCAAGTAATTGTATCTTTTTTTTTTTTTAACACTGTAAATTAATTATCTCTATCTCTAAACAAACAAATTATTTAAATAACCAATTTCTTCCCTCTTTTGCTGCCATCAAAATTCTTTGGATTTTGCTGAACAACCACAGTTCAGAATAAACAAAAGGGGAAAAAAACACTAATAAATATATCTCGCTAGAGCAAATCTCCTTCTGTAGACCACATTACTGTTTTCCATTAAATAATTAACAACATACGCTTTTTTTTTTTTTGGGTACAAACATAAAAATATAAGAACTAAACTGAAACATTTGAAAGGCTATGGACCATTAAACATGAGATAAAAGGTTAAGGATTAATAGTCTAACTAAACCCAAAAAAAGTAACTCCTCTTAAACAAGTTTTCTAACCAATTAATTAAAAAAATTGCTTATTATTTTTTCAGAGAAAAAAATAGCTTGTGTTTTATTCCATTAAAGGCCAAAATGCAAAAAGATCTCTTGGGTTTGGGTCAGTTGCAAATTGCTGGTGTTTTATTCCATTAAAGCTTGACTTTCTGCCATGTGTGGTCAATTTGCGACTGACCCAAACCAATGAATCAAGCTTGAATAAAAGACCAGCTTTAATGGACCCACCTAATATTGAGCAGTTGCATTGTTAGGAATTTAGGTGGAAGGTGCTCCATCCACGTTTGCAATGTGTCTGCGCAATAAGATTAGATACACAATATTTTTTTTTTAATTTTTTTTTTAAAACTGTTGAGGTAACCAGTTGTAATTTATATATAATAAAAGTAAAATCAATGATAGTTTTATGTAAAAGTGATATTGCACAAATCATAATTTGTCACCTGAAATTGTGGAAATAGTTGTAAAATTTATTGTGTTTATAAAAAACACAACTGTTTTTTATTTAAATATTTTATATCATCTTATTTTTCATTTCTCTCAACGAATAGAGTTACTTTTTGACTATTGAGGGTAAAAATTATTCTAGCTAAATGAGAAAAAATTCTTGGGATAAGAATTTTGACAAATAAATACTAAGAGTATCCACAGCAGTAGAGTTAAAAATTTAGCTATTTAGCTCAACCAAAAGTTACTTTATCTATTTTACCTACACACATGCTGCAGTAGTGGATCTATTTTAGCTTTCAACACAATAAAATAATATAAACATCACAATAAAATAATATATCTACTACAATAAAATAACATATTTCACTACAATAAAATAATATATTCACTATATACAACCATCACAGCCACACACACAACCACAACCACCACCACCACCACCACCACCACAGCCCACAACAAAGAAAAAAAAAAAAAAAAAACTCAACCAAGCCCACACCCACCAGGCAACACCCACACCCACCAGACCCACCAGGCAACACCCACACCCACCACCACGAAACCCACCCGAGCCACCACCACGAACACATCGATCTACCCACAAACCCACCCACAGCCCAGCCACCCACCGACGCTGATCTACCCACACAACCACAACCACCGATGTCGATCTACTCCATTCCTTACTAGGTAATATATCCACTGATGCCGACGAACCCAACCACCCATCGAGTCGATCTACCCACACAACCACAACCACCACCACACCACAACCCACAGAAAAAAAAAAAAAGTAAGGGCGAAATAGGTTGGCGGCGGGGGTCTGCGGCGTGCCGGTGGCGTGGGGGTGGGTTGGCAGCGGCGAAGCAAATCGGTGAAGCAGAGAGTAGACGAGGGAGAGAAAAAAAATGAGAAGGAAAAAAGAAGAAAGAAGAAAAGCAAAAGAGAGAAAAAGAAAGAAAGAGAAAATATTTTTTAAATGAAAGAGGAGAGAGAAATTTAATAAAATAATATTTTTTTTGTTTAGCTCTCATGAACAGTGCACATCTATCTATAGATGTGCATAGGGGTGTCCACAGGTCGGGTTTGTGCCTAACCCAGACTCAACCCAACATTATCAAGTGGGGAAGATTTCGACTCGCAACTAACCCACCGGAAGTTTCAGATCAACTGGGTCGCGTCATGTCGGTTTTCGGGTGTGAATCAGTCGGTTTCAAGTTTTCCAATTCGCCGATTTTTGGTCAAAATCTGGCCGGATCTTGTCAAATCTGGCCGGATCTAATGAGAGTTGGGCGAGATTCCTTTGGATCTATGAAAATTTGGCCGAGATTTGGCGAGTTGGAGTCGGGCTTATCGGAGTTTTGGCCGAGTTTGAGTAGATCTGGGTTGGATTCGTCGGAATTAAGCATATTTGAGTATATTTGAGTAAGGAAGAGACTAGATCTTGGCTAGATTTGAGCTAATTTGAGTGAAGGAAGCACAAATGTGGCTGGATCGAAGCTGAGAAACGCCAAATCGTTGCCAGATGTAGGTGATTTCGTTGTTCTTTGAGTTTTTGTTGGGCGGGTTGGGTGGCTCGGGTTTTTGAGGACGAAACCCGCCACTTGATCCGCCGGAGTCAGGTTCTAACGGTTTGGGACCCGTCTTCAACCCGTCGAAGGTGTCAGCCTGGCCGTGACGGGTCGGTTCCGGTCGGGTTGGTTGGTTCCGACGGGTCTTTGGTTTGCATGGACACCCCTAGATGTGCACTATAGCAATGGAGCTAAAAAAAAAATAGATTTAGCACCACTGCTAGAGCATGATTTTGGTGTTTGAGGAGCTAAAATATAGCAATATACTAATATAGCATCACTGCTGTGAGTGCTCACAGTAGCTATTTAGTCTTTGCCTCATGCCTATGACCATATAAGTGGCATAGGAAGGTAGGTGAAACAATTCATATAAATTATAATTTTGCACAAAACCCATTTGACTGAACATAGAGAAAGGGTAAGCAACTTAATCCAGTAGCCAAATCTATTAGCATATTGGAGAATTTCAATATTATAAAAATAAAACAAGTAATGCTAGGAACACACTCATTCTAA
This sequence comes from Quercus aquifolioides, assembly GCA_019022515.1. Taxonomy (NCBI): domain Eukaryota; kingdom Viridiplantae; phylum Streptophyta; class Magnoliopsida; order Fagales; family Fagaceae; genus Quercus; species Quercus aquifolioides. The sequence goes on from CM032327.1 coordinate 102,982,942, forward strand.
TATGGTCTGAACTGGTTGGTGGTAGTCTGTTAGGTAAAAGATTACTTTTGGTCTTTCGGATGATATTTATATTTAATTTGAGCCATATTGGTTTAATTATATGACAACGTCTCTTAACTTCAACCACACGGGACTTATGTTTGTCACAAATTATTTTACAAACTACTGATGTGGTGAATGATTATTAGTAAATAAAAATGTGATATTAATGGTGGGCTTAGATGAAAACCAATAAAAGGTTGGCCACATCAACATTTTGTAAAAATATTGTAAAATAATTTGTGCCCGGAGCATTACACCTAGCAATGCATGTCACATCATGCTGGGCAGCTGAAAAAAAAAATCTGAATCTAATGGTTGAAATTTTTTTGCTTTTATTAAAAAATTAAAACCTTTCATCATTCCAATGTTAGCCACGTGAGGGACTTGGGAAATGGGAATTCAAAAGGAGTAACAAAGTAACAAAAGAAAGAAAGAGAACACATAGCAGTAGTATTCAATGAAAAAGAGTAAATTTTACAGAGTGATCTCCATCAACGGAAAAAAGAAAGAGAAGAAGAAAAAAAAGAAGAAAGAAGAAGAAGCAGCAGCAGAAGACGAAGGTATGATTGGCGACTGTGTTGGCAACCTGTTGGCTACTGCTTCAACTGGGCGCAGACCCTGCTTCGTTGTGTTCTTCTTTTTCTTTCTTTTTTTTCTTTTTTTTTGAGAAACTTGTCTTCTTCTTCTCTAGTTCTTTTTTTTATACTTACAAATCCCTTTGTTCAAGATCTGAAATTATCACATCTCCTTTCGATCTTTGTTCTTCTTCGTGTTCTTTCATTTCTTCTAGATCTGATCATAACTTCATACTAGTGTATTGGCCAAAATTCACCGGAAAAGCTGAAACAAAAAGAAACCGTCCGAACCTCAAAAACCGGTCACGATTCGCACGGGTCCCTACTTTTTTCCCATAGAGCGGTTCTTGAAGCTAAAAAAATCGCAAAACTGAGAGGTTCGCGGTTTTCCCGGTCGGACTGTATGGTCCGATCCGGGTTTCAAAACCTTGATCTTTCCGCAAAGGTTGGTCATTAGTGTTTTGTGTATTCTTTCTTTTAATGATTTGATAGTTAATAGAGGAGAGGGATTTAAATGTCCCCTCCAAATCTATCTGCATTACAAAATATCCAAGAGGGCTGACTAAAAATGAAAAAAAAAAGAAAAAAAAAAGAAAAAAAAGAAAAAAAGAAAAGAAAAAAGAGAACAAGAGGCAACATTATGAGCAATAAAATTAGCATAACAAAAGAATAAAGCCATAATAGCATATACTATATAGGAAGGAAAATGCTAAATGCAGTATTATTATTTTTACTAAAGAATTTTATAAATTAATGTGACAATTTATGTGAATGGTATTTTATTAACTATATGATAAATTTTTATCATAATATAATATAATAAATAAAATTTTATATCATCTATACTTAAAATAAAAATAAAAATTTATATAATAAAATGTATAGTATCCTTATTATCATGCTAATGATAGTGGACATCTTTATCCTTAAATAAAGTGAAATATTGTGGTTGGTTTCAGTTAATTTAGCTAAAATTATCTTATTATTGAATAAAAAATTTAGATCAGGGAGTTGATAGAGCTACAAATACTAGAACAGGGAAAGAAGCATAAACTTGATGATGAGTTGACTAGAGGTGCAACCTCTATCTAGTGAGCTGAAAGAGGTGCAAATCCTAGAACAGGGAAAGAAGCATAAACTTGATGATGAAACCAAAATTTTTAGCATGCTGTTGGCATCAGAATTTGGATTGGCAGCGGTTGCTAGGCAACCTTGCTTGACCCAATGAATCTCTTAAGTTGGAATTGTCGGGGGCTTGGGAACCCTCAGACAATTAATACCTTGAAAAAGGTGGTTAAAAAAGAAGAGCCCAAAATCGTCTTCCTTATGGAGACGAAATCAAATAAAGACTAGATGGTAATTGTTTGCGACAAATGTGAATTCAAGCATGGATTGTTTGTTTCTAGCCATGGAATGAGTGGTGGTTTGGCACTAATGTGGAAGGAGGATATTAAGTTGGAGGTACAAACTTTCTCACCTTCACCTATTGATGCTTTGGTGGATGGTGGGACTGAGTATGGTTGGTGGTGTGTGACGGGTTATTATGGGAATCCGAAGACGGCAAAAAGACAGGAAGCTTGGGCTAAACTAAAACAATTGAGCACTACTTCTACACTACCTTGGATTGTGATTGGTGATTTTAATGAAATCACAGAAATGTCTAAAAAGGAAGGAGGGAGTGATCGGCCAATGCAACAAATGACAAACTTTGTGAATACAATAAATTACTATGGCTTGCGAGATATAGGATCTGTGGGTCCGAAATATACATGGTGGTATGTGAGGAGGGATGGTGAGCAGATACGAGAACGGTTGGACAGAGCACTTGCCACAACGGAATGGCTGAGCTTATTCCTTGAGGCAAAGCTCCATCACTTTACTTCATCGGCGTCGGATCATTCTCCTTTGCTGCTTAGGTTGTTTCAGAAACGTAGAAGACGGCCTAATAAATTGTTCCGCTTCGAGTCAATGTGGCTTAAGGACCCACGGTGTGAGGAAGTAGTTGTGGAAGCATGGAACGATGGACTGGCTGACCGAAAAGATTTTCCTTTAGTATTGTGTTTGGAGAAGTGTAGATTGAAATTGGAGGCTTGGAATAAAATTGAATTCGGGCACGTGGGAAATAGAATTACCGAATTGCAAAAACATCTTGAATGGCTTGAAATTCAACCGGTTACTCCAAATAATGTTCAAGATATAAGAGCCACACGGGTGGAGCTGAATTGCTGGAATGAAAAACAAGATGCTATGTGGCTTCAAGGTCAAGAATCAATTGGTATCAAGCAAGGGATCGGAATACATGATTCTTTCATGCGAAGGCTTCAGCTAGAAAACTGAAAAATCACATAGAAGGATTGCTGGATGAGAATGATTGCTGGCAAGAAGATGAGGAGAAAATAGGTGAGCTGGTAGTGAACTATTATGAGAAGCTTTTCTCTACTAATCATCCAACGAAGTTCACAAAAATTGCTACAAGCTTTGCAACCAAAAGTAACAGTGGAGATGAACAGAATGCTTGGGAAGGTTTTTACAAAAGATGAAGTGAGGAAAGTAATGAAGCAAATGTATTCCCTCAAAGCCCTAGGGCCTGACGGTATGCCACCACTTATATATCAGCATTTCTGGCCAAATATTGGTGAGGTATTCACTAAAACTATTCTTGATTTTCTCAATAATGGTTTGTCACCTCCTAATTTTAATGAGACGCATATTGTTCTTATTCCAAAAATTAAAGAACCTAAGAGGGTGTTTGATTATAGGCCTATTAGTCTATGTAATGTGGTTTTTAGAATTACATCTAACGTAATTGCAAATAGACTAAAGAAAATTTTGCCATTTATTATCAGTGATACCCAAAGTGCTTTTGTGCATGAAAGGTTAATTACTGATAATGTCCTAGTGGCCTTTGAGGCTATGCATCACATTAATCAGAAGAGAAGTGGAAGGAAGGGGGAGATGACACTTAAATTAGATATGAGTAAGGCCTATGATAGAGTTGAATGGGTATGCCTTGAAAAAATTATGGAGAAATTGGGGTTTGAGGACAAATGGAGAAAACTGATTATGCAGTGTGTCACATCTGTATCTTACTCAATAAAGATCAACGGGAAGCCTAGGGGGCATATTGTACCAACAAGGGGAATAAGGCAGGTAGATCCTTTATCACCTTATTTATTTCTCTTATGTGCAGAGGGTTTATCTGCTTTGATTCAAAAATCAATAGAAAACGGGGAGTTGGAAGGCGTATCGGTTTGCAGAGGTAGTCCCACACTATCACATCTTTTCTTTGCAGATGATAGCATTATCTTTGGTAAAGCCTCCATTGAAGAATGTACCACTTTACAAAGAATCCTTGCTGTTTATGAAAATGCTTCCGGTCAACAATTGAATAGAGCTATAACATCTCTTTTTTTTAGTAGTAACACTTCGAGGGAGATTCAAGAGGAGATAAAGAATAGATTTGGAGTACAGGTTATTCGTCAGCATGAAAAATATTTGGGTTTGCCATCTCTTGTGGGGAGGAATAAGAGGAATTCTTTTAACGCGATAAAAGAGAAGCTTAGCAAAAAATTGGCAGGGTGGAAAGAAAAACTTCTATCTAAGGCAGGCAAGGAAGTATTGATTAAGGCAATAGCCCAAGCTATTTCTACATACACAATGAGTTGCTTTAAAATCCCAGATTCTCTTTGTGATGAGTTGACTAACATGATCTCTCAACAGAATCCCTCCCATTGGGAAGTGTACGTCGATGGCGCGGCAAACCAAAGAGGTTCTGGAGTTGGGCTGGTATTGATATCCCCCGAGAAAATCATTATCGAGAAATCGTTAAGGCTGGACTTCTCGGCTACAAACAATGAAGCGGAGTATGAGGCCCTACTGATGGGGATGACTATGGTCCGCAGAATGGGTGGGAAGTCCGTGGAGTTGTTCTCGGACTCAAGATTGGTAGTAGGTCAAGTACAAGGCTGGTATTGATATCCCCCGAGAAAATCATTATCGAGAAATCTGCTGAGTGACCTGCATGATGGAAACTCTAAATGTCAAACGCAGAAAAATGGGAAAGGAAAAAATCAGTGATTCAGCTAATCGGACTGAGGTTACTTACGATGGCTAAATCCCTCTTGAGGGATCGAAAGAGCTCCGGCTGATTGAAACGCCTGAAGGACTCCATGTCATGAGGGAGGAGAAGTGGTTGCTACAGGGCCTCAGCAACGTAGCCGGCCCTCCCTCCATCATAATTCCTGAGGGAGGTCTCCCAGAGGATTGGAGCGCCCTCCAACTCCAATTTTGGAGACCAAATCCGCGGTCCCCCTCCTCCTCGACGCACCTCTGCCACTGTGCCCTCGTCTCGGCTTTCAGTAGACGGAGCCCTGCGAGTTCGGTTGTCCTGTGCCACCTTTTGCTGCTTGGCCCCCTTGGTTGGTGGCACTTGTTTTTCCTCAACCTCAGTGTGGGGTCTCTTCTTCTGCAGTTTTGGCATGGGGTTTCAAGTTTGGGTCAGGGATCTGGGTAGGCACCGGAGGAAGTGTCACCACTGTCTTAGATGTCTCGGCATCTTTCGGGTCGGACTTTTTGCCTCTCCCCTTCATCAAATTCCTCAGATCCATATCGTCGTCCGAGGAGTCTTCTAAATGAGTGGCTAACAAATTAAGCTGGGCGCCTGACTGCTCGTAGACTTCTTCCTCAGCGTCTGAGATCTCTACCACCTGGTTTACCCTTGAAGCTTCTCCCTCAAACTGAAATTCGTCTATTTGTTCTTCTAGCGAGGAAGTGGAAGAGCCAGCCCCCTCACCTTCAATCTCTTGTCCGAGGGGAACTTGCTGGAGTGGTTGGATAAGGGGAGGTGCAGCCCGAGGAATTGGACGGGGTACAGGTTCAAGATCGTCTGGCGCCAAGAAGCCCTTCCGACCGACGTCAATACGCGCAAGGCGATAGTCTCCCTGGACGATTGCGTTACCGACCAGTTGAAAACCCTTTGACTTCGCTTTATATCCAAGAATAAGGGGAGCAGATCGTAGTTGCCCGTCCTCGCTCACGAAGATCTCCGACCTTAAAAGGTAGTTGAGGGCATTAACATTCGTTAGGCTGAGCCGAGGAGAAACTTGTCTCTTATCTGTTGCAAGTAAAAAAATGGTTAGAAGCTCAGAAATAGTGACCGAAGAGAAATCAAAGACAGTTAAAAGACGGGAGCCCTAAGCCTATGGTCAGTGCGCCTAAATCTACATGTCACACCTGGCTTCCCATGCTTGGTTGGGCAACCAGGGCCGTTGCGCCAGGCGCCCGAGACGATCACATAGTCGTCTTTCATCCCTTTGTTGGATTTGGGAAGGCAGGAAATGAGCTTGACAACATCCGACCGGGATTTTAAGTAGTACCCAGCATCTTGCTGGCTATGGCATTCGTACATATGTACCACGTCAAGCCAGGTGAGTCCCGACCCCAAGTGACGCTCAAGGTCCTCAATCGCTCCTAGGATCCTAAACATATTGGGCGCGCACTGCCAGGGAGTAAGCCTATGGTTCCGGAGGTAACTGGCGGTGATGGGGCCCATGGGGATGGTCATTCCCCCTTCTTTGAAGGCGATGAGGGGGATAACCACCTCTCCTGTCTGCCGGTCTGTTAGTATTTTTTCTGGGGGGCAATACCTCACACCCACGTTAGGGGGTATGCGATACGCAGTCCTAAACGCCTCTATTTGCTCAGGGCTATCCATCATGTACTCGAGTTTTCCCATGGTGCTTAAGTGAAACGGATGGCCGAAGAGAAAACTAAAAGATTCGGTGGGCGACGACTTACAAGGGCTAGACCGGGGAAACGATTGCAGGCTCGTAGGAGGACTCGTGAGGATTCTGAGTAAGATTGGCACCGGCGACTGAGAGATTCGGACGGAGAGATGTGGACGGAGTGGCGCGTCTGTTCTTGCTGGAGCGTCTGAAGATTTGCAAAGTGAGGAAGAAATGATTTCCTCTGAAGCTTTATACGGGGTCAAGCGAAGGGTCAGGGGCACTCCCGCCCAAATCCTGAAGAAAAACCACAGCCATTGGATCAATCAGCCACCGTTGGATGCGAAGGACGAAACGTCACCTGGTGCAGTTAATGCAGCGCCTTGGGAATAAGGAAACCGCAGCGGCATTAATGAGGCGTCTGTTCCCACGTTTACACACGTGCCAGCTCGGTTGTGCGTGTTTCCAAGCTTTCGCTCCGTGGCAAGTCAAAATCCTACTTTTTCTCCTCGGATGCGAGGGAAAAACTACAATTTCGAGGGGCTAATGTGGGGGGAGAAAGCCCAACCCAACTTATTGGGCCCAAGGCCCTATATGAGGAATACTGTTCGTCCGAGGAGGCCAAGACAGACAGTCAGAGGCCCATGTAAAAGGGGAATGTCTGGAGATGAGTACGTGCACTGTCCGAAGAGATGTCCATATGTCCGAGAAGCCCGATACCCTCGGATCCGACGAGGTTTTTGCCCGACACGTGTATGGGAGGTTCAAGTGATCTGTTTGACAAGTGTTAAGGGAGAAAGGGGACCTCGGACACACAAGAAGGTAACAGGAACAGAGAAATATCAAGGTGACAGACTTCAACCACCGCATTTAATGCACTGCACCTACCCTCCTGGCCGCATTTATGTGGAGAAGACCTCTGAACAGTGCATCCTCAGCTACCGCCACTCAGACAGGGCTAAAGGGGGAGTGTGATGGGACATGCACTCAAGTGGGCGCCCAGATGATGAACAAGTGGACGGTGGAGATGTAGAAAGGCAGTACTATATAAGAGAGAGAGAGGTCTCTGATATTGGATCGAAAAATAAGAGAGAGAGAAGGGCACATTATTTTACTGTAGCTCCAGCATTTGTAACCTAAGTTCATCAATGAAAATCACCTCCTCGGACGAGACATTCACCACTGTCCGAGCACATATTAATTCAAGTCTTCCTGTCATCATTGCCGTTTAATACTGTTATTTTCATTATTAGCCTAGCTCTTTCACCCACTCTCTACAAATTTATTGTTTTGGGTTCAGTGGGCTCCAAATCCACATCTTCTTGGGCTTGGGCTGCAGAATCTGACCCTACAATAATATTTCAGTTCGGTTCGGTTGGTTCGGCTCATTAAAATTTGCCACCAAAAACCGAACCAAAATTTTCGGTTTTTTATATCATAAAACCGAAACCGAACCAAACCAAAACCGAACCGAAGTTTTTGCATCAGTTCGGTCAGTTTGAAGTGGTTTTTTCGGTTCTTCGATTTTTTGCACACCCCTACAAGTCAAACACGAGAAAATAAAAATATTTTCTATAAACCTTTGCAAATATTTCACGTCGAAACAAATAAGTTTCACTTTGAGATTCTCAAAGAATCATGCTGTTCATGAGCTACGGCTGATATAAGTTGAGGGCCTAAAATTACAAGGTGGAGCTTTAATCTTTCACATGGTATATGAGTAGGTAGTTGCAATTTTACACTCAAAACAGAACCTGTTGCATTGGTATGTAGAATGTCATATAACATGTTTGATATATTCTGCAGATGAATGTCACAAAATCTTTTTATTTAGGTATCTTTATAATAACATCATATTCTTTGCAAATTACTCTTTGATATTACCAATATAAGATCATTACAGCCATCCATTTCCAGCACTATTTGATGTCATTTGAATCACAGCACAGGTTAACTGCAACGCTTAGACACTTACAAATATGTATTGCTTTCTTTCCTCACAAATGACAGATTTGGCTTGGTTTTCTGCAGGGTAGAGCTTTGGAAACTAGTGCAGCTGGTGGAACAAAGAGACAGCATCCATGAACTCCTCATCAGACTCAAGAACGCTCATTGAATCCGGTGGAAGGCACATCTCCAAATCAATGCTTCCTCCTTCTTTACCTGGGTATGATGAAACTTTCCCATCAAACTTGTTTGCATACCCACTGCGAAGTGCCACTGCTTTCCCCATTCCAAATTCATTCCCGTACTTGTTGAATCTGGGTGAACTTCCCATCATTACACTGTGTGGATCAAACAACCGATCAAGTTGGTAAACAACTGGAGACTTCAGCCAGTTATCAAGCCAGCCACGCACGACCCTGTCAGTGTGGTTAGCCACAAGCTCATGCAACTTCCACGCCGCCCATCCAAGACCACGATCAAGCAATTCGCCAGCTGTGGTTACTGCTGCCCCAGGGGAAATTGAGTTCCCAAAGTAATCATTAGGCAAGGGTGGCTCCATCCTGGCCCTGTTATTTATGGCCAACCTGCAATGAGTTATCTGATCATGTGGTAGATGGCGTGCACGCGTTATGCACCTCCAGACAAGTGCAGACAAGGACTGAAAGGAAGAGATTTTGTTGGTATTGGATTCTGCATTGGCTTTTGCTTTGAGTTTTGCTATGGATTCCGAAGAGAAGTGGAACATTCTCTCTCTGAGTTTTGGTGCTTCAAATCTGGAAATGAACTCATCTTGGTGTTTGAAAGGGAGGTTGAGGATTGGACCACCATCAGGAAACCATCGCTTATGGATAGGCGGGCGTGTTAGAGAAATGTTATTTCCCTGTGCCTGAAAAATCTCAGACCAAGCATTAAAGAAATGCCAATAAGAGGTTCCATCAACAATAGAATGGTTCATGGAACATCCTATAAAGATGCCATCTTTAAGTTCTGTTACTTGAACTGTAAGCAAAGGCCTGGTATGACCATCATGGTTGACCGCCCTGTCGTGATCAAAAAAGGATTGAACGATTGGTGGTACATCAATGGGAGAAAGGACGTCAGATATAGTCATGTCTAGAGCTGCATAGATGAATTTGGCTCCAGGGCTGTTACTGCAGTCAACAAAAACCAACCTTGAAGGTGGGTTTTCATTTATTTGTGTCACAAGGCGGCCTGAAAGTGGGTAGAAATGGACAAGGGCCACAGAGAGGGACTGCTTAAGCTTGTCCAATAGAGACTTGATGAAGTCTTCTTGGGCATCTGCTGATGGAGGTTTGTTGTAAAGAAGACCCTTCTGGATATAGTGTACAGAGAGCATGGTAAGATCCCATGGTGACAGGTAGAAGGGCCTCTTTGATTCTTCTAAAGCATACCGTGGTTTGATAAAGCACTCTGAGATGTATCGCATTTTAGGAGGAGTAGACATCAGAAATTGGTTACAAAATTGTTTAAAGGAGGCTAAAGGGCTAAGTGGTACTCTTCAATCTCCTGAATTTTGATTAGCTATTCTTGTTTATATAGTCGAGGATTTGCAGATGTTTGACTGGGCTCTCCCATTTGTCTTCCAATTAAGCATTATTTTATATATTCTGTTATTCTTTATATTTATAGACACACCAAATACAATAAGATTTAAAAAGCCAATTTATATAGTATACTTTTTGATGGGCAGTCTAGCTCTAGCCATTTTTTAAGTAAACAAAATCCAATTTTTAATTAACGTATCTTTCTTTTGCAGTTCTACTACTTCCTAACACAATTGGGACCATAGATGCTTTCCTAAGGAATATTTAAGGGCACTTCGTTAACTAAAGTCATGTTCGTTTTTCGATTGGGGATTGGTCCATAGTCTTAGTTTTTGTCGTGGGATCACGTAGATGAAGGTATAGCCTCTAAAATGAGAAAGTATATCATATTTCGATAATACCAACTCAACATTTGTTTTGGTATTTCCTACCTAATAAATGAGTGACACCTGTTTCAAAAAACCACATCAGACTACTCCAATAAATTTAATAATAAATGAGTGACACCTTTTTAAAAAACCACATCAGACTACTCCAATAAATTTAATAATTTATTAGAGTAGTCTGATGTGATTTTTTGAAACAGGTGTCACTCATTTATTATGTAAAAAAATATCAAAACAAATACTAAGTTGGTATTACTCAAACATGATATACTTTCTCAAAATGAGAGTCTATTTAGAAAGAAGAGAAGGTAATCATAAATTAATTGCAGCAGGTAAAAGTGGACTATAAGTTCTCGCATGCTTTCTATTTTGTTCCTTCACAACCTGCCATCATATAATTCATATTCTTTAATTTCCTCTCACCACAGCCGCCAGTTGAATTGTCTGTAAGGATTCATTCATCCAAAAAAAAAAAAAAACGAAAATTCGTTAGGAAGGATTCTATTTTGTAAGGTTAAATTTTAATAGAAGAAAGAGATAAAGGGCAAGTGAAACACAAGGAAATCTAATAAATCATCTTTCATCAGCTACATGCCATCTATGTGCCTCACTGACGGACAATTTGGGATAGGTACTAATATCTTTTTGCTTTATCAAGGGCCAAGTCAAGCCTCTCAAATTCATTGGGGGTAGGTATGAATATTGAATATCTTTTTTGACCTAGTTCCCTCTCCCTTTATGTTTGTTTCTCCACCAAAAAGAGTCCGAGCCTCTCAAATTCTTTGGAAAAAGAGAAGCGTACATTTTTTATTCTTTGTCCATGTTTCGAAATAGTTTTTAACATTTCAAGTATTTCAATTTAGTTATTTTACTTTTTAAGTTTGTATCGAAAAGTTCAAATCATTAATTATTGGATGGGTCATTCTATTTTTTAAGTTTGTATCAAAAATTTTATGTTGTTAATTATTGGATGGAAAAAGGTGACATGATAATGGAAGGAGATTCGCTCGAGCACAAAGAAAGTTTGTTCAAGCGACAGAAATATATAAGCCTTTTTTCTGTCTGTTTTAAGTTGATTCAATAAAATCTTAGGGATTTGATAGCAACAAAAATGTAAGAGATTAAAGCTGTGGACCATAAAATCTAACAAAACTTAAATCTTATGCCATTTCAAAGGAAAAATTGCTAATTTTGTTAAAGAGGTAAATGAATAAAATCCTTCACAAGTTCACTACAAATAAGTAATATCAACAGAATAGGGATTAGGAGTTTGGGGGATTCAAACCTTGAGAAAATGTTAGTGAAGCTTGCATCAGCAAAGCTTCTTATGGGTGCGAGTGTGTGACTGACTTCCCATTTGTAGATTCACTTGCGGCTCTTAAACTTTTTCAAGTAATTGTATCTTTTTTTCTTTTTTTAACACTGTAAAATTCTCTTGCTTAATTATCTCTATCTCCAAACAAACAAATTATTTAAATAACCAATCTCTTCCCTCTTCTGCTGCCATTAAAATTCTTTTTGCTGAACAATCACAATTCAGAATAAACAAAAGGGGAAAAAATACTAACAAATATATTTCGCTAGAGCAAATCTCCTTCTGTAGACTACATTACCGTTTTCCATTAAATAATTAACAACATATACTTTTTTGTTTTTTGTACATACATAAAAGTATAAGGACTAAACTGAAACATTTGAAAGGCTATGGACCATTAAACATGAGATAAGAAGGATTAAAAGTCTAATTAAACCCAAAAAAAGAAGTAACTCCTCTTGAACAAGTTTTCTAACCAATTAATGAAAAAAAAAAGTGGCTTATTATTTTTTCAGTGAAAAAAATAGCTTGTGTTTTATTCCATTAAAGGCCAAAATGCAAAAAGATCTCTTGGGTTTGGGTCAGTTGCAAATTGCTGGTGTTTTATTCCATTAAAGCTTGACTTTCTGCCATGTGCGGTACGTCAACTTGCAACTGACCCAAACCTATGAATCAAGCTTGAATAAAAGTTAAAAGACCAGCTTTAATGGACCAACCTAACATTGAGCAGTTGCATTGTTAGGAATTTAGGTGGAAGGTGCTCCATCCATACTTGTAATGTGTCCAAGTGCAATAAGATTAGATATACAATATATTTTATATTTTATTTTTCAAACTATTGAGGTAGCAAATTGTGATCGGTGTATAATAAAAGTAATATCAATAATAGTTTTATGTGAAAGTAATATTGAACATATCACAATCTGTCACCTTAGAAGTTGTGGTAATAGTTGTAAAATTTACTGTATTTATAATAAACCTACATAATAATAAAAAACACAAATATTTTTTATTTAAATATTTCTTATCCTTCCACTTTTCATCTCTCAACTAATAGGTTCCGAATACATCGAGCACACCATATGGAGTTGGTGTGTTGTCTTGCATGTCCCTTTCAAACTCAACCATGCGTAAGATTAGGAAGTCTAATTTCCTTTTGCAACCAATTATGCCTTTTTTCCGTGCAATATCGTGTTGCTTATAATTGATCATACTTTTTGATTATTGAGGGTAAAAAAATATTCTAGCCAAATGAGGAAAAATTCTTGAAATAAGAATTTTGACAAATAAATACTAATACAGTAGCTATTTAGTCTTTGCCTCGTGCCTATGACCATATAAGTGGCATAGGACAGTAGGTGAAACAATTCATATAAATTTTAATTTTGCACAAAACCCGTTTGACTGAACATTGAGAAAAGGTAAGCAACTTAATCCAGTAGCCAAATCTATTAGCATATCGGAGAATTTCAATATTATAAAGATAACACGAGTAATGCCAGGAACACACTCATTTTAATATGGTCTGAACTGGTTTGTGGTAGTCTGTTAGAAATGAGATTACTTGGTCTTTCGGATGATATTTATATTTAATTTGAGCCATATTGGTTTAATTATATGACAACATCTCTTAACTTCAACCACACAGGACTTATATATGTTTGTCACTTTGCCATCTTTCCGTGAAGGTTAGTCATTAGTGTTTTTTGTATTCTTCTTTTTAATGATTTGATAGTTAATAGAGGAGAGGGATTTAAATGTCCCCTCCAAATCTGTCTGCATTACAAAATATCCAAGAAGGCTGACTAAAAATGAGAACAAGAAAAAACAAAACAAAAAAAGTGAACAAGAGGCAACATTATGAGCAAAAAAATTAACGTAACAAAAGAATAAAGCCATAATAGCATATGCTATATAGGAAGGAAAATGCTAAATGCAGTATTATTAGTTTTACTAAAGAATTTTATAAATTAATGTGACAATTTATGTGATTGGTATTTTATTAACTATATGATAAATTTTTATCATAATATAATATAATAAATAAAATTTTATATCATTTGTACTTAGAATTGAAATAAAAATTTATATAATAAAATATTGTGAAATATTGTGGTTGGTTTCAATTAATTTAACTGAAATTCTCTTATTATTGAATAAAAAATTTAGATCTGAATCCACCTAAACCAAAATGAAACTCATCTCATCAATGCTTAATGGCAAGTTTTGGTGCGACTTGGTTTGGAGAAAGGTTTGGATTATCTCCATTTTTATTCTTTTTCGTTTTTCAAACTATTTTGTTAGAATTTTAAAATATTTGTAGTGAGGGACTGAGGTGAATTTCTTAGAAGGTGTACATTTACAAATCTTGAAGATGAAGCTCGTTCTTAATCTTAATTACTTAAAATTCTTCGGTCAAATATGGCAGGCTGAGGCAGTATCTGACTTTTCCTTTTCCTTTTTTGTTTGTTGAGAATCATTATTTTTGCTGACTTTTGTTCTGGACAAGGACTCAAGAACTTGGTTTGTGCTCCTATGCGAAGATTTGTTTTATATATACAATTTTTATTTTTATTGATTTGGTGAAAAATTCCTTTCAACTATTGTCAGTATTAATTATGTAGTAATCAAAATGATTATTCCGAATAATTTTAATCACATAATTTATTTAAAATTGGTGTATCTTATCTATATAATCTATATCTGTTCAATATAATAAATAATAGCTGAAAACGTTTGAATATTAACTAACTTCTAATATTTTGACACATAAATTTTCACATCACCTATCTTTTTCTGTTTTTGTTTTTAATTTATTTATAAAAATGACTATTAATTTGGTCATAATGTTGGAGTTCGTAAATGGTGTACCCGACATATATGTCGGGTACACGATATAATTTTCGATAATGTTGACTAAGTCCTATTAGGACTCAACTCTCAAGATCGTTGTCAACTTAATGTACCCAAGTTATACTTGAATTTCCATTGTGGGTAGACCACGGTAATTGTGGTGTGAAATATTGCTGAAAGTTGTTTTTTAGTTTTTTTTTTTTTTTTTTTTTTGGGTGACATGGTTCTACAGACATAATATTATAGAAATTAGAATTCAAACACCTTTTTTTTTTCCTTTTTTTTTTTTTTTTTGAGAAAGAGAATTCAAACACTTAGGTAACTACAACACATACAACGGCCCACTTTTTACAAAACAAGAATTTCATATACATCAGGGACTCCTAAAAGTCCTAACAACCTAAACCGCAACGATTGGCTTGAGAGAAACTTTTATTTTGGGTATTGAGTATTTTGTCGTCTAATTTTTTCAGTCCAATTATGCTTGGAGGAAAATATGAATTTGTTTCATCTTATAAAAATTTCATTCTCAAATATTATATTTGAAATGATTGCTGTATATAAGATTAATCTTTTTATATTTATTTTCAAATTTTATTTTGAAATAGAGTTATTGAATTTGCATCGCACAAGTTAGCAATTAGTTTAAATAATTTAACAATTCATGAAATTAAAGCGCACTAATTTTTAAAGGTTTAAGTTTTTTTAAAAGATTCTATTATTTTATTTTATGTTATTTTTATTATCTATTGTAATTTTGGGATATGATAAAAAAAAATTATATAATACTGGACGTTAATCCAGAAAGTTCAGCAAAAAATTATATAATAAATTAATAAGGAGTATTAATTAATAAAAAATCAAATCAAATCAAATCAAAGAATTAGTAAAATGTGTAAAAATATATTAGATATCGATTTCAAAAACCAAATATAATTTAATTTAAATTTCTTTATTTTATTATAATGGCGTGTTTAATTGGCTTCAACTTTTTTTTTTTTCCTTTTTTGAAGAATCATGGCTTCAACTAATATATAACTGTATGGTCAGGAATTGTAGCCCAAGCCCAAAACAATGAATTTGTAGAGAGTGGGTGAAAGAGCTGGGTTAGTTGTGAATTTAGCAACTGTTAACTATAATATCTAGGAATGAACCAATGTAAAAACACACTTAAAAGCTAAACAAATTAATGTCCGAAGAGGAAAATTATTGAGTGAATACAGTTCTTAGAGTTACAGTAAAATCTTTCTTCCCCTTTTATTATCTTTTTTCCGATCCCCCCATTATCAGAGGCTTCTTCCCTTTATATAGCATCCTTCCCCATCATCTGCATCGTCCACTTGTTCTTCATCTATGCATCCACTTGAGTATATGTCACGTCAGGTATCTTCTTTAGCTTTCTGTGAGTGGTGGTAGCTGAGATTACACTGTTCAGAGGTCTTCTCCACATAAATGCGGCCAGGAAAGTTGCTACAGTGCATTAAACATGGTGGTAGCAACTTTTTCTTTTAGATATTTCTCCATTCTTATCATCTCCAGGCATGCCCAAAGCTTATCCTTATCATTGAAGTCGTTAGGAAGATCACTCGAACCTTCAAGATATTTGCTTGATCGAGACTCTTTGTATCCGAGGAGAATGAACTCTTCGGACCACTGGTGCTCTCTTCGGACTATACTCCTCGTTCATTTCCAAGTATATCTCTTCCACACGGACTCCTTCTCAACCACTTTCTTCTCTTCGGACACACAATAATCTTCAAATAGGGCCTTAGGTTTGGGCTTTTACCCCCCACAATAGCCCCTCAAAATTTTAATTTTTCCCTTGCATCCGAGGAGAAAAAATAGGATTTTAATTTGTTACGAAATAAAAGCTTAAAGCAAAAAAATATCTGAGTTCACACGCATATGAGCATAGATTTAGGCGCTTCATCATTGCTGCTGTCATTTCAGTATTCCCAAAGCGCTATTAATTACTTCAGGTAGCGTTTTGTCTCTGGTATCCAACGGTGGACTATTGATCCAACGGACGTGGTTCTTCCTCAGAATTTGGGCGGGATGACTCCTACCCTTTCATTTGTCCCTATATAAAGCCTCAGGAGAGGTTATTTCTCCTTTACTTTGCAGATTCTCAGATTCTCCAGCGAACTCGAACATTCAAATCCACCAAGCTCTTCAATCATCAAATCTAGAATTTATAAGACTCTCTCTACGAGTTTAAAGATCATTCTCCGATTTAGTTTGTGTAAGTTCTCCTTTATTCAAACCTTTCATCTTCTCTTCGGCTAGCCTCCTCGGCCTTCGAGTAGTCACTCCCCAGTCACTGCGTTTAGAGTTTCCTCTTTTTTGTTTAATTGAGATGGGTAAATTCCAGTATATGGTGGATAGCCCCGCCCAGATGGAGGAATTTAGGGCAACATATCGCATACCTCAAGATGTGGGTTTGAGATATTGTCCTCTGGAAAGACTACTAACAGATCGAAGGGTGGGCGAAATTATAATCCCCATCATCGCCTTCCTAGAAGGGGGAATGACTATCCCTATGGGCCGCATTACCAGAGATTACCTCCGAAACCATAGGCTTAGTCCTGACCAATGCGCGCCTAACGTCTTTAGAATCTTAGGAGCAGTTTATGATTTGAACCGTCATCTAGGATTGGGACTCACCTGGCTCGACGTGGTACATATGTACGAGTGTCATAGCCAAAAAAGAGCGAGATACTATCTTAAATCCCGATCCGACGTTGTTAGGCTCGTCTCCTGCCTTCCCAAATCTAACAAAGGGATGAAAGACGACTATCTGATCGTCTCGGGCGCATGGCATGACGGTCTTCATTGCCCAACTCAACCAAGAGAGCCAGGTGGGACATCCTAGATTTAGGTTTACTAACAGTAGATTTAGGATCTCCGTTTTTTAACAATTTTGTCTTCTCTTTGTATCATTATTTTCAAGTTTCTGACTAAGTTCTGTTGTGATGTTAACAAATAAAGACCACGTTTCTCCTCGACTCAGCCTCACAAACGCCGCCACGCTAAATTATTTATTACAATCAGAAATTTTTGTAAGTGAAGACGGGCAACTCCGATCTGTCCCTCTTATTCTTGGTTTCTCGCCGAAATCGACCAATTTTCAGCCGGTCGGCAACTCGATAAGACAGGGAGACCATCGTATCAACCGCATAAACGTTGCCCAAAAAGATTTTTTAGCTCCGTTTGATCTTGCCCCCGTGCCGCATCCAAATCCGCAGGGTATACCATTGCTCCTCCAGCCAATTCAGCAGGTTCCCCTCGAACCAGTAGCAGTAGGTGAAAGAGTTGCTTCTTCAACCCCTTCGCTTGACGAGCAGATTGATAAGTTCAAGTTCGAAGGAGAAGCTTCAGGAGGGGTTCAGGTTTTAGACACCGAGGAGGAGACTAACAGGAAATCCAGTGTTCTCCCACAGAGAATAGATGTACTAGACAATTCTTCAGAAGAAGACATGGCAAGCCTGAGGGGCTTGATGAAGAATAGAGGTAAAAAAGCTGGGCCCAAAGAGACTGGTACGTCTCAACCAATGGTTAGTCTTCCTCTACCACCCCCTCAGGTTCCTTCGGATCTCAGCTCAAAGCAATTGCCAGATCCGAAGAAGAAGAGGCCCCTCACCGATAATGAAGAAAAGGAGGTGGCAACTCCAAAAGGAACCAAGCAACAGAAAGTGGTCAAAGACCACCGAAGCAAAAGGGCTTCGTTTGCCGAGAGCCAAGATGACTCTCTCGCAGCAGATGTGCATCGAGGACCTCGCACCTGGGCTCCTAGGTTGGAATTGGATGGTGCTCCTATCCCCTGGGAGACCTCCCTCAGAAATTATAGTAGGGGGAAAGCAGGTCTCGTTGTTGAGGCTCTGGAGCAACCACTGCTCCTCCCACGAGATATGGAGTCATACAGGCGCTTCAACCAATATGAACTCTTCTAATCCCTTAAAAGGGATTTAGCCATGGTAAGTGAATTGATCCACTTTCTCAATTTAAGATGCTAGTCTTTTCCATTCACCCCTTTTCTTTGCTTTACATTGAAGTTTTTCATTCTGCCATGTAGATTACTCAGCAAGTTTATGTGGCCGAGGAGTGGAACAAAAAGGCCTATATTGAAGCCCAAGCAGAGGCCCACTCTCGGTCTGAGGCAAAAAAATCGCTGGGCGGTCTGAAAGAAGATTTTGCTCATCTGTCCGAGCAGTTGAAAGAGATGACCAAGCAGAGGAATAGTTTAGATGCGGGTCTTAAAAGTGCCGAGAAGCAGGCTGAAGACTAACGCCAGCTGCTGAATTTGACCGAGATCAATCTGGAAACAGAAAGAGCGTTGGTGAAGGACCTTCGAGCTGAGCTTCAAAAAGCCAGGGAGATTGCCAAATTGACCGAGAAGAATGCTCAATTGGCCAAGGAGGCAGTCGAGGCTAAAAGGCAGGCGGCCTATAAGCTCGGGGTGGAGGAGACCCAAGCCAGCCTTACTGAGCAGTTTGCCTCGGTCTCTCGAGATTACTGCGATATAACTTGGGGAAAAGCACTTGGTGCTGCTGGGGTTTCTGCGAAATCTGACTTGAGGCAACCTGGGAGTATATACTACAATCCTAATATTCGTGAACTCCCAGGGTCTGATTCCTCTCCCCCCATACAACTCCAAGAGGTTTCGGAGCAATCCCTGATCGGCCAAGTCCCTCCTATCAACCCTGAGGCCCCCAAGGAGTCTGGTCAACCTGGTGATCAGGGCAAGCCAACTGAAGATCCCAAGCTAAGGCTCCCCAAGATAAGGGCAAAGACTTGGGAAAAAAGAAAACCCTTTCAGAATCTAAGGGCTAAGCCCCAGAAGTTGCTGCTGCTCAGTCCAGTCAGGCTGCTGGCCCTTTGGCCCCTCAGATGAAGGCTTAGACGTTTAGGAGTTTTTATTTCATACTTGTATTAGTTTTTCTTTTATGTATGGGATTGTGAACTATTTTCTTTTGATCAATGAAATCGTTTCTCTTTTATTTTTAGTGTCTTCGTTGCACATCTTATGAGACTTATTATTATTGCAAATAACTATAACTTGTAATTACGGTAATATAGGCAGACTTAACAATGATATTGTGCCAATGATGCAAACAACTTATTCAAATACTGGAAGAAATAGGTTATACAAGAATTATTAACAAACATTGAACGCAATGAATGATGTGAAGGTATTACAGGTTTTCTTAAATACCTACAAAAAACATTGCTAAGCACTGATTTCGGATTATTCGAATACTTACGACTATAAGACGAGGTTATTTAGGCATGATTTGTTAAATTTAAACATTAATAATGACTATAAGACGATGTTAACTAACCCAAATCATCTGATCCGAGGACTTCAAGCATGACTGAATTCAAGTTTAAATATTTAGGAGAATTGTAAACGAGTGTTAACTAATCCAAATCATCTGGTCCGAGGATTTCAGGCATGATTGGATTTAAGTTTAAACACTTAGGAGAACTGTAAATGAGTGTTAACTAACCCGAATCATCTGGTCCGAGGACTTCAAGCATGATAGGATTTAAGTTTAAACACTTAAGAGAACTGTAAATGAGTGTTAACTAACCCGAATCATCTGGTCCGAGGACTTCAGGCATGATAGGATTTAAGTTTAAACACTTATGAGAACTGTAAACAAGTGTTAACTAACCCGAATCATCTGGTCCGAGGACTTTAGGCATGATAGGATTTAAGTTTAAACACTTATGAGAACTGTAAACGAGTGTTAACTAACCCGAATCATCTGATCCGAGGACTTCAGGCATGATTGGATTTAAGTTTAAACACTTAGGAGAACTGTAAATGAGTGTTAACTAACCCAAATCATCTGGTCCGAGGACTTCAGGCATGATAGGATTTAAGTTTAAACACTTATGAGAACTCCAAAAACTTTATATAATAAACTGGCATATTGATTAAAGCAAAGATTTGATTAATAATAGTACATTTTAAGGTTGTTTACATTCCAGGGGCGTGGTATTACATGACTATCCAAATCTTCCAAGAAATACGCCCCAATGCCAGCCCTTGAAGTAATACGATATGGCCCTTCCCAATTGGGTCCTAACTTTCCCCAAGCTGGGTTCTTTGCAGTGCCCATAACTTTCTTGAGTACCAAATCACCAGGCTCTAGAGGCCTTAGCTTTACGTTGGCATCATAGCCTTGTCTGAGCTTTTGCTGGTAATGAGCTAATCGGACCATTGCATTTTCCCTCCTTTCCTCAATCAGATCCAGACTCTTCTCTAGCTGCTCATTGTTGCCGGTTGGATTGAACGAACTAGTTCTCAATGTTGGGAACCCATTCTCCAAAGGTATGACAGCTTCAGCCCCATAGGTCATTGAGAAGGGGGTCTCTCCAGTAGATCTGCGAGGCGTAGTTCTGTATGCCCAAAGTACATGTGGCAGTTCTTCCACCCACTTGCCCTTCGCGTCGTCTAGTCTCTTCTTTAATCCATTTACTATGACCTTGTTAACAGCTTCTGCTTGCCCATTACCCTGGGGATAAGCAGGGGTGTAGTATCTGTTTATAATTCTCAGTTAGCTACAATAATTCCTGAATGCTTTACTATCGAACTGTAGGCCATTATCCGAGATGAGAGTATGAGGAACCTCAAACCAAGTGACAATATTCTTCCACACAAATTTCTGCACATCTACGTCTCTGATGTTGGCCAGAGGTTCAGCTTCAACCCATTTGGTGAAATAGTCTGTGCCGACCAGAAGGTATTTTCTGTTTCCTGCAGCTTTAGGGAATGGACCCACGATATCTAAGCCCCATTGAGCGAAAGGCCATGGGCTAGATAGTGGATTAAGGGTTCCCCTTGGTTGATGAATGTTTGGGGCAAACTGCTGACATTGATCGCACTTCTTAACATACTCATGAGCTTCTTTTTGCATATTCGGCCACCAATAACCTTGAGTAATGGCTCGGTGAGCCAAGGACCTACCTCTAGTATGGCTCCCACAGATTCCTTCATGTTGTTCTTCTAGTAGTAACTCGGCCGCTTTAGGATGCATGCATAATAAGTACGGTCTTGAATAGGAGTGTTTATATAGTTTCTGGTCCTCGGATAGCCAGAATCTGGTCGCCTTCCTCTAAACTTTGTCAGCTTCCCCCCTTTCTTCGAGCAAAATATCCTCCTTCAAGAATTTAATTATAGGATCCATCCAGCTGAGTTCGGCCCTGATTTGGTGAACCTGGACTACCTCTCTTCTCGCCTCTATAGGCCCATGCAAGTCCTCGACTAGGATAACTCTCGGCAAATCTTGCGCCGAAGAGGTAGCGAGCGTGGCCAAAGAATCAGCATGTGCATTACCATTTCTAGGGATGTGCAACAGATTAAAAGAGTCGAACTCCGATTGTAGACACTTAACTCGGCTCAAGTATCCCTGCATTCTTTCATCCTTCGCCTCAAACTCGCCTTGTACTTGACCAACGACTAACCTCGAGTCCGAGAACACCTCCACTGACTTTCCTCCCATTCTTCGAAACATAGCCATTCCCATCAATAAGGCTTCGTACTCGGCCTCATTTTTTGTGGCCGTGAAGTTTAGCCTTATTTACTTTTCGATAACAATCCTCTCTGGAGATATTAACACTAGCCCCACTCCAGAACCCTTCTGATTTGCTGCACCGTCTATATATACTTCCTAGGATGACGGGCCTCGTTGAGAAATCATGCCAACCGATTTTTCATCCATGTCCTTCTCTACCGTTACCTCTTCTAAACTAGGCTCTGTGAACTCGGCCACCAGATTTGCGAGAACCTAGCCCTTGACTGAAGTGCGGGGCATGTATTTGATGTCAAAAGCCCCTAGGATAGTGCCCCATTTAGCTATTCTTCTCGTGTAGTCAGCGTTCCTAAGTATGGTTTTAAGCGGAAGTTATGTGAGTACAATGACCGTATGTGCTTGGAAATAATGAGGCAACTTCCGTGTACCAAGTACTACTGCCAAGATGGCTTTCTCCAGCGGCAGGTATCAAATCTCGGCCTCATGCAATGACTTACTCACATAGTAAACTAGCCTTTGCACACCTTGGTCCACTCGTATCAATACTAAACTTACAGCACAAGGAGCCACAGCAATATAGGCAAACAAAACCTCATCTGGCTCAGGACTAGACATGATTGGTGGCCGAGCCAAATAGTCTTTAAGTTGTTGGAAGGCCAAAGCACATTCTTCAGTCCACTCAAACTCTTTCCATTTGTTGATCAACGAGAAGAAAGGTTTACACCTATCTGCTGATCGAGAGATTAATCGGTTCAAGGCAGCAGCCATTCCAGTCAATTTTTGAACTTCTTTAGGATTCCAAGGAGCTTGTAAGTCGTGGATGGCCTTTATCTGATCGGGGTTAACTTCAATTCCCCTGTGAGTCACCATGTACCCCAAGAACTTGCCTGACCCCACACCAAATGAGCATTTGGAAGCGTTTAGACGCAGCTTGTGCCTTCTTAGAACTTCAAAAATGTTTTCAAGGTCCTTTATATGTTCAAAAACGACCTTGCTTTTCACCACCATGTCATCTATATAAATTTCGATACTTTTACCCAACTGTGGTTCAAACATCCTCGTCATCATTCTATGGTAAGTGGATCCTGCATTTTTCAAACCAAATGGCATCACTTTGTAATGGTAGTTACCTATAGGGGTGACAAAAGCAGTCTTCTCCTGATCATCTAGGGCTAACGGTATTTGGTGGTAACCCTGGAAAGCATTCAGGAAACTCATCCGAGAAAGGCCGACAGTGGCATCTACCAGCTGATCAATTTTTGGCATAGGGAATGGATCCTTAGGACAAGCCTTGTTTAAGTCAGTGAAGTCTACACATACTCGTCATTTCCCATTCTTCTTCTTCACCACCACAGTATTCGCTAGCCACTCCGGGTAAAAAACTTCTTTAATAGCTCCAGCTTGTTTGAGCTTTGTTACTTCTTCTCTTACTGCATCAGCGTGTTCCTTAGATGGACGCCGAGGAGGCTGCTTATTGGGGATAATCAATGGGTTGACCCTCAAATGGTGACATATGAATTCTGGATCCACCCTTGAGGCTTTGTAAGCGTTCCAGGCGAATACATCAAGGTTTCTCTTAAGGAACTCTACTAGCTCTTCCTTCTCTTGCAGAGGTAGCTGAGATCCAACTTGAAAGAACTTTTCTGGATTATCTCCGATGATAACTTTTATCAAGTCTTCGCATCTAGCGCCCTCGCCTGGATCTTTGGCGGGCGATACCCGATGTTTTAACTGCTATAAACCCCTTTCGGCCTTGGCCGAGGACTCAGTTTCGGGCTTATGTTGGATGGCAGCCATTAAGCACTGTCTGGCTGCGGACTGATCTCCCCGGATTTCACAAACTTGTCCTTCATATGGATATTTAACTTTTTAATGCAAAGTAAAGGAAACCGCCCCTAGCGTATGAAGCCAAGGTCTGACTACAATTGCCGTATAGGGCGAATACACATCTGCAACTATGAAATCCACCTCTACCACCTCTGAGTCGGTCTGCACAGGTAATCGTATTTAGCCCTTCGGGGTAACAACTCTTCCTTCAAAACTCACCAGGGGGGAATTGTACGGTGTTAGGTCTTGAGGTTTCAGGTTCAGCCCCTTGTAGAGATCAGGATACATTATCTTTACCGCGCTACCCTGGTCCACCATTACCCTCCTCACATCATACCCTCAAATTCTGAGGGTGATTACTAAAGCGTCATCATGGGGTTGGATAGTTCCAATCTTGTCCTCATCCGAGAACCCCAAAACCAGTTGAGCATCCGATTTAGCTCTCTTCGAACCTTGGCTGAAATCCCCTACGGGTAACCGAGCTACTGACATAACCTTCGATGGCCAGGATCCTGTTCTTCTCGGTGCGGCGAAGATGACATTAATAGTTCCCAATAAAGGCTTTGAAGAGTCTTCTCTTCGAGGCTCTGAGTTCATCTGACCTCCTCGGCCACTGGAGTGGTGCAAGAGGTGCCTCAATTTACCCTCGCGGACCAGTTGGTCCAAATGATCCCACAGGCTCTTGCAATCCTCTGTGGTATGCCCATGGTCTTGATGGTACTGGCAATAGAGATTATGATTACGCCTCTCAGGGTTCCCCACCATCTTATTTGGCCACTTAAAGAATGGTTCATTCTTAATCTTTTCCAAAACTTGGTGTACTGGTTCTTTGAATACAGCGTTGACTGCTTGAAGATTTGTTGATCCTGATTGCCCAGCAAAATCTCTTCGTGGTTTACTGCTATTGTAACGGTTCGACCTGAAATCCCTCATCTCCTGGGAGATAACCTTGTCCTTTCCCTTCCCTTGTTGTTGATCTTCTTCAACTCTTTTATATTTTTCAATACGGTCCATGAGCTGACGCATGTTAGTAACTGGCTTACCAGTTAAGGACTTCCTTAAACCATGGTCAGTGGGGAGGTCGAGCTTAAACGTGCTAAGGGTCATTCCATCAAAATTGCCCTCCATATCATTAAACATCTCCCAGTACCTATCTGAATACGTTTTCAAGGTCTTGCCCTCTTGCATGCTCAAGGATAGTAGTGAAGACAAGGGTCTAGCCACTCTTCGGCATGTGACAAAACAGGAACCAAATGCTTAAGTGAGCTCTTTGAAGGAATCGATGGAGTCTGCTTCCAGGCTGTCAAACCATCTCATTGCAATCGGTCCAAGACTGGAGGGGAAAACCTTGCACATCAGAGCTTCATCTCTAGAGTAGACAGCCATCCTTTGATTAAAGTGACTCACATGTTCCACAGGGTCTATTTTACCATTATAGATGGTGAACGTCGGCTAGTTAAAACGCCGAGGAAGTCTCGCTTCTTTAATCCTGTGTGTAAAAGGTGACCTAGAGATTTGATTTAACGCCTTGCTCATAGCATCGTTCCCTACGCCTCCACGTGATGGGCCTTGAAGTTGCCTCTTACGATGATGCTCTTCTTCATAGGAAAAGGATTCACTGACTGGTGTTCGAGATCTCTGCTTGTAAGTGACGTCCTGCTCGTCATCGGAATCTTTATCAGAATATGAAGAAATCTGTTTCCTCTTTGCATGGCGCAACTCCCTTTTTAGCCTTTCAATTTCTAGTTGCATATTCTGGTTCTTCTCTGCATGAGACACGTGACTTCCACCATGTGGCTGGCTTCGATCATTATGCGCAGTGTGCACACTACCTTCACGATCTTATCTCTGCTCTAAATTAAGAAAATGGTCTACGTGTTGGGATGCCCTAGATTCTGCTGGTTATTGTCCTGGTTCAGCCATTATCAACTGTTGCTTCCACTTTCACTCAAGCTCTCCCCACAGACGGCGCCAATTGTAGGGTCAGGAATTGTAGCCCAAGCCCAAAACAATGAATTTGTAGAGAGTGGGTGAAAGAGCTGGGTTAGTTGTGAATTTAGCAATTGTTAACTATAATATCCAGGAATGAACCAACGTAAAAACACACTTAAAAACTAAACAAATTGATGTCCGAATAGGAAAATTATTGATTGAACAGTGAATACAGTTCTTAGAGCTACAGTAAAATCTTTCTTCCCCTCTTATTATCTTTTTTCCGATCCCTCATTATCAAAGGCCTTTTCCCTTTATATAGCATCCTTCCCCATCATCTGCATCGTCCACTTGTTCTTCATCTATGCATCCACTTGAGTATATGTCACGTCAGGTATCTTCTTTAGCTCTCTGTGAGTGGTGGTAGCTGAGATTACACTGTTCAGGAGTCTTCTCCACATAAATGCGACTAGGAAAGTTGCTGCAGTGCATTAAACACGGTGGTAGCAGCTTTTTTTTTTAGATATTTCTCCGTTCTTATCATCTCCAGACATGCCCAAAGCTTATCCTTATCATTAAAGTCGTTAGGAAGATCACTCGAACCTTCAAGATATTTGCTTGATCGAGACTCTTTGTATCCGAGGAGAATGAACTCTTCGAACCACTGGTGCTCTCTTCGGACTATACTCCTCGTTCATTTCCAGGTATATCTCTTCCACACGGACTCCTTCTCAACCACTTTTTTCTCTTCGGACACACAGTAATCTTCAAATAGGACCCTAGGCCCAATACATAAGGTTAGGCTTTTACCCCCCACAATAACAATTTAACATCCTTCATAATTTTAAAATTAAAAACCAAGATAGAAAAATGTAAATTATAATTAGTTGCTAAATTGTGCAGTGCATGAAAATGTTGCACAAAGTGCTGATGCAAGATCAAGATTCTTCCTTAATTGCAACTAATCAATGATGCTTAAATCTTAAATTTTAAGTAGCGTAGTAATTTATTATATTTGTTATTATAATATTCTACTCAATCATTTATCATGCATAAACACATTTTACATGAGATAAGCTAGGAAAATTTATTGCTTAAATCTTAAATTTTATGTAGCGTATTAATTTATTATATTTGTCATTATAATACTCTACTCAATCATTTATCATGCATAAACACATTTAAATGAGATAAACTAGGAAAATCAATGCTTAAATCATAAATCTTATGTACCGTATTAATTTATTATTATTTGTTATTATAATATTCTACTCAATCATTTATCATGCATAAACACATTTTACATGAGATAAGCTAGGAAGTATGGACACCTCATTTGGGGTATCGTACATGCATTATGCCTAAAACACTTCTAGTCAATGGTAGAGCCACATTGAGACCAAAGGGGGGCCTTGGCCCCCCCAAAATTTTTGGAAATAAGGAAATATATATATATATATATATATATTTGGAATTATCCTAATTAATTTGAAATTTTTTAAAGAACCCTTATCATTTTGGCCTCCCATACCCGATAATATGCATGTATAGATTTAAGAAAGTCTAAAAATAAATATAACTTTCATTTAAATAGAATACAATTTAATTAGTGATAAATATATATGTCAAAAAAATTACAATAATTAGAAATTTTAGCATCTTTAAAATGAACACATAAGTATTTAAACAATTATCTCAACAAATAAAAGGGAATTTTTTTTTAATTTTCATCCCATTGCCTCAACACATTGCTTAACTTGCACCACAGTAGTATAAAATTGGAAGGTCAAAAGCTTTGTTGATCCACCGCACCACCAAGTCCACCACACAATTGCAGAACATTTTGATCAGTGCTCACACAGGTGACTCTCTCTCTCTCTCTTGGTCTCTATTTGCCTTTCTTCTTCTTTTTTCTTTCCAATTCTTCTCTCCTTTAGGCTACACTGCTGCAATTCCGTGATTTACAATGTAAAAATTAACAAAGCTTCCATGTGAATGTGTGAATAATAATGGCAAACTAGACTAGACAAGACAAACAAGGTTCCCCAAGCTTCCATGTAGGCCCCTGTGTGACTGTGCCCCTGATCCACTCTATTACCCACTTTTCCAATTATCAAGTAATGCACTTTTCTTTTCATTTGTTTTCCTTTAATTTTCCTTATAATATATTATTTGATATTACGATAATAAATATTATATATATATATATATATATATATCATATGGCATTATAAAATAATATATAACATTTAATTTATTGATAAAATAATATAATATGTATTAAGTTGTTGTTTATTAGATTTTTTTTTATTATGGGCCGAAATTTGAATGATTGTTTGTCTTTTATTTAGCAGTCTTTAAATTATTAGTATTTTTTTAGTATTTTTTTTTTAAATCTCAATCATTTTATTTAATGGGTGATAATTTATTTTGATAAATCTAGGTTCATAGGTAAGTTTAGGACTATTGACACATTCTTGAAATGTATATTGATTATTAAATTATATCATACATTACTATTCTAGATAAAATACACACAAAAAATTAGTTGTCTAATTTTATGTATGGCCCCCAAAGATAAATTTCTGGCTTCGCCACTGCTTCTAGTCATGTCCTTTTAAAATAAAATAAAAAACTAAATTTAGAACATGGTTGGAATATGAAAACAAGAGGAATTGAATACTCTATTACAAAACTAAGAGAACATTCATGCTCTGAATAGTAATAGTACATTTGAAAATTAATAAATATTTGTATTCTTGGTTTGTATTCTATAATATTACTCTTAAATAGTTATCGATTTGCTTTATTATCCATTATTACTCTTAATCTGATATATATTTTATTTTATATTATATGAAAAATAAATATTTAATAATATATAGAAAATAAAAATAAAAATATATTTAATAATTATTTATTAGACATGTCCTGCCTTACCCATGTCATATTCTTTTAGAAATTGTCGTTGATGAAACGTAAATTCGTCAGTCAAAATATACAGACTAGAATAGACTCCGGTCTGCAGAGTAGTGTGTTCTCAAGGATGGTCACCGGTGTGGTGCCTGCCACAAAGCCTCCGATGCCAAAGTCAGTATCAATTGCTATTTAGAGAGTAAGCAATGTAAAGATAATAGAAAGAATAATCTCTTAGTGTGTATCTGAAAATGTACCTTCTCCTTGGCAGTGCGGGGGCTATATATATATGTGTTGGTTCGGCTTCTAGCCGTTTGAGGTAGTTATGGTGGCTTCAATGGCCTCATAATGTGGCTTTAACTTCCTCCAACGGTCTGTATAGCTGGCTTTTGTAACCGTTCGAGGAGCTTAATGGCAGTTTTTAATGAGATGTTTACCCTCGTCAGTCAAGTAAATACTCGTCAGTAATATGGATACTCGTCATTAAGGGATGATCTCGTCATCAAGGGATGATCTCGTCATTACACTTTGTCTCGTCTATGCTTGATTTCGTCAGTCCCATCAGTTGCCCCCGGATTCCTTGGTCGTCGTGACATGTCATGTTGATCAGGGAAGGTGAAAAGTTTCTGAATTGCAAGCGGTTGGGTTCTCTGAGCCGCATTAAAATGTGTTACGGCGTGGCCCACGTGGCACGATTTGATTAGGGGAGTTAATGCTCTGTATGATGGGTTTTTATTGATCTTCCCGCTGGTTTTTTCTTTCCAACTTTTGGTTTCAAAACTTCTTCCTTTCTTCTTTCTTTCTTACTGTTTTCACAAAAAACCTTTCGATCTTCTTCTTCTCCACCCTTCCTTCCTGTATTTTTGCTTTCTGACTGGTGTGTAGCGCAGTAGTTTTCCTTTGCTCAAGGTATGTTCCTTCTTCCATTCTTTTTCATTTGGTTTATATGTACCGTAGCAACTCTTCTGATTTTCTATTTCTTCTTTCTTTGTCGTTTTTGGTTTTGGGGTATAGATTTTTGTGGTTTCTAGTCTCCCATGAGCAGTGGTGCTGAGGTTAGACTAGATTGCCTTTCAATTTCATTTCTTTTTGCTCGACTAGGAGGGTCATTAGGGAATTTTCCGTTTCTGGAAAACTTTATTTCCGAGGGTAGTAGTTTGGCTGTGGTGTTGGCGGATTTACTGCCTCTGTTGCGTCAATCGCTTGATTGATTTGACGAATTGGTGAAGGGAGGCAGGACGATGTCAGAAATTAGATCTAGTGAGCTTGAGACTGGGTTATCGTCTAGCGGTAACCCAGAGGACGAGGATACAGCCATTTCTGATCCTCGAGAGGTTAGGGCTTTTTATGCTCTAGGAGAGGAGTGTGGTTTGGACGCGGACGCACTGGGTAGATTTAGGGATAGGTTCCAATTCCCAAATCAGGTTAGGGTTCGTCTGCCCGGTGAAGGGGAACGGGCTTGTCACCACTTTCCCGGGGAGGTATGCTTTTATGAATCGGCCTTCGTCTGTGGACTGAGGTTCCCGGTTCATCCCTTCATTATGGAGCTTTTGGACCATTTCGGTATTGCTCCCGGGCAGCTCATGCCTAACTCGTGGAGGATCCTGGTGAGCTGTATGGGGATATGGTTGGCTGCCAATGACGGGGACATGCTCAGGGTTGAAGAGCTTGTTTACCTTTACCGTCTGAGGGCATCTAAGGAGCATGGGTATTACGAACTGGTGCCCTGGGAGAGAAGGACCAGGATCGTCAAGGGTTTACCGTCCTCTTTCAGGTACTGGAAGTCGAGGTTCTTCTTTGTGTCTGGGGACGATTTTGAGACACCCTCGGGCGAGTTTTGGGGTGATCTCCCCAGGTTACGTCGTCGGTGGGAAACCCCGACTTTAGGTGCGTCCATATTTTCCTCCTTGCTTTTTGGATTCTGTTGCGTTTACACTTATGCCTGCTAAATTTTTTTTTTTTTTTTTTTTTTTTTTTGCAGTCAAGAAACGACCCAAGCTTAAGAGTAGGTACCGTGAACGGGTAGAGAAGGCAATTGTGTACGCGCAAACAATCGAGAGTTGGGACGACCTCATTAATCCAAGGACGCTTGCGTTTTACTGCCTCGGGCCAGAGCCTTCTGCCTTCGTCTTGCGAAACCTCGACATAGACGGCAAGAGAAGTAAGTTCCAACTTCGTCAGTAACTTTCTTTCCCCTTACTTTCTTGTATTTAAATTTGGGACTAATGTTCTTCTTTTGGCAGAAATGACGTCCAAATTTAACAAGGACATGTATGCGAAGATGAGGGCAAAGAAAGACGAACCCTTGTCGAGCATAGGCAAGAAGACTGTGCGTGTGACAGGGAGGGGTTCTTCTGCCACTCCGCCGGCCTCCGTCACCCCTCTCGTCTCTGGTACTGAGACAACAAGGACTGCTTCCCCGTCTACTTCAGTGGAGGAGCTCCCTACACCCATCTCTAAGAGGCCTCGTCTGACGGAGAAGGAGAAGGAAAAAGGGGATTCTCGTCGCTCTTCTGTCTGGGATGACGAGAGGTTGGCCGTTGAGAGGGCCCATAGCATCGTCACGGCAGATGACCTGAGGGTTTTCTCTGGTGTTTCGTTTAACTCCGTTGCTGGTGGTCACGTCCACAAACTTGTGCAGGTACATTGTTTTTACTCCTTTCAAGAGTAGACTCTTTTTTTTTTTTTTTTGCTGACTTAATGCTTCTTTTTAGGCACTGGGAGAGAGCTTGCATATTGCCTCTGAGTATCTTACTCAAGAGGCCAAGTTGGCATCTCTTTCGTCAAGGGTGCAGGCCTTGGAGGCTGAGAACTTAAAGCTGAAGAAGAACCTCATCGACTCGATGGACGAGGCTAATGTACTGAAGGATAAAGTCAAGGTGCTGGGCAACGACCTTAGGGTGGAGCGCCAGCTGAATTTGGAAAAGGACGAGCAGCTCCAGAGTACCAAAGAATCGTTGAAGACGATTGCGGCCAGGTCCGTTGAAGCTTTTCAAACTACTGATGAGTACAACACCGTGCTCTTCAGTTGGTACTTTAAAGGCTTTGAGCTTATTCGACGGTATCTGGTCAAGCATCCAACTGGCGTCGATATTGAAAACTTGGATCTGGAAGAAGTGGATAAAGAGATGGCAGCTGATGAAGCTGCTCGGTCCGTCATTCCCGCCGGTGATGCTCCAGATACTGCTCCTGTTGACGATGCCACATCTGTTGACGCTTCTGCATCTGCTAACGTCGTGGCACCTGTTGACGCCCTTCCAGCCTCGGAAGCCTGAACCTAGCACCTTAAGTTTTTAATAGAATATGTTTTTGATTATGGCCCGTCCTGGCCTTTTTGTAAATCTTATTTTGAGACAATGTTTTAACCCGGTGTTTACGGGTTTTGTAAAAGCGATGATAATTTTTCTTGCATGCTCTTGGTTCCTACTCTTTGCATTTTACCTGTGTTTGCAACTTGCATGCTTTTAACTGTAAATGTGATGTGCTTGACGAAGCTTTTACATCTTCTTTTTCATAGCAAAAATTTTGCTACTAAGCCCCTTGTTCCTTTTGACTTTTTATGACTCGCGTTCGTCAGTAGCTTACGTCCGTCGAAGCGGACTCTTGCTAATTAGCCATTTTTGGCTTTGTGTGACTTACACCCCTTTTTTTTTCAAGGATCTTGTCATCGTCAGTAGCTTACGTCCGTCAGAGCGGACTCTTGCTAATTAGCCATTTTTGGCTTTGTGTGACTTACACCTTTTTTTTCAAGGATCTTGTCATCGTCAGTAGCTTACGTCCGTCAGAGCGGACTCTTGCTAATTAGCCATTTTTGGCTTTGTGTGACTTACACCTTTTTTTCAAGGATCTTGTCATCGTCAGTAGCTTACGTCCGTCAGAGCGGACTCTTGCTAATTAGCCATTTTTGGCTTTGTGTGACTTACACCTTTTTTTTCAAGGATCTTGTCATCGTTAGTAGCTTACGTCCGTCAGAGCGGACTCTTGCTAATTAGCCATTTTTGGCTTTTGTTTCTTTTTGATATGCCTGTTCTTAGAAATAATCGTCGTCTGAATAACTCTTTTATTAGTTTCAACAATGAATAATGAATACATGTGTTTATTGATGGTATTTCTTCAAGTGTTCGATATTCCATGGTCTGGGGAGCCTCTGTCCGTCTATGGTCTCCAGGTGATAGCTGCCCTTCCTTGAGTAATGAATGACCCGGTAAGGCCCTTCCCAGTTGGGGCCGAGTTTCCCTTGAGAAGAGTCCTTTGTTGCTGGGGTTACTTTGCGAAGGACGAGGTCACCAATATCAAGTTGTCTGAGCTTTACTCTCTTGTTATAGTAGTCTGTCATCTTCTGTTGATACCCCACCATCCTGTTACAGGCTTTTTTTCTTACTTCGTCTATGAGATCCAGATTGACTCGCAAATGGTCGTCATTGTCTTCTTCAATGAATGTTTCTCGCCTGATGCTGGTTACCCCTACCTCGACCGGGATCACTGCTTCAGTGCCGTAGGTGAGTCTGAAGGGGGTCTCGCCTATCGGCGTTCTCGCTGTTGTCCTGTACGCCCACAAGACATTAGGCAACTCTTCCGGCCAGGCTCCCTTCGCGTCGTCCAGCTTCGTTTTAATAATCTTGAGCAACGTTCGATTCGTCACTTCCGTCTGTCCGTTCGCTTGTGGGTGGCCTGGGGATGAGAAATGGTTCTTGATGCCTAGGCCCGAGCAAAATTCTCTGAAGCCTTGACTGTCAAACTGTCGCCCGTTGTCTGATATGATCGTCCTTGGAATCCCGAACCTGCAAACAATGTTCTTCCATACAAAGCTCTGTATTTTTGCTTCGGTTATGGTGGCCAGTGCCTCTGCTTCAACCCATTTTGTGAAGTAATCAATAGCAACAAGTAAGAATTTTACCTGACCTTTGCCCTGGGGTAGTGGGCCAACGATGTCGATTCCCCATTGTGCAAACGGCCATGGCGATGCAATTGTCGTCAGTTTTTCCGCAGGAAGTCGCTGAACATTTCCGAACCGTTGGCATTTGTCACATCTCTTGACGAAATCAGCTGCGTCTGCCTGCATAGTGGGCCAGAAATAGCCTGTTCGAATTATCTTACTTGCCAGGGATCTGGGGCCAGCATGATCCCCGCAAATACCTTCGTGGACCTCTCGCAGAATGTACTTGGCTTCGTCCTCGTTAACGCACTTTAGATAAGGCATGGAGAAGCCCCTCTTGTATAGGGCATCGTTGAGGATTATGAATCTGGCTGCTCTTTTTTTGATCTTCCTAGCTTCTTCTGTATTCTGTGGGAGGTGCCCGTCCTGAAGCAAAGATATGATGGGTGTCATCCAGCTGTTTGTGCTCTGGATTACGGATGTCAGAAGTTCCTCAATGCTGGGGTTCTTCTGGACTTCCATCCTCAGGCCTTCGTCCAATTCTACTCCGTCGGACGAGGCTATCTTTGAGACTTCGTCTGCTATTGTATTCTGACTTCTGGGAATCTGCACGAACTCCACCTTTTCGAATTCTCGAGCCAGATGCTTTGCCAGTTTGAGGTATTTCTGCATTCTTTCTTCTTTTGCTTCGTATTCTCCCCTCATCTGCCCAATCACCAGTTTTGAATCACTTTGGACCAACAGGTTCTTGGCTCCAAGCTCTTTTCCAAGCCTCATACCAGTCAGAATTCCTTCGTATTCGGCCTCATTATTAGTGGCAGGAAATTTCAGCTGGACTCCATACTTTAGTACATCTCCTTCGGGGGTGATTATGACGACCCCTACTCCCCCCCTCTTCTGGGCCGACGAACCGTCGGTCTGTGCTGTCCATTGGCCTTCTTCGTCAGTGCATTCCTCTTCGTCTGAGGGGGTAAATTCTGCGATGAAGTCTGCCAAAGCCTGTGCTTTAATTGCTGTCCTAGGATGATATTCAATATCAAATTGACTGAGTTCGATCGCCCATTGGACCATTCTCCCCGCCGCTTCTGGCTTGCTCATGGACTTCTTAATAGGCTGGTCCGTCATCACCCAGATTGGATTTGCCTGGAAATACTGCCTCAGCTTGCGCGAGGCTGTTATCAATGCAAACGTGATTTTTTCGACTTTTGGGTACCTGGACTCAGCCCCCTGAAAAACTTGGCTGACATAATAAACTGGGAGTTGTATCCTGTTTTCTTCCCGAATCAGAGCTACGCTGACGGCTGTAGAGGAAACAACCAGGTACAAATACAAGTTCTCACCTTCCTTTGACGGGCTTAGGAGAGGCGGATTACTCAGGTAGCGTTTAAGTTCTTGAAAAGCTGCTTCACATTCGTCGGTCCAGGCGAAGGCTCGCTTCAGAGTCTTGAAGAAGGGGAGGCATTTATCCGTTGCTCTAGAGACGAATCTGTTGAGGGCGGCGATCCGTCCCGTGAGCTTTTGGACCTCCTTGACGGTCTTAGGTGACGCCATGTTGATTATGGCCTGAACCTTCTCCGGATTTGCTTTTATTCCTCTCTGGGATACCATGAATCCCAAGAACTTCCCTGAGGCTACACCAAACACACACTTACTTGGATTCAGTTTCATTTGGTATTGTTTGAGAGTGGCGAATGTTTCCCTAAGGTCGTCCAGGTGGGTAAGCTCTTCCTTGCTCTTGACGAGCATGTCATCCACGTAGACCTCCATATTCCTGCCTATCTGTCTGCTGAACATTCTGTTCACTAATCTCTGATAAGTAGCGCCTGCATTCTTTAGTCCGAAAGGAATTACCTTATAGCAATAGAGGCCTTGGCTGGTGACGAAGGCCGTTTTCTCCTCATCCTCGTCAGCCATTTTTATCTGGTTGTATCCTGAGAAAGCATCCATGAACGTCAACAGCTTGTGGCCAGCTGTGGAGTTTACGAGCTGGTCTATTCTTGGAAGGGGGAAACTATCCTTCGGGCAGGCTCTGTTTAGGTCCGTGAAATCTACGCACATCCTCCACTTCCTATTTGCTTTCTTTACCAGAACAGTGTTGGCCAGCCAGTCCGGATAGTACACTTCCCTGATGAAACCTGCAGTTAAGAGCTTCTTCACTTCGTCAGCGACTGCCTGATCTCTTTCTGGTGCGAAGACTCTTCATCTCTGCTTGACGGGCTTCTTCTGTGGGTCTACATTCAACCTGTGTTGGATGATTTCCGGGGATATACCTGGCATGTCGTCATGGCTCCAGGCGAAGACGTCCAGGTTTTGCTTAAGAAACTGGACGAGCTTTGCTCTCATCTCGGGGCTTAAGGTCGTCCCTATCCTGGTCGTTCTGGTTTTATCCCCCTCAGTTAGTTGCACTGTTTCTAGAGCTTCCACCTTTTCTTCCTCCTTTTCTTCAATTATCCAGGTGTGGTTTTCCTTCGCGGCCAACACGGCCTGGTAGCATTCTCGGGCTAAGACTTGGTCTCCTTTAACTTCACCAACCCCGTTCTCCACGGGGAACTTTACCTTCAAGCAGTAGGTAGACGTGGACGCCTTCCATTTGTTGAGGGCAGGCCTTCCGATGATGACATTGTAAGAGGAGGGGCAATCCACTACCAAGAAGTCCATCTGACGAGTCAGTTGTTTCGGGTATGCCCCCACTGTCACTGTCAACGTCACTATGCCCTTGGGATAGACCAGGTCACCACTGAAACTGACGAGTGGGGAATCAAAAGGACGCAGCCTTCCAGGATCTAGTTTCAATTGTTGAAATGCAGGGAAGTAAATAATGTCAGCAGAGCTACCATTGTCTACGAGGATCCTTTTGGTGTTGAATCCTTCTATGGTAAGCATTATGACCAGGGGGTCGTTGTGGGGCTGTTTCACTCCCCTGGCGTCGTTTTCATTGAAAGTCATGTCTTGCTCGGTTCGTCTCTGCTTTAACGGGGGAATCGTGTGGACGCTGTTCACCTGGCGTTGGCATGCTCTTTGAAGAGACCTGACCGAGCCTCCTGTGACGGGTCCCCCTGTGATCGTCTGTATTTCCCCGACCACATTTTGGGGAGGTTGTATCTGACGGTCATTGCCTCCAGATGTAGATTCATGCTGCCCCTTGTTTCCACCTTGGAACCTCCTGAATTCCCCTTTCTTCACAAACTTCTGTAATCTCCCCTTCTGTATCAATTCCTCTATCTGCTCTTTGAGGTCTCGACAATCTTCGGTATAGTGGCCGTGATCCTTGTGGAATCGGCAGTACTTATTCTTGTCACGGACACCGGGAGATGAGTGCAGTGGTCGCGGCCATTTAAGATAATTGTCGTCCTTAATCTGCATTAAAATTTTATCAATAGGCATAACAAGAGGGGTAAATTTTACCATTTGTGATCCCTTGTCATCTTTTCTCCTGATCCCGTCACTGGCTCGACGGTTTGGGCGCTCCCGCTTTTGCCCCCTACGATCGTCATCTTTCCTTTCTTTGTCCCCTGGCCTTCCTGAATCCTTGATGGCTACTAATGCGTCTTCAGCATTCATGTACTTTTGTGCCTTAATGAGCATCTCGGCCATCGTTCTTGGGGGATTCTTTGCGAGTGATGCAACGAGGTCTCTGGACGTCAGCCCTGCTTTAAAGGTCGTCAGTTGTACTTTGTCATCTGCTTCGTCTACCTCCAGTGTCTCACGGGTAAAGCGTTTCACGTACGACCTTAGAGTTTCCTTTTCTCCTTGCCTGATGGTAAGTAAATGGTCCGCGGTTCTCTTAGGACGTTGTCCTCCAATAAAGTGACGTAGGAAGGCATTGCTTAATTGCTCGAAATTGTCAATTGACGACGTTGGCAACTTCGTGAACCACTCCCTTGCAGCCCCTTTGAGGGTAGTCGGGAAAGAACGGCACAATATTTCATCTGGAGGCTGCTGGAGCCCTAGGGTCGTCTTGAAGGTGTTAAGATGATCCTGAGGGTCCTTTAAGCCATCGAATGGTTCGAGCTGGGGCAACCGGAACTTTGACGGTACCGGACAATCAAGGACTGCTGGAGTGAATGGCGAATCCGTCGCCCTAACCAGTCGATCTACGCTTCTCTCTGTTTTCTCCCTGATGGCGGTCCTAAGTTCGTCCATCTCCCTTCTCATCTCTTGAAGAAGATTTGAGTTGTGCTCGGTTGGAGTGGCGGGCCTTTGATGGTCACTTCTTCTGTGGCTATCTCCCTCGTCGTCTCGGTTTTGTTTAGATCGATTCTCCTCTTGCTGAAGTCGTAACTTCATTTCCTGATTCTGCTTGGTCAGCTCTTCTACAGTAGCTGCAAGAGCCTGAACTTGCTGAGCCAAGGATGTGGAATCTTGATTGGACTCCATCTGATAGTGATTGCTGAGTGGAAACTATATCTTCGAGATCGAACACGAAAATGTCGTTCCCACAGACGGCGCCAAACTGATGAAACGTAAATTCGTCAGTCAAAATATACAGACTAGAATAGACTCCGGTCTGCAGAGTAGTGTGTTCTCAAGGATGGTCACCGGTGTGGTGCCTGCCACAAAGCCTCCGATGCCAAAGTCAGTATCAATTGCTATTTAGAGAGTAAGCAATGTAAAGATAATAGAAAGAATAATCTCTTAGTGTGTATCTGAAAATGTACCTTCTCCTTGGCAGTGCGGGGGCTATATATATATGTGTTGGTTCAGCTTCTAGCCGTTTGAGGCAGTTATGGTGGCTTCAATGGCCTCATAATGTGGCTTTAACTTCCTCCAACGGTCTGTATAGCTGGCTTTTGTAACCGTCCGAGGAGCTTAATGGCAGCTTTTAATGAGATGTTTACCCTCGTCAGTCAAGTAAATACTCGTCAGTAATATGGATACTCGTCATTAAGGGATGATCTCGTCATCAAGGGATGATCTCGTCATTACACTTTGTCTCGTCTATGCTTGATTTCGTCAGTCCCATCAGTCGTGTACCCCGTACCCTTGTCTATGCTTCTCAGGAGATAAGTTAGTAATTTTTTTTTGAAGTAATTTTTTTTTCAACCTATATTTAGATTTTCTAAGCCCGGAATCTGATATAATAGTTATAGATGTTTTCTCTATATATATATATATATTTAAATGCTACTCAATCACATCCTTTGACAGCACAATATTTAAGCTCCAAAACACATTTAAACTGAAGAAAATAAGTAAAATGTTTTCTATGATTATGGTAAACCTACGTTACCTACCCATGTATATTAAACAGTTATAATTGTCATTTTACAAGACGGAGTAGCATTGGAAGTTCTTGTTTAAAATCCACCTTGAATTTGCTAACAACTGTTGTTGCAGCTATATCACTGTACTGCCTATCCTCACAAATCATATGCTGTTGCACTCTGTTACTTATCAATTGTAATATTATTTTTTTCCATCTTTCCAAAAGTCTTGAAGATATATCTGACATAATAAACATTGAATTGTAAGAGGCCTTTTTTTTTCCCCCCCTCTCTTTTAGATGTCAATAAAATTTTACCCAGACTAGTAAACTAAAACAACCATTTCATTTATATATGAATCAGATCTAAACATAAATTTTAATTTAAAAAATGGCTTAATACGAAATTTCAATGGATTTCTCTTCTCAAATATGAATCTTTGTTTCAAGAGAAACAATTTTTCTAAGAGTGATCAATGAATGTTTTAATTATAGGTGGTTTGATGCCTTATTTCAAGTTTCAAAGTGAAATAAGTTTCAAAGTGGTGGTTCAATGGATAATTTGACTTCGTAGATTAGGGATGGGGTTCAACTTAATTAAGAGGACATATAGAAGAAATGCAAATAACAATGAAAAATAAAGAAAGTAAAGAAATTCTAAATTATCAAGTACCAAGATTGAATTCTAATTAGGGTTTTTTTTTTTTTTTTTTTAATTTAAGCCAAGCCCTTGAATTCTAAGTTTATTGAATTCCATTGGATCTTGATCATATTAAAGCCTATTATTACACTAACAACCAATAGATTTGAAATAAACATATTTCAGATCAAATGAGACTGACAACTAAGAACTTGACTCAAATTTCAATAAACATGCATGATTAAAGTAAATTACAAAGTCACAAAAGAGCACTTACATGCATGATTAAAGTAAATTACAAAGTCACAAAAGAGCACTTACAACTTACAAGTATAAATTATTCACAAAGCCCAATAAACTACGAGAATATATCTACAATTATCTCTGTAATGATTTCAGTATGACAATACCTTTCTCTAGACTTTTCGAGATCCTTGCTTGTGGCTGCAACAATACTGGCAGCACGCAATGTAATTAATCTAAGAACTAAACAATGAAAATTATGAGTCCATCCAAAAGCATGTATTGATTACTGTTTGATTTAAAAAAGAAAAAAGAAATACACTGTGCTTAATAACAAATTTCAATGAATCTCGTAACTAATAAGAATCCTAGTGGTCAACACTATATATTGAGAGTCAACCGATGTCAGATGAAGAAATTGTCTCTGCCTTGTGGTCTCTTAAGGTTTTTAAAGCCCCAGGACCCGATGGACTACACGCTGGCTTTTTTCAGATATTATGGCTCATAGTGGGGGATTCAGTTAAAGAAGAAATTAGGAATGTGTTCCTATGTAGGAAAATTCCAGATTATCTGAACAGCACCAATATTGTCCTTATTCCCAAGATTCAAAGCCCAGAGTGCATTAGTAGTTACAAACCTATTAGCTTATGCAACTCGGTGTACAAAATCATCACTAAAATTATAGTAGGAAGGTTGAGACCGTATTTGGATAAATTAATAGGCCGTTGCCAAGCAGCTTTTGTGCCAGGAAGAAAAGGAGTGGATAATACAATTATTGTTCAAGAATTGATTCACACTATGGGTAAAACCAAGGGTAGATGAGGCTACATGGCTTTGAAGATTGATTTAGAAAAAGCCTATGATAAACTGGAGTGGAGTTTTATTAGGGATATGTTGATCCGATTTAATCTCCTGGGGAATTTAATTGATCTTATTATAAGCTGTATTTCTTCGGTATCTACCTCATTACTCTTTAATGGAGGGGCTCTGGAACCTTTTCTGCCCACTAGAGGGATAAGGCAAGGTGACCCACTGTCTCCGTACATTTTTATAATGTGCATTGACTATTTGGGGCAATTAATACAGGAAAGGTGTGAAGATAAGTCTTGGA
Source organism: Quercus aquifolioides (assembly GCA_019022515.1). NCBI lineage: Eukaryota > Viridiplantae > Streptophyta > Magnoliopsida > Fagales > Fagaceae > Quercus > Quercus aquifolioides. Next base: position 103,023,634 of record CM032327.1, read on the forward strand.
TTCCTGTTAAAGCTTCCCGGAGAGGGCCGGCCTTCTCACATCTGTTCTTTGCAAATGATCTAGTCCTTTTTGCCAAGGCAAACATGAAAAATTGCCTAGTTATTAGAGAAGTGTTGGATGATTTTTGTAGCCAGTCGGGGCAAACCATAAGTGAAGCAAAATCTAGGGTTTTCTTTTCTCCAAATGTGGACCAAAGTGACAGAGAAGCATTGAGTGACATTCTTGGTTTTCAGTCTACACCTAATTTGGGAAAATACCTTGGCTTCCCCATTAAACATCGTGGTGCTTCAAATCAGGATTTTAACTTTGTGTTGGACAAGGTTAAAAAGAAACTTGCAGGTTGGAAAGCAAACCTCCTTTCCTTGGTTGGGAGGTCAATTTTAGTTCAAGCATCCACTTCAGCCATCACAGCTTATGTAATGTAGTGCAGCTAGCTCCCAGGGAAGATTTTAGATGGCATAGATCAAGCTAATCAGAATTTCTTGTGGAATTCTTCATCTAACAAGAAAAGCATGCATTGGTTGGGTTGGAAGAAGTTCACTACCCCTAAGGATGTAGGTGGGTTGAGCATCCAAGCTGCCAAGGGCAGAAATACGGCTTTACTTGCTAAATTAAACTGGAGATTTCACAAGGAGAGAGATCCTCAATGGGCAAAAGTTTTGAGATTGAAGTACTGCACAAATCAGTGTTTAAACTCCAAGAATGAAGTAAGTTTACCTTGTTCTCGCACTTGGAGAAGCATGAAGAAAGGGGAAGCTATTTTTAAGAAAGGAATCACTTGGCTTCCGGGGTATGAAAGCAGTCTTAATTTCTGGCATGACAGTTGGTCCAAGGTAGAAATTTTAAGAAGTATCATCCAAGGCCCACTTACCACCAAATCAAATATGCTTAAAATTAAGGATGTAGCTAGTTTGGATGGGTGGAATTGGAACTTGCTATAGATGGAGGTCCTTGAGGATGTTAGAAGAAAGATCCAAGCTACCCCTTTCCCGTGTGTAGTAAGGAATGAGGATAAACTAGCCTGGAATTAAAATCAGTTGGTATTTGAGAACAAGGAATTAAAATCAAGCCTTGCCTTGGACATCAACCATCGAGCTCTAGAATACTTCCACTATGTTGGTAAGTCGTTGGGGACAAAACGTAAAATTGTGAAGTAGATGCGATGGGAGAAACCTTGTAGTGGCTGGTTGAAATTAAACACAGATGGCGCATCCATGGGGAATCCGGGTTTGGCTAGTGGTGGAGGTCTTCTACAAGATAATGGTAGTTGGATTGGAGGTTTTGCTAGGAAGATTGGAGTAGCAAGCAGCTTCACTGCCAAGCTATGGGCTTTGAGAGATGGCCTCCTGTTATGTCGTCAAAGGAATGCTCAAGTTGTTTCTGTTGAACTAGATGCAAGAGCCATTGTTGATGCCTTCAACCACCAAACTAATTCCAACACTATTGTGTCCTCAATTATGGATGACTGTAGGCATTTGGTTAATCAGATTCCCCAGGTGAGCATTAGACACGTCTACAGGGAAGCTAACAGAAGTGCAGATTGGCTTGCCAATTTCGGTCTGAAACTAGATTCTGAGTTTGAGTTCTTTACTAGTCCGCCTGTGGATCTTATTTCTGTGTTGGAGGCTGATAGCCGTGGATTGTATGGTAACAGGCAGTGTACTGAACCTGTTTTTGTTGTTTAGCTTTAATGATATTCCGTTTTCTACCCAAAAAAAAAAAAAATATATATATATATATATATATATTGAGGGTCAATTCTATGTATTTTGGATCAAGTGGACAATAGTCCATAAGCATATCTTTCTCTAGATTTTTCAAGATCCTTGCCTGGCTGCAACAAAACATGCAACGACCAATGCTATCATATGTCCAGGATTATTCAATTGTTTTATTTCAAAGTTAGAACATAAAATCAACTCTTACTCATCACCAAACTAGATTACATATTCCGGTTGAGTTCATTTTCTTTTCAACAAACTCAAGTTTGTTCAAAAATTATTTGATTAACTTGGCTTTTTCCTATATAGTAAAATCATGACTATCATACCCATTCATAAATATATGTTAATAATTAATACTAAACCTTAATTTTAATTAGTCGCAATATGTGGGAAAATGTAATATAATTATTTTATAAGAATATTGTAGGGTCACAGTTTGTAGCCCAAGTCCAAAAAATATGGGAAGTAGGCCCGATGAGCCCAGTACAATAAATTTATAAAGAGTGGGTGAAAAAACTAGGCCTTTAGTGAATTGAACAACAGTTAATAGAGATTCTAAAGATGAGAAGTAAGAAAAACACATAAAATTCAATGAATCGGTTGTCCAAGGAGGTGAATTATCAAAGTAAACCTAATGGAACTGGATATTAATACAAATTTGAATCTTATAGTTGTTCTTCTCTCATTTTTCTTCCTCCTCTCTCTTGTGGGAAGTCTTTTACATTATATAGTTCCTTTTCGAACATCCTGATCGTACACTTAATAATCATCTAAGCCTTCACTTGAGCGCATGTCCTATCAGACATCTTCTTTAGTTCTCTGTGAATTGTGGTAGCTGAGATTGTATTATTCAGGGGTCATCTCCACATAAATGTGACTAGAAAAGTTGTTGCAATGCCTTTAATGCGGTGGTAGCAGCTTTTCACTTAGATATTTCTGAATTCCTATCGCCTTTGCATGTGCCAGAGGTTCATCCTTATCGGTGGAACTTCATGGAAGGTCACCTAAATTGCCCAAATACTGGTTTGACTGATATTCATCATATCCGAGAGGGAGCTACTCCTCGGACTATATTCCTCCTCTATTTTCTTATGTGATTCTCAACTTTGGGGCCTCTCCCAATTGTTCTCTCCTTCTCGAACATGTTCACGTCTTCGGATAAGGCCCAAGGCCCAATATACACATTTGAGCTCTTACCCCCACAAATATAATATAAAATTTGTAGGGTAAATAATGCATGTGTTATTTATAAGTATTTTTTATTTTTATAAGTTTTATGTAATGGAACATATATACTTTGCATTTAACAACAATACATAATGAGATATATATATATATATGTGTGTGTGTGTGTGTGTGTGTGTATATATATAACCGTAATTTAATAAAAATATTTAAATTACATAATTATAATATTATTTTATATAAATGGAGAAGATGTTATTAAAAGGATTTTTTTTTCTTAAATATATCATAATTAATTGACTAATTTGAATATATCCAAGATTTTTTTTTTTTTTTTTTTTTTTTTGAGAAACATATCCAAGAATATTAATATAAAAAAAAAATATACACCATTATTCTATGCGCACATGTAACATGAAGTTTAAATTATTATAGAAGTTTAGAATTGTAGTTTTTTTTTTTTTTCTTTTCAAATATAAGTATAATAATGCCTATGTTAAATGACGTTTGTTTATAAATAAATAAATAAATAAATTAGATTCGTCAACTTATGTTAATAAAAATATATTTAATGTGGGGGTGAAAGCTCAACCTTACATATTAGGCCTAGGGCCCTATTTGAAGACTATTGTATGTCCGAAGAGAGGAAAACGTTTAAGAAGGAATCCAAGTGGAAGAAATATACTTGGAGACGAATGAGTGGTGTAGTCCGAAAAGATCATCAATGGTCTGAAGAGTCCATTTTCCTCGGATACAAAGAGTTTTGGTCAAACAGATGTCTGGGAGGTTCAAGTAATTTTCCTAACAATTCTAAATGATAAGGATGAACTTCAGGCACGCATAGAGATGATAGGAACGGAGAAATATCCAGAAGACAAACTTCAACCACCACATTAAATGCACTGCAGCTTCTTTTCTAGCCGCATTAATGTGAAGAAGACTCCTGAACAGTGTAATCTCAACTACCACCACTCACAGAGAGCTAAAGAAGGTACCTAATAGGACATGTACTCAAGTGGATGCCTAGATGAAGAACAAGTGGACGATGAAGATGATAAGAGAGGGTGCTATATAAAGAGGAGAGGCCTCTGGTAATAGTGGATCGGAAGAAAAAGAAGGAAAATGAGTAAACAACTTTACTGTAGTTCTGAAAGTTATAATCACCTTTCATTCAATAACACATCTCTTCCTACGTCTATTTGCTGAACTTTCTAGTGCATTTCTCTGTTGGATCATCTTTCAATACCATAGTCATCTCTTGTTTAATTCACAACCAGCCTAGCTCTTTCACCCACTCTCTACAAATTCATTGTTTTGGGTTTATTGTGCTCATAATCCAAATCCTTTAGACTTGGGCTACAAAAACTGACACTACATTTAATTTTTGGTTTTACTAATACGAAAATACGAGATTGCAAAAGTTTTTCTATTTTTATATATAAACTTATTTATTTTCATATCTTTCGGGATTTTCCAATTCGTGTCTCAAGAGTGTCTCCTATCAGGCTATCACCAACACATGCAATAGGCCGCTAACAATAGGTGAATCCCATACACTTGTCACCTATGACTCCTATGTTGTGAAAGAACTCATTGTACGTATCTATAACATAACAGGTGATCCTCTGTAATGTAAGGGTACCTACACATTTTGACGCTGACAGAACTTATTCCACCAGTTTTCATAGCTTGTTGAGGCAAGTCGTAGACAATTGCTATCAAATCAATCCACTAAGAGCGTCTCCAATAGTGCATGTAAAGGCAAAATATTCTCTATTATAGAGAATGAGACCAAAAAAAAGCCACTCCAATAAATTCTCTAAACTCTAATTTTTTTTTTTTTTACTCATAAACAGTAGCTTAACAAATCTACTGGACTACTGTTCATTCTTCAAAAAAAAAATTTTATTATAATAATAAAGTGTTGAATAAAAAAATATTGAAAGATGTATAATTATTAAAAAAGAATAAATAATAAATGAAGAAATAACATTTAAATTATATAAAGAATGAAATAGAAAATCTGTTAGAAAGTGTATTTGAAAAAATGAGTAGAAAAAGATAAAAGTCACTGTTCATTCTCCAAACAGTACAAAAATTTAATAAATTTGCTAAAAATGCTCTAATAAGCTACTTTAATTTCTCACCACTCACAATTTGTCACTACGGGAGTTATAAAAAATAAAATTTTAAAAAGGTGAAATAAGCTGTGTTACCCAACTCTGCGAAACTTGAATATGTATGTTTGGATTGGAGGGAGATGGAAGAGAGTTAGGGAGAAGGTTGTTGGAATACTAAAATTTATCACATTCTAGTTATCTTTCATTCTCCTCCCCTTTCTCCCTCCATCCAAGCATAGGGAGTTTTCATGTGAAAATGAACTATTTTAAACCTTAAAAATTGAAGGGTGGCAATAAAAGGGCAACAATATCCAGAAGTCCAAATCCTTAAATATTGAGTTTCACCAAAACCAAAGACAAATTAGAAATCCTACACATAAAAAGTGGATCATAGCTAAGTATCAAACTTCAAGACCTCAGTGGTCACAATGCCAGTATACAACCCAATTTAGAGCCCAAATAATGAAAGACTATTTCAAAGTGTTGAAACCACATCAAATAAACCCCCCTTTCAAGCAACACACTCAAGTGATAAGACTGTCATTCAAAGACAGTGCAGCTAGCTGATCAGCAGGGCCTTTTGCCTGTTGCTGTGCAACATTCCTCAGGACCTCCATAGCCTCTGCAACTTTCGCCTTCAAAGCATCCGGTGACTCAAGCAAATGCAGCACCTCAGTCTGGTCCATCTCCAGAAGCATACCAGTAACCTTAGCTGCTGATTCATGCTCTAGCTGATCCACTAGAGGGTATAAAGCTTCACCCAGCATCTGCCCATCCATGAAAAAGAGAGTTAACATCAGAATGCTAAATCCCGAACACAGAAACTTACAACCATGGCATCAGACACAGTGCAAACTAAAACAAATAAATAAATAAGGTCAGGACCCACCGTTCTCTGCTGCTCAGGTTTAGCATTTGCAAGAGCTGTAGCCAAAGCATGAATGGGCATGGGCTGTCCCAGTGCAGCATCTCGCATTGGCACGCCACCAATGTCGTAAGGAACTGATAGCATGCCTCCAGCCATACCTTGCATTGGAACATCTGGCATGCTGCGCCCTGGTGGATAGCGATAGACACGTCCCCTAGGAATCATCTGGGCAAAGAAGCAGATTCATTTTTAATCAGGCATTTGCAACCCCCCAAAAAAAGTAAATAGTGTGCAATAATACATATGGCCAGCCCCAAATTTTTGGCAATAAGGCTTGGTTGTTATTTTTGTCACTAATGTGCAAGAAATCAAACACAAGTAAAATAATAATAATAATAATAAATAAAATATCAAAAAAAAAAAAAAAAAAAAAGAGATAGTGAAAAAAATATCCTTTCAACTAACCTGCTGTTGCATCAGTGCCATAGGCTGTTGGGTTTGTTGCACAGGACCAGCTCCGCGTCGTCCACCTGGGCGCTGGCCCTGCTGACCCTGCTGAGGCATAGGAACAAAGAAATTTGGCATTGGAGCTCCTCCAGGCCTCATTCCAGGAACAAGTTGTTGCTGGTAACCAAACCCAGCCTATGAAAAAAAATTGTTAGAAAACCATTATCAACACTCGGAATAGCAGATGGAATACTAATATAGAAATCACTAACCAATAAAACATTCATAAATAAATTATTACTTCTTCGAGCCTTCAGCATAAGAAATTCTGTTCCTGATACATGCTCAAATGATTTCAAATAAACACTTACCACAAACACCGTGAGACAATTTTTAAACTGCTTTTGACTAACATACATGCGTCACAAACAAAGATTCTTATTTTTGTGTGCTTTGGTTTGGAAAAAGAAAGGGGGGGGGGGGGGGGGGGGGTCCAATTTTCATATGCAAATCTCATCTCCAAAAGGCATTACAGTAATTCATCCATTTTGTCCGCAATTACTTTTCTTAATGAATTTTAATTACACTTAGAACTTATCAAAATTTCAATTACATTTGATGTAAAAAGAATTTGCTGCTCAAGTTAAGTTTGAAAATGAAGAAACCAAAAAAATCAAACTGAGAATGATTCATTTATACTCAAAATGAGTTAAAATCAAATCAACCTGGGGGTTCAAATTGATATTAAATCTTAGAGCATTAAAAACTAGGAAGCACGGGTGTGGGTGCAGGTGCGGTGCGGCAACACAGTATTTTTTGAAAAAGTAAGACACGGGTGCGGTGGAATACGTTTATTAATTAATTATTAAATATATTATTATTTATATTTTCTATATATTGCTAAGCACTTTTTTTTCATATAATGGTAAACATATACCAATTTAAGAGTAATAGTCGATAATAAAGTGAATACTGAATACATAACAATTACATTATGTTCAGAAATTAGAATACAAGATCAAAAGTTTGAAACTAAAACTAAATAAAAGATAAGTGTTCAAGACAATCAAAGAAGAGATGGAGGGAGTGAGCCGTGGGTGAATGAGGCAAAGGAGAGATGGAGGGAGTATCAGGGAGAGCTGGAGCCCTGGGTTAGAGAGAGAGAGGAGATGCAGAGATCGAGAGAGAATTGAGATGATTTTAGGGATTTTCCTTTAAAGTCGGCCAACAAAACGGTGTGTTTTGATCTAATATTTTACAATTTTTTTTTAACAAGAATTTCGGCCCATATCGGACCGATTCGGGTCTTGTGTCAGACCGAATAGAGCCGAATCTGGAAGAAGAAGAAGAAAAAAAAGTCCATGGCCGCACGGCAAGTCCATGCGAATCCGACTCGGGTGCACCGGCCAAATTGACGCACCCATGCTTCCCACATTTAAAACTCCTATGAGCCAAAAGTGATGGCTAGCTTTAATCAATTAATCAGTTTCAAATTAGGATTAAAAGCTTGGCTTGCTTATGAAACAAAATATAGAGAGTAAATCAATAATGAATGACTTCCATGCCCTCAAAAACTTCTTGACAACTGCTGCGGGAAGCTCATAAAGGAGAGTTCTCCCCTGTAACTAGATGTTTAATTTTATGAATGATGTGCTGATTTTTATAAGATGATATTTTATTAATTTTAATTGATAATAAGTAATATTTTTGGGGTAAAATGCCCTAACACCCCCTCAACTTTAAAGTAGTTGCTCTTACACTCCTTAAACTTTTCTTTTGCCAATTTAGTAGATAAGCTTTGATACAATAGCAATAAGACCCCCTTAATTTTTTTTAGCCAATTTAGTATTTGAACTTTGGTATTGTAACAAATAAACCCCTAAACTTTGATATTGTTGCAGTTAGACCCCTTCATTTTCATTTTTAAATTTTATTGGGTGCAAAAAGTGGTTAAATTGGCAAGAAAAGAAGAATTAAGGGGGTCTTATTGCTCTTGTATCAAAGTTTATCTACCAAATTGGCAAAAGAAAAAGTTAAAGGAGTTTATTTGCTACAATACCAAAGTTTATGTACTAAATTGGCTAAAATAAAAGTTCAGGGGTGTAAGTACAACTACTCCAAAGTTCAAGGGGCGTCAGGGCATTTTTCCCAATATTTTTTTAATGATTACAAAGAAATCAGTTATTATATTATGTACTAAGGACATAAAAGTAAATTTATACAAACTACGTTTTCTATCCTCTCACTTTTCTACTCAACCAAACAAAAGAGTTTTCCATCCCTCCATTTTTCAACCCCCTCAACCAAACACACTAAAGGAAAACTAAAATCTCTTCTACCCCCCCCCCCAAAAAAACTTTTCCACCCTCTCCCGATTTTCTATCCTCCCACTTCTCCATTCTCCCAACCAAACGGACCCTTATAATTATCCCAACCAAGAAGTCCTCAAATCAGTAGGAATTCAATTGTATTGAATAAGCAGGGTCAACTTAAGGCTCCTATTATTCTGCGTTTTTTCCTATATGTGACGTAATTGAAATTCTTAATGGTAAACCAAAACAAGGACCCAAAGTGGCAGAAAATGACTTAACCAAATAGCACTGAACTTAGAATTTTCTAGGAGATCCTAAGTATCTTAAGTTTTATTCTTTGAGTCCAAGTTGATCTTTTATTAGTTATCGTGTTTGGGGGCTGTAAGAACAGTATCAATGAAAAGTAATACAAGAAAGGGAATAATGAAAAGGAGAAGAGAAAGGGAGAAAGAACACACGATGCCTCAATGTACGCAAAGAATAGATGGAGTTATATTGAGTGTTTTGAGCATAGAGGCACGTTGGCCTTTGTGTGTTCTTTTCTCCTTTCTCCTCTCTTTTTCATTATTCTCTTTCTTGAGCTACTGTTAATGGGTATTGTTCATATAACCCCTGAACATTATAAATTCATCTCTTGCCCTTCCTTACAAACCAAGCTCAAATCCTTGCACTTACCTATCAAAACCTAACACCTCATGTATTTTGTCTATCAAATTTCCATCAAACTCCAGCCAATTTTGAGCCCCAACCCTTTCTACAACTCTAAGCCCTTGATCAAATATTCTCTTCCCTACAAAACCCCTTTAGATAGTTCATCTCTTGCCCTTCCTTACAAACCAAGTTCAAATCCTTCCACTTACCTATCAAAACCTAACACCTTGGGTCCATTTGGATACAGCTGAAAACTGAAAACTGAAAACACTTGTAGCAAAATAATTTTTAAATGTGTGAATAGTACCATGAGACCCATTTTTAATGAAAAAGTTGCTGAAAAGTGAAAATTGTGGGTCCGTGAACAGTAAAATTTTGTGGAAAAGTCAAATGTTGCGGCTACTGTTCAATGAACAGTAACCGCAACAGTGTTGCTACAGTGAAAAAGTGGCTGGGAAAGCTGGAAACGCGTGTGAAAAAAAAAAAAAAAAAAAAAAAAAAAAAAAGGAAAAAACGCAAACGCAAATCTTAAACGTGCCAGCCAAATACACTCCTCATGTACTTTTTCTATTTCCATCAAATTCCAGCTAATTTTGACCCCCAACCCTTTCTTCTACAACCCTAAGCCCTTGATCAAATATTCTCTTCCCTACAAAAACCCTTTAGATAGTTCTAAACCTTGGATCCACAAATCTTACTAAACCTTTCTTGAAGATATTCTAGCTCTTCCACTTTCCCAATATAGTGGTTGTTGGGTAAGAATACTAAATCTTGAAGCCCTTTCACGCTCATGAAAAATATTTCCTTCAAAACAAATATAGCCTAAGATACCGTAACTTGCAAAGACATTTAAAATTTTAGTCTAAACAAGCTATACAAACATTTAACAAATGAGGGAGGAGAGTAGATATCCGACTACAAGAAAGCAAAATCCTTGATACTAGATAAATGGTTTTAACAAATCTACAAATAATCATGGAATCCTAAAGGAGTGGAGATTGTTCGATATGATAATTAAATTTTTTTTTTTGATAGGTAGACAAGATGATTATTATTATTATTATTTTTTTTTTTTTAAAGGATGAACTATTAAATATGTAAGAAATAATTAAGTGTAATTACTTGTGGAGGAATTAGAGCCGGAGGTGCTTGCCCATACAAAAATTGTTGACCAAGACCCGGAGCACCAGGAGGGTAAATTGGCACACGTGGAGCCATAGAAGGTGCTATAGCAATTGGCCTCATTTGTGAAAATTGTGCCTGCATGAGTAAAACAAAACGAATAAATTCACAAAAGGAAGAAAAATTCATCTATAATCTGTTATTTAGAAGGCTTGGGTAAAAAGTACTCAATGAAATATATATTGGTATAATAAGATAGGGCCTTTCTTTTGTTAGGTACATCATGGTTAAAGGCAAAGATCATGCTTGAGCTCTCTGGTTGATAAAGGTGGGCATAGTTGATAAAGGTGGGCAGGAGTAAGGGCCTAATCTTGTGGGCAACACCACCATCATGTAACATCCTTGTACGCAGAATGTATACAAGAAAGAACATAAATTCAAGCAACATAAAGCATTATCTAAAAGAAATGCCTAAGGTGGAGTATAAGGAATAAGCATGATATTAGAGGTTAAAGCCAATATACGTGCTTGTGCTATATGGTTGTAGAGGGTGGGCAGAAAGAGTAAGAAGGGTAGCCTTGGGGGCAATACCACTATTGCACTATCCTAATAGTGGAGTATTGCTCTAAGCATGATATTAGGGCTTTTGAGGTGTAAAGATTCCCATTCTCAAGATCAAGCTGCTTCTCCTTGGTGTTTCAAAATGGAGTTCACATGCAATTGAGTTTAACTTTGTACATTCATAGTCTTTGCATGCTCCTCATATGCATTTGTTCCTTAATTGCTAAAATCCTTTTGAAACAACAAAAGGTGAAGTAACAAAAATGTACACTGAGATATGCATCTGCTCCTCATTAATCATACCTGCAACCTCGCCCTTCTCTCTTCTTTCCGCTGTGCAAGTGCAACATAGAGAGGTTTGTTGACAACCATTTTACCGTTCATGGCATCAAGCTGAAGATAAAGAATAACTAATCAGTGTTTGGCTGCATATTCAAGACTTCAAAGACCCACGTAAAGATATAGACTTACAGCTCGAGAAGCTTCTTCAGAAGTTGAGAAAGCAACAAATCCAGAACCTCTACTAATTCCATTGGGATCACGCATGACCTGCAAAGTCAGAACAAATTTGTTGCAATACATAGTGAGTGGGAAATCAGGATTTCAGGTTTTCAGCAACAAACATATTTACAAACCTTGCACGAAGTGATTGTACCAAACTCTGCGAACAAATCCTGTAGTTTTTCATCATTGATACTATCATCCAAATTCTTAACATACAGATTCAACCCTTGATATTTGTCAACCGTTTCCTTCATACTCTGCTCAAATCTTCCTTTCAATTCAAGCTCTCTCTCAGATTTTTTTTGTGCCTTTCCAACATACCATTCCTTGTCATCATGTTTCCTACCATTTAGTGCCTCAACCGCCTTAGCAGCATCATCTGCACTTTCAAAGTTGACAAAACCAAAGCACTTTGATCTTCCATCAGCATCCCTCATCACTACAGCACTGGTAATTGCTCCAAATTCACCAAAAATATTCTTCAAATCTTCATCAGTTGTCGCTTCCGATAGATTTTTCACAAAAACATTATTAAATTTGGTTGTATTAAAAGCACCATCTCTTTCCTGCTTACGAAGAAAGTGTCCAACATACACTTGTTTGTCATTGATAAGCATGCCATTTAACTTGTCTATGGCATTCTGTGCAGACTCTTCACTTTCAAATTGAACAAAACCGTAGCCTTTGGACTGGCCATTAGCATCAGTAGCTACCTTGCAAGAGAGAATGCTTCCAAAAGAAGAAAAAGTATCGTGTAATGCTTTGTGGTCAATTGCCTTGTCCAGATTCTGCACAGACCATGTTACATGAAAGAACAAATATTAACCAGAAACACAACAACTCAGTCAAAGCTTTATTACCAAAAATATAAATACAGACAAATCAGTGCATGCTATGATATTCTCTCCAGATAGGATGGGGTGGGTTCAGTTTACGCATAATACTAGAATACATTCTTGGACTCCTTGAGTGGAATGCAGCAGAAGTAACAAAGATCTAAGGATCAATTCCTACAGCTCCACTGTATAAAGCTATGACATTACCATATATACAAGAGAGGGAGAGAGGTTATAACAATCCAAACCAGAAATGCATTATGCCAAACAAATTAGAATGATGGACACCTAAAAACTAGTGCAACCTAGATATTATTTTCCAGACTGATACACAAAATATCTAACTTCAGATGGAAAAAAAAAATGTTCCAACCAGCCAAACAACCACAATTAGCTGTAAATGTATGCCTTTACAGAAATGGTATGAGAGAGCAGCCGATGTATAGATCAACAAAAAATAAATACCTTGATAAATATATTTGCAGTACCACTCTTGCGTATGCTAGGGTCCCGATGAGAATACATGATTCTGATGGGCTTGTTGTTCAGTGGAGTGAAATTCAGTAAGTTCAATGACCTCGCCGCTGTAGGCAAGAAGACATTGTTATGAAAAATAAAATGTTGAATTCAAATATACCAGAGGTATTCGCTGCATATTACTTTCACCACAGAAAAACATTTAAAATAAAAATACGTCAAACTTGAGAAACAAAATAGAAAAAGGCCAAAATAACCATGGAGTGTATATATATATATATATATATATAGCAGATGAAATTGTTGCACTAAACCGTTCTTGAGAATATTTAAGCTGGGCAAGTAGAACTGTATGCAATTACCATGATAGTGACATAGCCATGATTAATTTGTTACGACTTTGCAAGTTCATCTATTCAAACTTATTTTAAGAGGTCCACGTGTTAAGTCCAATTGAAGGAAAGATCTTTCCATTTTAAAGGTCTACTTAATAGTTATATGTGTCCTAGGGGTAAAACAATTTCCAATTTAGGTTTTTATCTAACAAGTTATTGTCAACATTCAATTGAAGGAAGTAACAAAGGCCATGACCTCGAACATAATAGAATGGATGAAAATAATACATGTGACCAACCCTGACTAATCTTGTTAAGGATCCATAGCCAAACCCAAAAAAAAAAAATTGAAACTAAGACTTTGTTATTGTTGTTGTATGGTCAATTTGAATTCATGGGCAGTATTGTAATTTTTCCAATCCTTGCTAATTAAGGCTATTTGTGCTAAACGCGCCAATTTGGGTTTTTATCTAACAAGTTATTGTCAACGTTCAATTAAAGGAAGTAACAAAGGCCATGACCTTGAACATAATAGAATGGATGAAAATAATACATGTGACCAACCCTAACTAATCTTGTTTAGGATCCATAGCAAACCCCAAAAAAAAAATTGAAACTAAGACTTTGTTATTGTTGTTGCATGGTCAATTTGAATTCATGGGCAGTATTGTAATTTTGCCAATCCTTGCTAATTAAGGCTATTTGTGCTAAACACGCCAATTTGGGTAAAACAATTTCCAATTTAGGTTTTTATCTAACAAGTTATTGTCAACGTTCAATTAAAGGAAGTAACAACGGCCATGATCTCGAACATAATAGAATGGATGAAAATAATACATGTGACCAACCCTGACTAATCTTGTTAAGGATCCATGGCCAACCCCAAAAAATATTTGAAACTAAGACTTTGTTATTGTGGTTCTGTGGTGAATTTGAATTCATGGGCAGTATTGTAATTTCCCAATCCTTGCTAATTAAGGCTATTTGTGCTAAACACGCCAAGAGACTAGTAGCTCATCGGCATAGCTTGGTCTCTTTTATGAGGAGAACTAGGGTTTGAATTCTTTCTTCCTACTTAGGGCACGTTTGGTACACTAAACGAGGATTACAACAGGAATGATAATCATTATTACTAGGAATAAAATGTGTTATAATGGAATAACTAAAACTATTCATAAGTTTGGTTGTGACTAGTACCATTAGAATCAAACTTAAAATATATTTTAGGAAATATCTTAGTCACAATTATATTTCTTTGGGAGAGAGATTAGTTTTTTTAAAAGTGTTTTTTACTTTCATAATTGTTATTTACATATGGAAAGTTTTTTTATTTAGAAATATATTAATTTTAGAAATTATTACACCTATTAAAAAATAGCTATTACAACCCTTTTAGAGGGAAAATTCTACTCCCGGAGTACGAAAAAAATTTTCTCCCTCCTCTCACATTTATGGTGGACCTCGCTATAAATTTAATGAATGGACTCCACCATGAATGTGAAATAAGGGAACACCATTCACTGTGCTCCGAAAGTACCTAAGAATTACTCCTTTTAGAGAGCTATTCATAAAGAATTACCATTCCCTACAATAAAAACATAACCAAACAAATAGCTAAACCATTTAAATAATTATTACATTACTGAATCAAAAAAGGGCATTTCTACTAAATGTTCTCAAACAATAGCAATCAAACTAGAATTCCTAATACTATTAGCACAATAATGGGTCCTCCTTACATACATTTGTGCTAAATGTACTCAAATAATAGACGGGATTGATTAAGGGTGGCAATTCGTGTTTGCATGTCGGGTTCGTGTCGTGTCAACTCATAAGTATCCGAGTATATGGATCAACACTCACTCGACATGTTTATTAAACGGGTCAAAATTCTTCAACCCTAACACAACTTACTTATTAAACGGGTTAGTCGTGTCAACCTGTTTATCAGATTTTATCAAAATGAAAAAAAAAATTATGAAAAAACAAACAAATAAATATATTTAATATAAAATTCAGAAGTAACAAATAACTGCATCACAAATAATCATTCAAAATTAAAACATATCTCAATATCACAAATAATCAATAACGATATGTCAAAGAAAATAAACTACAACAACTAATAAGATTTATATACCTAGGGTTTGAAGAGTATATTGGTAAAATGTCATTTAATTAAACGGGTCAAACAAATTCCATGGGTTGAACACTAACCCAACCCGTTTATTAAACAAGTTGGTCGTGTCAACCCGAATATGACACAACCCCATTAAACCTCAACCCTCAACCCATAACCCGACTAATTTCGTGCTAATTTCGTGTCATGTCGGGGTTCACGTGTAGTGTACAATTTTTGCCACCCCTAGGATTGATTAATGAAAATAACTAGTGTTTTGAGCAAAGGGGGAATTTGAACAATGTCTCCGTTAAAAACAACACTAGGCTGGTGCCAACCAATTGAGCTACATAGTTCTTGACTCAAGCCACGTTAGCCTTCGTGTGTTCTTTTCTCCCTGCCTCTTACATACTGAAACCACTAAAACCCCAATTACTTTCTCTATCAGACAGACTAAACAACAACAAAATGCAACATCAATTTAATACTATATATATCAAAATCACATAGCTTCAGTACTCAATTCACAGATTAACACCGATCCAAAAATAGAAATACTAATGAAACATTAAAAAACCTAAAGGCACTCAATTTCTCTAATAGCACAACAAAATTTAGTCCAATTTAGCCCAACGAATCCATAATAAAAAAATAAAAAATAAAAACCCTAACCCTAAGCAAGAGACTGACCGTCCTGAGGGTTGCTATAGTTAACGTAACCATAGCCAAGAGATCGCCGAGTGCTCAAGTCCCTACAGACCCGAACCGAAACGACCTGACCGACCTGGCTGAACAGATCGTAGAGCTGCGAGTCCGAGACGTTCACGTCAAGATCTCCGACGTAAAGCGACGTCGTAACGAACTGGTTCGCTCCGGCTCCAGCACCAGAAACGACACCGTTCTGACCCGACACAGGAACCTGAATCTGCGCCATCTCACCAATCTAGATCTTTCTCTCTTTTTTTTTCTTTTTTTCTTTTTCCCTCTCCTCTTTGTGCTTAAACCTAGAGAGAAAAAAGAACAAAACTGAAATTTCCAATAAACCCTAGAGACCTGGAATTTTTTTTTTTTGGTTTTTTGAAAGAGGATAGAAGAGGAGGGGAGGGGTAATATGGGGATAAATTGTTCGGAGAACCGAACGGCAGACGACGGAGGAAAAGGACTGAGTTTTTATTTTTTTTTTTGGGTTTTTTTTTTATTTTGTGTTTTTTTGGTGGGAGGGCAGAACCAAACTGCACCGCATCTGGATGTGGGTAACTGTGAGGGTTATATAGTGACTTACTAGTGAGAGTCGGCGGGTTTGGATGTAAACCCTACTTTGATTTGGACCGTCTGATTTGATTTTGTTTTGAGGTTTGATGCCTCCACCTGGCAGTTTGGGTCTTTGACGGCTACAGAGCCGTAACGGTTTGATGATGGAGGTCTGGAATGAGAGTGGGGGGATCAGGCGTGGCGTGACATTAGGGGCACTTGAGCACGTGTGGCGGGTAAATTAGTTCGGAAATTTATTTCGCGCTCCGGCGAGATATTACTCTCACATTTATAATAGACTATATCATGAATTTAATTAATTAATGAAATTTTTAGATTTTCTACCATGAGTGGATGATGATAAAGGTGTCTCCTGAAATCTCTCTCAATGCTTGGGACTTATACGTGTAGAATCCCTATAGATTGTGAGAGATGTCTCATTAGACCATCTTGTAAGATAACGCTTAAGGCAAAAATTTGTTGAGTTGAATAGGTGAGAGGTTCCCAGTTAAAAGCGTGCAAACTTTTGTTGACCATGGGGAAATAGGTTGCATAGGTGACAACTAGGATTAAAAGATTGTGGAGGTGGTGACCATTGAAGGGGATTAAAGCCATTGAGGAAAGGGATGCAAATTAGAGGTAATGAAACATATAAAGGAAATTTTGGGAGAGGAAAATTTTATAAAGAATTGTCAGTTGATGTGGTTTTGAAATAATGGCTTTCGATAGTTGCATAAAAGTCATCGGTTTTGAAAAAACGGCTTCCAATAACCACCGTTGATGTTCCCCAAAAAGGCACCCTTACTGGTTAGCTTGGCATGACAAGGTTAGTACCAGTTGGAGGTTGAACAACCGTAGTTGTGACCCTTAATGTTATGTACCGTTTTGATTGAATCCTTTCATGTATCCATAAATGCCAACTAAAAGCTGAAAATGGCATGGTTTAACGACATTAAAAACTATGCCTCATTGAACACATTTTTTTTTTTTTTCTATTTTCTTTTAGTTTTTCCTATTTTAGTCTCTCTCCCTACTGATTGATCTCCTCCTCCACGAGAAATTATGAGGTCCTTATGGTGAAAAAGTGATGTGGTCCACAATTCTACTAAAAGACTTTTACCTGTTTAAAACTGCCAAGTTAATTTTTTTTTATAAATAGAAACTGATTACTGACTCAGTAATTTTAAACAAGTGAGAGTCTTTTTGTGAAATGGTGAACAAATAAGGTGGTCCACCAAAGGATTGTATAATTTCTCCTCCTCCACGGCCATCTACCTCAATCTCCCTCATCTTTGCCCACCATATTCTCTTCATAACTACACCCAATTTGTCAGCACACTCAACACTTTCAAATGGGCCTAAATTACTTTTAATCTTCCTCATATTTGTCCATCATATTCTCTTCATAACTACACCCAATTTGTCAACACACTCAACACTTTGAAATGGGCCTAAATTTCTTTTAAATGGACTTTAAATATTTTTAAATTGAAGAAAAAATTAATCAGAATTAGAATAGATTTGAAATCTAACCTGGGACTTTTGACAAAAATTATAATAGATTATTCTAACCTTTTGTTGAATTTCATGCTAATTTATTTGGTATATTAATTATATACACAAGGTATCAATATATCATCTTTAAATCCAACTATTACGGTCATTTGTAATGTACCTCTCACAATTTACGTGAGATATTATATTAGCTTACTTCAATTATCTATTCTATCATCTCTCCCCATCCAAGTATAATTCATAAACAATATTTTCATGGGGTGGCAACTCAGAGAAAAAGGAAAAATTTTATAAAGGGAGTTAGAGATTCGGATGGACAATGGCAGACCGAAGACGAGGTGCTATCTAATGTTTTTGTGGATTTCTACACTAAGCTCTTCTCCTCCTCAGGGGCTACAGGTATTGACCGTGTATTGGAAGGAGTTCAGAAGGTGGTGACGGAAGACATGAATGGTGCGTTACTACAACCATACAGTAAGGAAGAAGTGGATTTAGCTATCAAACAAATGGCTCCATCTAAGGCACCGGGGCCGGATGGGATGCCCCCTCTTTTCTACCGGTCCTTTTGGCAGCACATTGGTGGAGAAGTGGCTGAAGCTGTCCTGTCATGCTTGAACTCTGGTAAACTGCTTAAGTCAATTAACCACACTTTCCTCACTTTGATTCCTAAGGTTAACAATCCTGAAAATGTTTCTGAATATAGGCCTATAAGCCTATGCAATGTCATTTATAAAATTCTCAGTAAAGTTATTGCTAATAGACTTAAGCCCATTCTAAATTCTATAGTGTCAGAAGCTCAAAGTGCCTTTACTGCAGATAGACTTATAACAGATAATATCTTGATTGCTTTTGAGTCTTTGCACTATATGAAAACCCAATGTTCAGGGAAAGAGGGTTATATGGCTCTGAAATTGGATATGAGTAAAGCTTACGACAGGGTGGAGTGGCTTTTTTTGGAAAAAATCCTTGTTAGGATGGGATTTCAGGAATCTTGGGTAGCTATGATTATGGAATGTGTGTCAACTGTTTCCTACTCAATCCTAATCAATGGTGAACCGAAAGGATTTATTAAACCATCAAGGGGTTTGAGGCAAGGAGATTCACTTTCTCCTTTTCTTTTCCTATTTTGTGCGGAAGGTCTTAATGCACTCTTAAATAAGGCATCGGATGAGGGGGAAATTAAAGGGTTAGCTTTGTGTCGTAGAGGCCCAAAAATTACTCACCTTTTCTTTGCAGATGATTGCCTCCTTTTTTGCAGATCTAAGACAGTTGAGTGTGCTAAAATTCAACAACTTTTGGAGTGGTATGAGGGTGCTTCTGGTCAACAAGTGAATAAAGACAAAGCCACCCTATTTTTCAGCAAAAACACATCGGAGGAAGTGCAGGAAGAGATCAAGGCTCTGTTGGGAGTCCCGGCCATCAAACACTATGAGAAGTACCTGGGTTTACCATCCTTTGTTGGAAGACAGAAAAAAGTGTGCTTTAATCAGATCAAGGAGCGAATTTGGTCCAAAATGCAAGGGTGGAAAGAGAGACTACTCTCCCAAGCTGGTAAGGAAGTCATGATAAAAGCAGTTATCCAATCTATCCCCACTTATTCCATGAATGTGTTCCGCCTACCGATGGGGCTATTAAAAGATATTGAGACCATGATACGTAAATTTTGGTGGGGTTCCCAAGGAAATGCAAAGAAGATGCAATGGGTCAAATGGTCTACCTTATGCTCCCCAAAGTCTCTTGGTGGAATGGGATTTCGGGATCTTAGAGATTTCAACGATGCTCTCTTAGGCAAACAGGTGTGGAGGTTGTATCATGAGAAGGACACCTTGCTTTATAAGGTTTTCCAATCTAAGTATTTCCCCAATGGAAACATTTTTGATGCTGAGCTCACTCCTCGGTGTTCTTTTGCCTGGAAGAGTATTTTGCAAGCAAGGCTAGTGGTTGGCAAGGGAGCTAGGTGGCGGATAGGAAATGGTTCTTCAATTGATATTTGGGGTCACAGGTGGATTGATGAGATGGGTGGGGGTCATATTGTTTCACCACAGAGAGATCTATCCTTGAAGGTCGTCCAAGATTTGTTTATCCCTGGCACACGAATCTGGAATGAAGAACTAATTGACACAAACTTTATTCCCACGGAGGCAAATTGTATAAAGAGTATCCCGGTGAGCATTCAAGCTTCGGAAGATCTGCTTATATGGCCTCATTCCCCAGACGGATCCTATACGGTGAAGAGTGCTTATAGGTTGTTAGCCATGGCTTCTCATAATGCACGGGCGAGCCCTTCAAATCCGAACGCCTCCAAGTTGTTATGGAATGGTATTTGGAAGTTGCAAGTTCCAAATAAGGTTAGGCAC
This sequence comes from Quercus aquifolioides, assembly GCA_019022515.1. NCBI lineage: Eukaryota > Viridiplantae > Streptophyta > Magnoliopsida > Fagales > Fagaceae > Quercus > Quercus aquifolioides. The sequence continues at coordinate 103,044,018 of CM032327.1, forward strand.
TTCATGTGGCGGGCTTCAAGTGAGGCTCTTCCCACCCGGTCTAATCTTAAGTATAGGCATGTGCTTGTAGATGGTACGTGTAATCTGTGTGAGGACCACCCCGAGGATGCCTTGCATTGTCTTTGGATGTGTGACTCTGTTAAATGCATTTGGTTCTCTGATCCCATTTTCAATTTCCCCAGAGCTAAGCATTTCAACAATTTCGGTGATCTGGTCTTCTTTGTACTGTCAGAAGCGACATCGAGTGTGGCGGCTCTATTTGCCATGGTGACGTGGTGCATTTGGGTCCGTCGTAATAAGCTCAGGGAGGGTCAACAGGTATGGGAAGTTGGTGTACACATTCAGAGAGCCCGAGACTTGCTGCAGGAATTCCGAGATATCAACGTCCATCATCACCGGTCTGCTACCACACGGATTGCGCCGAAGTGGCAGCCACCTCCTCCAGGTCTGTTCAAAATCAACTTTGACGGTGCGGTTTTTGCCAACTTGGGTTGGGCAGGTCTGGGCGTTGCTATCAGGGACTCTGAAGGAAATATTCTTGCTGCTCTTAGTCAGAGGATCCGTCTCCCAAGCTCAGTAGACATGGTTGAAGCTTTGGCTGCGAGACGCGCTCTCATTTTTGCTCAAGAAATCAGTATTTTTAAAGCTGAAGTGGAAGGAGACTCCTTGACAGTAGTCTCGGCAATTAATAATCCTGGTTTGAATAGGTCTCAGTTGGGTCATATTATCCTAGATATACAGAGTGTGTCTCAATGTATGCAGTTTTGTCATTTTATTCATGTTCGTAGGGGGGGCAATAGATTAGCCCACGCCCTTGCTAAGAGAGCAGTTCTAGCTGCGGATACTGATGTGTGGTTAGAAGAGCTACCACCTGATTTGGTTGATGTACTCCAATCAGATATTCCCTAATAATACTGACTTACCTGTTTTCTCAAAAAAAAAAAAAACTCCCGATATTAAAATTAAAAAAAAAAAAAAAAAAAAACATTACTTATAATTATTACATTAGATATATACCTCAACTGACATGTAATCAACCCTATAGGCTATAGAGACCTCTCTAGTATAAGACTAAATTGTACTAACCAACGAGGTGGTGTTGATTTGTTGGGTAATACTTACAATCTCACATTATTTTATCACTCTCAAAACCTGTGAATCTTTTCTCTTAATTAATAATCTCACTTGTTTAGTCGTTGCATCAAAAAATCAAAAAATAATTGGTATGTAATAAATCGATTTTCATGAATATCATATGAAAAACCTTCTAGAGAGCTCATTACAGTTCGTTCACAAAAAAAGTGATGTAAAAAAGAAAAACTATTATTTTATAAATCAATATTTTCATTTAAATTCATAAGCAATGTTGTACACATTTTTCGTTTTAAATTTATAAGCAACATGTTGCACACACTCTTAGTATTATATAGAAGCATATGAATTCTAATTGAATATATATATATATATATATCTGTGTGTGTGTGTTTAGATCCATGAATTTATATGTACAGACACTTGTCAACAAATTAGAGTACAATTGAAAATATACTTTGGCACAAAACTGAAGCGAATTTCAAATCTAGTGATTTTGGCACAAAATTAGAGTGCAATCTATAGATACAAAATTAGAGTGAAGTTGAATTCAAAATCATATAAAAAAGATGCCAAATCCTTTGAACACTGAACGTGCATATGAGGAGGTGACTTCAGTTATTAACGTCGGTGTTGAATCAATTATAGACTTCATTAATGTATGCTAGGATTTTTTCCCCCCTTACAACAAATGAGAGAAGGGAAATGGGTATCTAAGTTGGAGATTTGAAAATACTACTGAAGCACAATTATTTTAGCACAAAGACCAACTTCTCATACAGGCCATAAGCTCATATTAAAGATGACACATAAAAATGCAACTATTCCAAGGTGTTTCCGATTCCATTGTCACCTTCATAACAACTCATGGACCAAAATTTAAAAGGTCGAGCCCAAAAGCCCATATCCACTTATATGAGGCAACATTTTTCAAGCCCAAATTGAGTACATTGGGAGATATTAAAAAATATAATTTTTTTGGTTATTTTGATACTAAAATATTTTAAAATAAAAAAGATTACATTGTGTAAATTTGATTTCCAAGGTATTAACAATGTTGATTAGGAAGTCACCATCATAAAAATAGTATAAAAGAATAGAAAAATGATGATTTGATTTTCAACTTTGAAAAGCTAAAATCCCACCTCCCCACAAAAAATCAAAAAGTGGGCCTGAATATAAGGTGTCCATATATATATCACAATGCTCTACATTTGTAATGGACTATGGATTTGAGCTATCTAACCCAATCCAAGCAGATCAGGACCTTTCGGCCTATTGGGCTCTGTTGATGTTTTATGGGTCCAATGTCAACACACACTGCTCGGCTTGCATCTTATAATTTGTACACAATGCTCTACCCTTGTAATGGACTATGGATTTGATCATGCAATGCTATCTAGCCCAATCCAAGCAGATCAGGACCGTTGGCCTATTGGGCTATGTCCATGTTCTCATGGGTCCAATGTCAACACACATTGTTTGGCTTGCATCTTATCATTTGTACATTATATTAAGTAAAAACTGTGAGTTCTAGTTATCTCAAGTAGTAAAGTCTCTGATTGTTGAATAAGAGATTTAAGGTTCAATTCCTACCTGCGTCAAAAACCATGATGATAAAGATCTATAATTAGGAGTGGACCCTATAGGTTTAAACTCTCAAAAAAAAAAGAGTAAAACTTGTTCATATTTTACTCTATATAAAGTTACAAAGTTTCAAAAATGTTAATATAGTGTCATTTTACTTTTCCTACTCTCAATTTAAAGTTACAATCATTCTCAAAAACATATTTAAAGTTACAAAGTTTCAAAAATGTGAATTTCGTTTCATTTACTTCATCCTACAGTAGGAGGAGTGAATTTAAAAAGTGTCACGTGAAAGTGAAACTTCTAAAAGGTCATATCATCCGAGAGGACAATTATTCCTATATTGTATCCATTATTTCACTCAGAAACTACTCAGCAAATTCCTTCATCATTTTTCTGGGTCCCATTTTATGTTAGTCTGAATAGCCAGATGCAGAAAACAATCATTTGAGCCCTTTCTATGACTACCAGAATAAAGTGGGAAAAAAAAAAAGTTCCACCAAAAAAAGAAAATAGTGCGTCCAATAGTTACTTTACCAGCCGCTATTGGCCAAATATGAAACAATATCCTCCCTTTCACTTTCATTTATTTTACTTTATTTTTAAATTTATAAATGCTAATATTTTCCCTATAAATGTTGGGAAATTAAGTTTTGAATCCAGGACCAGTATTCCATGTTGTTTGTCTAGCTTATAACTTAAAATTAGGTAAAAGGTCTATTTGTCTTAGTCTAATACCCCAACTTTTTTTTACAGTAGTACAGTCTCATAAAACCTCATTTTATTTAGAAGAAGAAAAAAAAAACATTTTATACCCCTCCTTAAACTTGGCAAGTGGCAACCAATCTATGTGTCCTAGGTCTTGGTGAACAAATGGAATGTGTGTTAAAATATATGGTCTTGTTAATAAATGTCTTAAGGACACAGGTTAAACATTAATAAATGTTCAAGTATGAGTTATAATGCATATTTTTCAAAAAATAAAATACACATGTTAATGATTCATTGGCTTACACACACTAATCTATTGTGGTTATGTGTGCTTTTTTAGATATATGTGTACATTTTAACTTTTTTTTAAAATGTATAAAAAAATATTTAAAAAAATATTAAATGCATTTTACCCATTACCTTAAGGCATTTATTAACAAAATCCTAAAATACATAGGTGTTTGTTCATATATAGGTTCAAATATTCAAAAAAAAAAAAGGATGAAAAAAAAAAAGGGAAATGCTAACGAGTACCCTTAGGGCACTGGTTAATAATCCATTTAAAAAAAGTTTTTATGGAAAATGAAAAAAAAAAGTAATTAATATTTTGACAACTTTTTTCATTTTTCATAAAAGTGCTATCAAAACATTCCTAAAATGAATTATTAACGAGTGCCCTAAAAGCACTCGTTAGCATGACCCAAAAAAAAAAAGCTCACGAGATTGGGCTTATTTCAAACATAACATACATACTCTCAAATTTATGTCATTAATCCGTGAGATTTTTTTATTATTTTAAAAGTGATAAAATTTGCTCTGTCTCACTTTAGTCATTTGTGAATGATAGAAAGAAAGAAAAAAAAGTTAAATTTAATAAAAAAATCATTTTAAAATTATAATTTGAAAAATATTTATTAAAATTAATTTTTTTAAAGTTATTTTTGGCTAAAAATAAAATGAAGAAAACAAAGAATAAAGTCAAAAAAATAAAATTCCACAAGCAGCCGCACCAAACTTCCACCAAAAAAAGGAAACATTTCTTTTAAACTTTTCCGCATTTTTCCACCAACCAAACATAGAACTCCTCTCTCCCCACAGAGACAGAAAAAAGCAAAATTAAATTTTCTTTCACGTTCTCACACTTTCTTACAAGTCAAACATATAAAACTTTTGTTCGTATCTAATGTTTTCAACAGTTAATGGAATTTTTATATATAAAAAAAAAATGTTACACCAAAAGTGAAATAGATAATGTAATGCAAAGTCAAAATGCAATCTCGACCTTTATATTGATTGATCTAAGAAAAAAAAAAAAAAAAAGGCCAAAGTTGAATTCCTTAAACCTTCATTAAATTCCACTTAAAGAATCCACCATATCTATGACAAAAAGAAGCCCTACAACAAAAAATGTTTATTACAATGAAAAAAATCGTTGTAATAACATATGTGTCATTGAAATAGTTAATGTGAGTTGTTGTAATAAAATTTGAGGTAATAGATTTGTGCAACAAAAAATTTCATTGCAAAAAACTCTAAATATTTTAATGACAATTTTGATACAATAATATATATACTGTTGCAATAAACATTAAACAATTAATTTACTGCTTCAAATATCTTGCAGTAAGATTTTATTACTTCACAAATCCTATTCTGCAATAGATGGTAAATAATTGAAAAAAATAATTCAGATCAAATTATTGGTATAATTATCCTTATAGTGCATGTGACCATTTTCTATTAATAAAAAAAGATAGAAACTGTTTACCTAAAGATGAAGGTGGACTGGGGTTCGGGATCTGAAGGTGTTCAACATTGCTTTGTTGGCAAAACAAGGATGACGACTACAAAATTGTACAAACACCCTTGTTCATAAAGTTTTTAAGGCTCGATATTTTCCAAATTGTGATTTTCTCTCTGCTGAGTTGGGGCACTATCCTTCCTATGTTTGGCAAAGTATCTTATCAGCACAACTTACAATACAAAGAGGGTGTCGTTGGCAAGTGGGTAATGGAGGCTTTGTTCGAGTTTGGCATGATAAATGGCTCCCTCAACCTTCCTCTTTCAAGTTAATGTCAGCTCCGATTGGAGTACCTTTGGATGCGAAGGTCAGTTCGCTTATAGACCCCTTAATTGGTACTTGGCAAACATATTTGGTCCGACTTGCTTTCTCTCCTGATGATGTCAACTAGATCCTTAGTATCCCTTTGAGTTCTAGATTACCAGAGGATCGTCTTATCTGGGCATACATAGCTAAAGGCAATTTTATGATGAAAAGTGCGTACAAGGTAGCTCTATCTTCTTCTTTAGGTTCGGTTGCTGGGTCATTGGATGGGCATGATAAAAGGAGCTTTTGGAAATCTTTGTGAAGCCTCAATATTCCTAATAAGATTAAGTCTTTTGCTTGGTGGGCAAGTAAAAATATTCTCCCAACCAAGGTGAACTTGTGCCATCGAAAGGTTCTGACTGACCCGACTTGTGAGGCTTGTGGTATAGAGACAGAGAGCAGTGGGCACCTTTTCTGGAACTGTCCGAGAGCCCAGGAGGTCTGGTCATGTTCTGGTCTTCCAATTGACTTGAATGGGCTGCATTTATAGGAGTATGTGGATTTCATTTGGCACTTGAAGTTTATACAACGTGTGGGGGATGAAATATTGGAGCTCACCATTACCATTGCTTGGAGCATTTGGTTTAATCGCAATGCAACTTGGCTTGGCAAGACTAGCCAAAATGCTAGCATGATTATCCAGAAAGCACAAGTTTTGATTGATGAGTTTCCAGTAGTGAATTTTTAGCCTTCTCGGCCCATCATAGAGAACAATCCCTTGTGGATTAGTCCAAAGCCTCCTTGGTATACTAGATCAACAGCGACGCCGTAGTCTTCACACAGAAGCAGGCTTCAGGAGTGGAAGCAGTGATCTATGATCATGAGGGCAGAGTTGTTGTTGCCTTAAGTATGAAGTTGTGGTATCCTTTTGTCCCTCTGGAGGGCGAAGCCATGGCTTTCATGGAGGCAATAGATTTCGCTTGGGATGTTGGTATAAGGGATGCTCATTTTGAAAGTGATTCTCTTGTGGTATGTGATGCTCAAAGAGGTCTGAGTACTCCTCCAGTTGGTATTAGCAACATTGTTTCAAGCATGTGTCTTAGGCTACAAGATTTTCGCTCTATGCAAGCATCGCATGTAAAGCGATTAGGAAATAAACCAGCACATATTTTAGCTCAATATGTTAGGGATCTAGATTCTTATGTAACTTGGGTAGAGAAAAATCTGGTATTCCTTGAGTCTGCTTTAACTCATGATGTATTGAATTTATCCTTATCTGAATAAAGTTACTCGTATTTTTCATTAAAAAAAAAAATGATAGAAATGAGACAGAGGATCAAATTATTTTATTTTATACCTTAGGGGTCAATACAACAAAATTGAGAATACACAAGGGCTATTTAAAATTGATGAAAATGACATAAGTTTTTTTGTATATGTATTTTTTTTTTTTTTTAATTATGAAAGTGTTAAAGAAACTTACAAATAAGCCTAGCTCCTGTGTTGAAGGTCCATTATTGCTTGATTTTGAGTTGGAGAGAGAGTGTTGAATTGGATTTTGTCATGCAGACTAAGATTTTTTATTTTTTATTTTATTTTATCACACCTTGATTATGATATCTTTAGAAATTATTTGGTTACTATCCTTTATGGTTGCATATGATGCATGCTTTCCAAACCAGTTGTCCTTATGATTTTTTTTTTTTTTTTTTAAGTTGTGATTTATGATTTTCTTGCCACTTGATCGACAATATGTCCAAGTTGAATCACAATCGGAAGGGCATTCACACGCCATGGATGGTTTCATCTATAGTTTTATAAAAAAATTGTGGGCACAACCGCACAAGCAATAGATTGGAGGGCATTCACACAATATATATATAGTCGTCTATATTGACATGAAGTTGTCTGTACGTTTTTATTTTTACTTTTTTGAGAATCGAAAGTTGTCTGTACTACGTGATAAAGATGATGCCTTTCAAGTTTCAACATGAATAATTGAAATTACATAAATTTGAATTTTCCATATTCCAAATGTATCAACTATCAAGGCCACATAAAATTGTGATCAGAATATAAAAAATAAGAATAAAAAGCACCACATAATATATTGATATTGTAGTTTCCAAATAATAATAAGTAATCCATGTTAATTTTTTGCATTTCATTAAATATTGAGACAAAAATTAAGAAAGACATATTCCATGCACCAATTTCCCAATATGCATCAAAATCGAATATGAGCTAGTTATTATAGGCTCATCTCATTACCTCAGTAGTCAGTACCTCTAGTTTTGTCTTTTATTTTTGTATTTTTAAGAGAGAGAGAGAGAGAGATATATATATATATATATTTTTTAAAAAGTGGCTCCCTCATAGGCATGGTTTTCATGGAGTCGTATACGTGTTGGTGTGCTTGTGTCGGATATGCTTGCTTTTCAAAGTTCCTCCATCAATTTCGGAGTACCTGCATGGTAACCATGTATATAGAGTACTCTTAAGTCGTATCTAACCATGTTATGTTCCTACGTTAATGTCATTTGAAAGGTCTACCAACACTGCTCATTGTTGACGAAAGAAACCCTCATGCTATTTCAAATTTTTGTTACCTTGCTTTCCCTCCCTCCCAATCAAATCTCATAGTTATAATTAACGAGTGTCCCCACCAAACACTAGCTGTTATAAAAAAAAACTTGCATGTCAATGATGGAAAATGTTTTTTTTTTTTTTTTTTAAGAAAAAAAAATGCATGAATCTTCATAGTTGATATCCCACTTTATGAAAGTCTTACAAGAGGGTGAAATATATCATTTATTTTTTTTTGGGCATTAACGCTAGAGAACAATGTCTCTTTCAAACTTGGAACTGAAGCGATAGGCTTAAGAAGTAGGTGTGTGGACTTCAGTGTCCATCGGTTGCTCCTTTTAACCTAAAAGCTTCAATTCAACAAGTTCCTGTAGTCAAAAGGAAAGGCTCATCACAGTCACACCCACAACTACAAGGGCAGAGTACTCATCGAATAAAGAGTGACATAAGGCGCTTTGGTTACAAGTCAGGAATAAAATAAGCAGTAGGGTACAATGGGACAACTTTGTCTTTCTTCTTTCCCGAAACAAAGAAAGAAGAAAAAGAAAGCAAAGCACATCAAAGCAGATTACAATGGAACAAAAGCTTAAAGAAGGAAAAAAAAGAAGAAAAAAAATTTCAAACCCCTTCATCTGCTTTCCGGATGTAGTGGGAACAGCTCTAGAGTTCTATCTCCCTCCTCTTTACATGATCTTCTTTCTTCTTCTTCTTCTTCTTCTAAGGTTTCAAATCCCCAGCTCCTGCACTTTCTTTTGTATGGACTATCTTCCTCTCTTTCCAATTCCCCCTACAATATTTGAATTAACATATGAATTCCTCGCTCACTTCGAAAGAAAATGCTAGAGGTACTATCAATTTTACTATTGAATGTTTACAAATTGAAACATGTGATAATGAATGTGCTTAGTGTCACTCCATTAACTTAATAACTAAATATTTAAATTACTTTTTTGTAAGACTTATGTATGAAAATGTATAATATCACTTTTATAAGTAACTGGAGTGGAAAGAGCTTGGCATTGAACTTATGGGCATACCCTGTTGTCCAAAGTAATGGTGGTAATGGCAGTTGGGGTTCTTGGACAATGACTAAGACCAAGACTGTTGCGCTTCTGCTTTTGCCTCTCGCGCGCTTTGTGATTTTGGAACCAATAAAACACATTCTTCCCTTCGATTTTGCCGTACTTCCCAAGCTGTGCAGTGATTTGTTCTATCTGCTGTGCATTAGGAGTTCGCATTCCTCCCCTATACAGCATCTCCAATATCCCTATTTGTTCTTGTGTTGGATTCCATCGTGTCCCTCCTGGGTGTGTTTCCACCTGCATTAATTTTTAGGCAAACATTTTAACAATCATTAGGTCATAAACAAGTTTTAAAAAAGTCGTACCCAGTGTATAAAATTATACGCAGGTTCAGACAGTTTGAAATTTGGACTATATTTAAAATTGCACTACCCAAAGGGCCATGGTATTCATTTTTAGTTGAAAAAACAACATGCATGAAGCAATGATATTGTATGATTGCATGAAGTATATACGGTAAGTGGATAAGTTAGTAGAGCATTAATAAGCACCTGAGGTGGATCTCTCTTGTCTTTGTCTTCAGAGGAACCAAGTTTTCTGGGTCCACTTTCAGGTCTGATGAAGCTCTTTAGGTCGAAAGCAGTGACACCAGAAGTGTCTGTGTTGGCCAGCTTGGGAGCAAGAGGGCGTAAGCGCTTGCAGCCAAGCGTGAGGGATGGTTCGTGCTCCCAGAATCCACGTGCGAACTGATGCACCTTCATGCTTCCCATGGTGGAGAATTGGATGATAGGAATGCAGTAATTATATAGAAGGGAAATGATATGAGAGAGTTAATTAAAGTGAAGAAAGTGGGAAATGAGGTGGTGCTCGTAAAGAAGCAAGACCAAATGATGAGGTGAGGTTGACTTGGGATTTTCCATGTATAAACAAAGGAAAAAGGACACGCACATAGAAAGAGAGAAAAGAGATTGAAATGGGGGAAAAAAGAGTAAAAGACACACGCACATATAGACAGCAATAAGTCTCAGTGTGATACAATCAAAGTGATAGTAGGTACTATAAATTTCTGTATATAAACTTTTAAAAATGGCTAATACTTGTGTGTAACCACACATTGCCTGTAACTTATAACGTGGCTTTTAAGTCACGATAATGGGACTTAAAGTGACACTTTCAGTTATAATAGGTCTATTTATTTATACATAAGAGATGATTTATTGTAACCTTATATGCAGCAATTGCTACATAAAAGGAAAGGTGATAGCCATTTGGATCACTTCTTTTTGACTGTCACTCCCTTTATATATGGTGTGTGTAATAAACATTATCTTTGAAAAATTAATATATCATCAACCACAATTATAATGCTATTGATTATAAGTGATCGAAAAAAAAAGTGATAGGGTTATATGAAAATTAAGACTTATTACTTATAATTTTGATTATATAATCAAGTTGTAGTAAAATGTATGATCATATATAGAATTAAACTGATAGCATATTTATTGTCTTTGTAACAATGTTACTTTAACAGCAACAGATAAATAAATAATTACGAAAACATTGTGTGTGTAAACATTTATGAAGAGAGAGAGATGAGATGAGATGAGATGAGATGAGAAACGGGAGAAACACAAAGAGGGGGATAATTCATCATAATTGTATAAGCGTGTGGGTTAGCGTATGTGCGTGTGTGTTGGCCTGTCAAATCGGGTCGTTTTTTTCTTGCTTTCATGATAAGGTGTCCATGCTTTTCGGTGGCCTCTTTGGCTCTTCAAGCTTTTTTTCACTATAAAGTGAGGGAAGGGAATAAGAGAAAAGATTCCTCCAATCCCAAAACTTGAAAATGGAACTCTTTGTTTTTGCTTTTTTCAAGATACGGATACTGGGTGAGCGAGAATAACTGAATGCCGTCGTCTTTAAGTGGTAGATAGAGAATGTTGAAAAACACAAAAAACACAGCCAAATCTATATCTGAATGCCAGCTACCACCAATCTAGCCAATCCTCTTCTTTGGGAACTGTTGCTCCAATTTCCCAAATAGTACAAAAATAAATAAATTATAACCCTCAACCAAATCCATCTTTTCATTTTTTTAGCAATATATATCTTGACTCTAGCACCTCCCATTATATGTGTTGCTCATGTTATTATTAATATACCCACCACTATAAAACTAGTCACTTTGTATTATTAATATGAACTTAAAGACTTTTTGGAACTTATCTTTTTTGTTTCATGCATATCTCTTAATCTAGATAAGTTAAGATTCTTTTTTAAATATTACAGATTCTCTTTTATTTCTTGACAATGAAATATATTAAAAAAAAAATATTTGGTTGGAATGCAACTATGCAAGGAATATTTGATGCAAATAAGGAGACTGGGTAAATGATGATTCAGCGAACAACTTATATGATGAGTTTTGTGTGTAAAACTGGCACAACAGGTTCTGATTACTGCAATCACGGAAATTTTGCAGTGATTGAGAATGTCACGTGTGATTGGGTGTTTTAAGTGAGACATGTTCAGGTTAGGTGCTTCATTGAAGAACATACTATAAATTATGACAAACATACCTGTAAATTCACTTTATGATGTATGGATAATTATGTGCTTGCCTGAGGGACCAATCCCAACGTTCTAGAGTCTATTATATTGACTACTATGGGTAAAAAATGAACATATCCAATTTTCTATTGGTGTTGGGTTTATTGGTATGGATTTTAGAGTATGATGTAAATCTGACAGGTGAAAAATCTTAGATTCAATTCATCATACTATTAGTTTATTGGATTTTTGACGTGTCTCCAGAATAAATAGTAGAATATTTGACAAAAAACTAGAACATTTTCTTTTAATTTATATACAAAAATATTGTTATCCTAGTAGATAAAAAATTAAAAAAGAAGAAGGAAATGTGTTATTTTTAGTGATTTTATATTAATGAATTTGAAGAGAGAGACAGAGAGAGCATCATTCTGTGATTCTTTTAAACTAGATTTTTTAAAGAGAAAATAATTATCTGAAAGGGAATTCTGAAATCATGTTCTGTTATGAATTTTTACAATGTTCTATGTTACGGTGACAACGTTTACAAAAACAAATTCAAACTTTTCTTGAATTTTTTAAACTAATAAGGCTGGTATTTCAAAACTCTTTGGTCTTGTGGGGAAGTAGCATTGATGCCATTCCACCGTTTTCCACTTTTCTAACAAAGTCCACTGTTTTCTAGAAGAAGTTAGAAATGAAAAGGGTCCATATTAATCGGCAAAACCACCTTCAATATCCTTTTCCTTTTGAAAGACATCTGAATTAGGCCACTTTCTATCATTACAGAAGCTAATTAATATAAAAAGTTACTCCTAAAATGGCAATGAAAGACACTCGTGAGTCGTGAGTAGTGAAAAACAAACAGCCAAAGCAGTACAGTACTACTCCAAAACATTGCATATTTGCATGACTGTAGTGTAGCTTTCTTGCATCTGATCTGATTGCTATTCAATATTATTCATCATCTCCGGTTAATAAGGGGCCTATCATAAAGATTTGGTTGCCACACTCTGATGTGACACAATGCTCCTCTTCTTCTATCCTTAGATCTCACACTCGAATGTGTGTGTATGAGTCTGAGGGATCTTATGACAATGACAAAATATGACATAGTTGCGTGATATTTGGGTGTCAATCTGCTCAACAGCTCATTGTGTTTTTTTCTTCATGGGAATACTTGTGATGTTGCATTTTTGTGATGGCAGTCTAAAAAGTCATATGGTGTAGAATTTGCTTCATTGGGTACAGATCAAAGGCGGTGTTAATTATACATATATCAGGGTACGTACAATTAATTTCATTTGGGTCCCAGTACCAGAAGGATTAGCTAGCTGGTCTTTGGTAAAATTCTATTAACGCCTCCAATGATTTCTCATGACTTGAAGAACTCTCACCTAAATATTACTTTGCGTATGGATTATAATTTGTTGAAAATTGATCAAAGTATTATTGTACTTAAACAAAATTAAAGCTTTAAATACAAGTTAAAAGGAAAAGGAAAAGGAAAAAGACTAATCTAAACCTAGATGAACTTATGGTTACTTCAAAAATTCTTTGAAATTTTTTTTTTTGGGTAATTGTATCTGTATGGTTCTGATCATACAGACACAGAGTTTGTCGAAGAAGTTGCACGCTGAACTGAGACAATTCCTATTACTCTGACACCTAAAAAAAGAGAGAGTGAGATATGAAATAACTTTTAAAAGGTGACTCTTTTTAGATTTAAATTCCATTGGCCAGATGTCATTCTAGCTTGACGTCAATACGTGGGGATAATGATAACATTGTTGACATTTGAGGTTATGAGCTTGAGCCCATGTTTTTTTGGCCTCTAACCAAAGCAAAATATCCCATATCTGATTTCACCAATAGGCAAATAACACTTCCTTCAATCACGACAGCATTAAAAATTTCTCTTTCAGAAATCTTTTCCCTAGTTACCTAGGGACTCATGATTCTGTACCTAATCTTGGTTTGTCCATTATGGGGTTAAGTTACCTTTATTGTGTCGCAGAAATTAATCATTATACTTGGACGTACTCCTAGCTAGGGTGAAACCTATGTACATATGTGAGAATGAGACACTGGGATGAGAATAAAAGTCATGTACCTATATCTACCTGTATCTCCACTAATCTTGAATGCATCTAGCCGTGTTTGTTTCGACCGTAAAAAAAATACGAAAAATATTTTACACCATAGAATGTATTTGGATTAGTTGAAAAATTCAGTCACACGGAAAATGATTTATGTTAACTGTAAAATATAAACTCCTGAAATGTTAAATAGTTTACACTTTTTATTTTCCCTTCAAATACCAATTTTCAGCCTACCTCTGAGAGAGAGAGAGAGAGAGAGAGAGAGAGAGAGAGAGAGAGAGAGAGAGAGAGAGAGAGAGAGAGAGAGAGAGAGAGCAAAAAATATTTTACACCATAGAACGTATTTGGATTAGTTGAAAAATTCAGTAGAGCAAAAAATATTTTACACCATAGAACGTATTTGGATTAGTTGAAAAATTCAGTCAAACGGAAAATGATTTCTGTTAACTGTAAAATATAAACTCCTGAAATGTTAAATAGTTTACACTTTTTATTTTCCCTTCAAATACCAATTTTCAGCCTATATCTCAGAGAGAGAGAGAGAGAGAGAGAGAGAGAGAGAGAGAGAGAGAGAGAGAGAGAGAGAGACCTGAACCCCGCCGCCACTTGAAGCCCGCTGTCACCTAAAGTCTGCCGCCACCTAAAGCCTGTTGCCACTGCCCTTTAGATTGAACTCCCGTCATCTCGATCTTGTCACTGCCTGAAGCTTGCCGCTACTTGATCGATCTTGTTGTCTCGATCTCATTGCCCATGATCGATCTCATCGGCCATGACCCACCCATGACTGATCTCTCTCTTTCTCAATCTACCTCTCTCTTTCCCTCAATTTTCGATCACTCTCTCTTCCTCCCTCTCTCAGTTTGACCAATTTTTTTTAGTTTAATGAATGGTTTTGTTTTCATTTTTGTTTCTTTAAGTATATATATATTGAAATTTTCTATTATAAAATTTGTTTCGAAGTTGAGAAAATATGAGAAATTAGTAGAAAAATAGTATTTTTAGAATGCAACCAAACACCTGAAAATATTTTCCAATTTTTTTTTTAAAATGTAGCAAAACACTTGAAAATATTTTCCTTTCTCAAAAATATTCTCACCTGAAAATATTTTACACTCGAAAAATATTTTACATGTTGCCAAACGCAGCCTAAGACCTTAAAAAACCGTTACGCCAAGTGAAGACAGGAAGAAGAAGAAGAAGAAGGCGCTCTCATGGGACATTGTTTCTGCCTTATATATGTATTCAAGGCCTCTTATACATTTATCGTCTTCCGTAAAAAAAAAGGCCTCTCATACAAAAGTTTATGGGTAAAAGTGCAGCTATAATTTGTAATATATAATAACAATATAACATACCAAATATGCATGTATGCATTTTACTCCATTCAATTTAGCTCCACATAAAATTTTTTTTAAAAAAAGTTCTATTAAGGGATGTAAAAATTTTAAGAAAATTTTAATAAAAAATTTCTATTAATAGAAAATTTTAATACAATTTTTATGAAAATATAAAAAGCTGTAAAAATTTTAGTTACTTTTTTCATTTCTCATAAAAAGTTTCTAAATAGTTCATAGGTTAATACCCTTAGGGCATATATTAAATTTTTCCTTAAAAAAAAAAAGCTTGAAAGATTTATTTTTATTTATTTATTATTTTTTTCCCTTCTGGGAGTAGCGTTTCTTTCTAACCCTACATCTTCTTCCAAATTCTTTCTTTATTTTACACAAATAGGTGTTTTTTAATCTATCTATCAGTGAAGGTAGACGTAGACCTAAGTATTTTTCATGGCTACTGTTGGGTTTTGGATCCCTATTAACCAAGTTTTAAGTCCAAATATTCACTTAATCCAATTATGCAAGATCTAGCTTGGTTAATATGATTAATCACTAACATTGTGCAAATAATAAAAACAAAGGGGAAAAAAGGACACACAAAGATATGGGACTCAGGAAAAAATAATTGAATAGAAATTGCACAGTAAAAAACACATTGTGGGGCTTGGCCTAGTAATCCTCAAGGAAATTGTGGGGCTTGGCCTAGTAACCCTCAAGGAAAAAATACATCCGCTAATTGAATAGAAGTTTTACAATAGCAGAATAACCCTATTCCTAGTAAAACTTACTAGCATTATCCAATGTATCTTCGAGTCCATAGACTTCTTCAATTATGGAGATGTTACACGTGAGCTTCTGTCCAAGACTTCATGTATCCACTTAAAGATTCAAATTCATTACTTGGAAGAATTGATATTGTAACAACTTTTACACCGTTGGTTTGAAGATATTGTTTTTTTTTTTTTATCATCAACAAAGACTTTTGAGAGAAAGAGGCACAAAACCTTCAAATCTACAATATGATGAGCTCCAAAAGTCTTTTTCACGTTCCCTAGGGTTTTGTTTATATAATTGAGGCTCAAAGACATGAAATTCTAGTGATTGAATGGATTGCAAGGGCTGAAACATGAATCATGTCTGCTGCACTTCAATTGATACTAAATTAGGTCGATTGATCCAAATTTAACTCGTTTGATCAATCGGAAGTTATCGAACACACATAACCGAGGCAATGAATCGTAAAACCTGGTAGTTGTCTCTTGTCTTCAAACATTAGCATTCTAAGGACACTTACAAGACACACATACAACTTTTGTTCACGGATTTGCCAACATTGCTAAAAACCTAACAGCAACATAGACCTGAATTCCTGGTATGTTCATTGTTTCCCGTTTGTGCTCTTCTCTTGTATTTTTCTGAAAAAGAGTATGGTCCTATACTCTTATCTTTATTTAGCTCTGTCTTGATGACTTCTTCAAATTTCTTGAGGATGTTCGGTATTTTGTTGCACCCAACTACCATTGCTTGGAAAAACAAAATGCTATCATCCGTAAATAATAAGTGGGACATCTTGAGACATTATATACTGATTGAACTGTCATGAATGCAGCCATCTATCACTGCTTGTGCTGACATTCTTGAGAGATCTTCTGCACACAAGAAATAGGTATAGGGAGAGAAGGTCTTTCTATAGCGGAGACTCCTGGGAGGAATGATTTATCCTTTGGACTCTCTGTTTAACAAGACACAATATTATAGAAATGTTAGACATTGTACATTATTTCTCTTATTGTATTCCAACTTAGTATAATTTGTATGATATCGACTAATTTTGGTGTTGTTTATTCTTATATAAATTACTCTTGTATGGTATTTATATTTAACGACAAATATTTGTTAATGTTACATTTGAATTACTTAATATTCATTAAATTAAACAAATAAAAAAATAAATTATATTTAAGTATTTTTATATAAAATTTTATGATTACTATAGGATACAACTAAAAAAATATATAGGAAAAATTAGTAATAATGATTCTTTTAATACATATTCTTATTCCTACTGTATTTTCATTCAACAAATCTATCCTTAGCATGAGGTAGTTTTAGCATAAATTAAGTATTTTTCAAAATATTTAAATTTCTTATGCTAAACTGACGTTACACCATTCAATAACTCTCTATTAGATTGTTTTTTGATAAATTTATTGTTTGATTACATTAAGTCATTATCTTCTTATGCCCTAAATGTACGTAAAATTTCAAAATAATCAAAAATTAATTACTATCTCATTTATAAAATTTTATAATATTAAGTTTTTTTTTGTTAACTTCGTAATTATATACAAAATATGAGTTGTGGATAAAATTGTAAATAATATATAATTAACACAAAATTTGGTACGTATGTTAAGAACATAATTAAAGAACATGCAATCCATTAATAAAATTTTTAAAATATTAATCTAATAAAACACAATTAAAAGAATTTTCATTTAAACAGTTCCAAGTAAAGTTATTATAACCCACTATATGACAAGTCAAATCAACATCCACTTGTTTCTTTAGTCAAATAACTTATGTTATGAACTGAATTTTTATCAATTGTTTAAACAGAAGTTTAGTTGAGGTGACTAATCTTAATTATAATGTTGAGTATCCTGCAGCTCCATGCAAGTGTCCTCCACACAAGAGCGAGTCACAACAACTTAAACGACATATAATTGAATTATATGATTTAATAAACAATGTGATAGTCTTAAGTCTTATGAGTTATCACGTAATGAGTTGGATGAGATTCTTTCAATATGGTTTATAGGAAAACTTTTTGAAAAAATTATTAAATGATGTACCCTTAATTAAGTAAGAGTTACACTATATTATATGATACATGAATTCTACTACATAAAAGCAGTCAGAGAACTGCGATTAAGACTATGTATTTATCACAGGATTAATGATATGCATGAATGATTCGCTATGTATTAGCAATTTACTGGCAATAAGTAGCTTCCTCCATTAATCAACAAAAGCATTTGTAATCATCTACAAATGCATCATTGGTGTACACGTAATTCTCCTTTTCAAAATGTATCATTGCCACTTTATTAGAAGCAGTGGTAATTATCTGCAGAACCAGTGATAAACTGTCTATCACACAGTTCATGAGTTTTGACTATCCTAATCAAGTGCATTACAAGTATGAAATGGGACAGCCAATTAGTGACAAAACTTTTCTGTGGACACTTTGTTGCAATTCACTTTGGATTTTCAGTAAAACCTTATTATTGCCTCAGTGCCAATGCATATATTATTGTCATGTAGCATTTTCATCGATCAGCTAGTTTTAACAGGGATTGAAAAAAGAAAAGAAAAAAGAAATGATATGGGCATTTTGTCGGTCAAAGATAAAGAGGAGACACTCAGTGAAGTTGGGTAGCATGATAGGAGTGGATCCCACACAGTGGAAGAAGCGGTGGGAATCCATCATTATTCAGGAAGACAATGCCATCATTTGCACGTGTCCATGGACCACATTTCAGTCTATACATGAAATTATAGCACTATATGAATAAACCAAACTGTAGCTTTAAAATCCTATATCTCATACACGGTTTTTTTTTTTTTTTAATAATTTTTTAAAGTAAATAATTTATAAGTATGATTGAAATTAAACTTTTTGATGTCCATTTCATGACAATTGTTTTTTTTTTTTATTATGTTAAGATATTATTGGTTTTGTCTGTTTCATGACAATTGTTTTTTATTATTAGGATAAATTGCAAATTACATCCCTAAAGTTTGGAAGTGATTGGATTTTACACTTTGAAATTTCAGAATTTGGATTTTATTCTCTGAAGTTTGTGATATTTGAATTTTACACTATAACGTTTCAGAACTTGAATTTTACCCCCTATGTAGGGCAACTTAGCTATTATATCACCTTCGTGTGAGATGTAAAAGTTGATAGAGTAAATTTTTTTTATTGCAATTTTAACTTTTACATCTTACTTGAAACTGGTAATTATATGATACAATGTCTTATTTATTTATTTAAAGTAAATAATTTATAAGTATGATTGAAATTAAGCTTTTTGATGTCCATTTCATGACAATTGTTTTTTATTATTATGTTAAAATATTATTAGTTTTGAGTATAGGAATCAAGATTCAGAGTAATAGCTTGTTATACCACATTCGTGTGAGATATAAAAGTTGATAGAGTAATTTTTATTTTTTTTAAACAATTGTAACTTTTACATCTTACATGAAACTGGTAATTATATGATAAAATGTCTTATTTATTACGGTGTAACAACATTTTGGGTGAAAATAAGATTTAAATAGAAATCATTATTCAAAGGTAACAAAATTAATTTATCAATTGAGTGAACTGAGTACGTCTGCCATATGCCAAGAACTAGAAGAAACTCATCGTACCAATAATTTGGGTGGTCACAACAATGTCTCTATGTTGGGCAACCTAGCTATTTGCCTATACTCAATTTGTTTTTTTGGTACAAATTTAGCTATAATCATTCAGCACTTGAATTATGAATCTGATCATAAGGGGTTGGTGAAGTAAATTAAGGTTAGTTTTGATCCAAATGAACAAGTGAAAGGAAAAAACAAAAAAGAATCATTCAATTTACAGAAAAGGAAATACTTTCTTATAATGTTGAAGAGAGCGATATCTCCTTGTTTTGAACAAAATTTTAATGGGCCAGTCCACGCCCAAAAACAAATCCAACAAGTTGAAAAATAAGTTAGGGATAAAAAGAAAATGATACATCTTGAATTCAACACTATTTTTCTTTTTCTCTTTTTTTTTTGGGGGGGAGAAAGAGACACCAAAAAAACAATGTATTGCACTACCAAAGGAAAAAAGAAATATTAACTTTTTTAATGCATTGAATTTCATTAAGGTTAGTTTAAGATATGTTACTTTTAAATTTTTTTTTTAAGGGAAATCAAATTACCCTCGTATTTAACGTCTTGAACTTGTCTTATTATCGAGGTAATAGAAAGAATGAACACGTGGCATCCTTCCACAACACAAAATGTCCATCACAAAATCCATTTATGTAGACGGAGAAAGGTCCTCTTCACCTACCTTTTTTTTACGAGTGACTTTATATTTCTATACTCTAGTCCTCATTTTGCTTGGAAGCCTTTTTAGCTTGGAAATTGATGGAAAAGGATTGATGCCAATGTCACTGACCTTAAATGTATCATGCCAAATAAAGTGAATGAAGATAGGGCATCATTGTTTGGATTGAAATATATTCCCAACTAGATTTAGATGGGCATCTTTATATACACTTAGCTAATGACTTTATGTTGTATAGTGTTAAATTCACTTTTCTTTTTCATCCCCCTTTTCCTTTTTTCTCGAGAAAGAGAAAGAAAGTTAAGATGGGGTTGAGAAGCATGATCGCATGGTGAGAAAATAGTCATTTCTTGTAAGGGAAAGTGGGTGCAAATGTGCAGGGAAAGGGATTTTGTTTGTGGGTAGTAAATGGATGACAGTCCAAGCACAATTAAGTGAATTGATGGCACTGAAAGATCCTCACTATACAAACTTTTCTTTCTTTTTCTTTTCTTTTCTTTTTTCTTCATATATTCTTTGTTGTTGTTGTGTGCTCCTTTCTTCCTTTTCGTTTTTCACTCCAATGTTCTTTTAACCCCTCCTTTGTGGCATTTTGCACAAACTCAAAGAGTTTTTAATCTTGACTAGCTCTTACAAAAGTCTAAAATGTCTTTTTCTCATTTCTTCTTCTCCTTCTTCTTGCTATAAAGCTTTGATATATGCAATTCTTTAAAAGTACTTACGCCATTCACAGCGCGTCAAAATCACTCTCCAATTACATGGCATTAATCCCACATGTCCCACATGTATATGTTATTTGTATCCCAAATCCCAAATGAATCTGAGTTGTGTACTAGTGTTCTGGTTTCCCGCCAAAAGAATCATAAGAGAGTTAAAAGAGAGAGAAAGTCCAACTTCCATTAAGAATTTAAAACTACTTCAACCATATATATAACTCAATCTATGAAATAAGAGATTTTTTTTTTTTTTTTTTCACATAATTTGATATAAAAAAAATTGATTTTTGGGGGGTGATTTATGTTTGAATTGGTGGGTCATTGACTATTCATTTCATCTGAAAGACTATTTAGAGAATTGAAAACATTTAAAATTTCTTGTACAATGTTGCACTAACACAGCACCAAGGGTAAATTTCATTTCACTCTCAATCTTTTAACTTTCCATACAGAAATCCCATTTCACACTTTTTTTTTTAAGGTTTCAAAATTGCAAAGGATGGGTGTTTGTTAATGAATCATTTTAGAAAAGTTTTGATATCATTTTTATAAAAAATAAAAAAAACTATATAAAAAAAATTAGCTCTTTTATTTATTTATTTCTTTTTCTATAAAAAATTTTCTAAAATGGTTCGCTAATAAATGCCTTTAGAGCACCTATCAAAATCCATAAAATAAAGTAAAGTCTCAACATTGAGGTGAAAGCATAAAATGAAGATGGTGCTTAATTTATATGGTTACTTCTTATAAATTACAGATTGTTACACAAATTTGAGCTATAAGGAAATTATGAATTAATTAACTAACCATAATTTTAACACTTCCTTTCACATGTGGGCATAGACTCCTCCTTAGTTAGTGAAGTCTAACAGATGATATTTTTAACATTAAATTAAAATGGGAGGTAGAGTGAGGACATAGATTGAACTGATGATCCCATGCTCTAATACCATGATAAATTATTGATTGTTCCAAAATTTTAAATCATTAGAAAATAGTGAGTTTAATCGTTTAACCATAGTTCTAATGATCTCCTTCATGTGCCCAAATGTTTGGAATTATAACTAGGTTTCATACTCTAACATGTAATTTTTAAGGTTGATGTAAACAAGTAGATCTTTGCCCAAAAAAAAAAAAAAATTAAAAATTAAAAATGTAGAATTGGTTCATTTAATCTTATTTTGACAAGATTTGACTTCAAACTTATTATCAAATTAGATTACATATTTAAACTTGATTAATTTTCTTGTCAAATAATCTTGAACTTGTTCATAAGTTATATGATTAACTTATTCTTTCCTATTATAATAAAGTAATTATTGGGATTATAATTTTTAACCCCTTATAAAATTTATATTAATAATTTAAAATTAATTATATTCGAGATTATATTATTAGATTTAATTAGCTAGGATAATTTTAATTTATATTATTTGAGGGAAACGCAAAATCCTTAGTTTCTACACGGTTAATTAATTGAAAATTTTAAGTATTATTATTTGTAAGGACGGTTTTTGGATCCTGTGCCCAAAAGGTAAAAGGACTAAGGCCCAAAAAACCCAACACAAATAATTTGTAGAGAGTGGACTGAAAACTAGGTTTCAATTAGTTGGACAACACTCACAATGGATTTAAGATTGAAGTAAAACAAAGAAAAATAGGTTTTATGTGAAGAAATCCTTCCTTGGCAAAGTCCGAGGAGAGTAGTTCTTAAATATATTTCTCTTAGACTTGATTATAATTACAGCTCTTAGTGTTACAGTCTTTTCCTTTCTACAAATTCTCAGATGTCACTTTATAATGCTGTCTTTCTTCCTTATATCCCCCTCTTCTGATTCATCTTTGCCATCTACGTGTAGGCCAAATAGCTTGCTTTAATTCCTGTCCCATCATCACCTTTCTCAAGTCTTTGGAGGTAGCTGTAAGGATGTATATTACTGTTCAGGTATCACCTCTACATTAATGCGGTCAGAGAGTTATTACAGAACATTTAATGCGATGGTAACAGCTTTCCCTTATATATTTCTTAGCCTTTTCTTGTCCTATTCCCTCCTAACGTTTATTCTTACCAATAGAATTGCTTTGTGCGTTGCTCTTGATGGCAGGTCAACCTCTCTGACCTCTACTCTGTTAAGCTGATGAGGCCTTTCTCCTCGGACTGCCTTCCCAAACCCTCATGACCATAATCCGTCTGAAACTCACTAACTCATACTTCCTCGTAAACATATACTTGTCCTTGGATTACTAAATGTCCTTGGACAGGGTTCATGGCTCAACATATACTCCTGTGCCCTTCATCCCTACACTATTAATTATAAGGAAAAAAAATACAAAATGTAATGATGCTCTTAAAACATACCAAAAACTGGGGGAAATTTTTTTGAAAATAAAATATTCTGACAAGAAATAATAATAAGTTTGAATCTGATTAAGCATCAGCTAATTCAAGTACTTTGCTTTTTGCTGAATAATTTCAAGTAATTTGCTTGTACGAGGAATATTCAAGCCACGTAAGTACAAATAAGAGGTCCGAAAGTACAAGTGTCCAATGAGCCCATCATTTCAGAGTTTTAATGTAAAGCCCATTAACTACTCATTTCAATAGGAATTATTTATATGGGCATCGGAACTTGGAAGATTTGACAGTGCTGGACCCGATGAAAGCTATTTGAATAGTTATGCTTACTACCTGTTGTCCGTACTATTCCTGGGCCTGGAGTTTTTTGGGCTGGGCTGAAATACTGACCCATAATCCAATTGTCCCAAAGCTCATCCTCAGGCTTCCAAAAGCAAATGAACAAGTCTTTATAAGTTTGTGTAATTATTTAGTGATCCGAAAGCAAAATAAATGCATGCTCCCCCTAATATGAATCGCCTCATGAATTTAATTAGCTGAATTCATTATTATGTGGGGGAGGGGAGGGAGTGAAGCATGCATTTATTGTGCTCTTAGAGTAATGAATAAATTTTTTTTTTGGCATAAGTTTATATTTCTCCACCTTGGTTTTCCTTAGCCAACGTGGGATTCAAGATACATCGTACAATATGTTTAGAGTATAAATTTAATACCACCGTATACTTTTTGGTGTGATGGTCACTCCATAAGTATAAGTGTTTATGAGGTGTGGAGGGCAAGGGTCAGATTCAAATTTTTAAGAGAGACTTTTACACACATATACATTTAAATTAGGTTAAAGTATAATTTTTATCTTCTATAAAAAAAAAAAAAAATCATAATTCACATTAATTAAGATATTATCCTCCAGGATTGAGGTCGGTTCAGCTTGTTTTGTGGAGCACAAATAGCTATTATTCTTGGTCTTATTACTCCACTAGGCAAGATGAGATAGGGCAGACAAAATTCATTTAACATTGTCCCCTCGTCAAGGTGGGAAAGCCCACGTGATGTAGGCAAGACTGGTCAGGTCAAATCTGGTGGAGGCATTTTACCTTCTCAAATTTTAAGATGGTCAAACTTGTTATACATTTTAAAAGGAGTGTTTTTGAAATTGTACATTTTGCAAATGGCCTAAATGCAAAAACACCATTTGGAGTTTGGATCAATAGCAAAAACACTCACTAAGGTTTAAATTATTCTTTATAACACCTTAAGGTTTCTATATTTGTCAAATTGACCTCTAAAATTAACTTATGTTAGCTTTTATGGAAAGAAAAATCATGTGAATATCATGCAACCAGTGGTACGAATTAATTGGTAAGTCTTCTAGATGTACTCATGTAACGGTTGCAGGATTTTTCTGTCCATAAAAGCTAATAGAAGTTTGTTCAAGGAGTTAATTTGGCAAAATATGAAAACTTTAAAGAGTTACAAGGAAGAATGATTAAAATCCTATGGAGGAGTGTTTTTGCAATTGAGCCAAACTCAACGGTGTTATTGCATTTTGGCCTTTTGCAAATCGTACACTACACAATTATGGGCGAATGAAATCATAAAGATCTGTTGGTAAAAATTTGAATGTTAACAACGGCATGTGCTGCTTTCAAATTTTTTGTTTTTTTATTGGTGATTGTTGGTGCAAATTGTACAACACAATTATGCGCTAATGAAATCATATGATTTGGGGCACATATATAGAGACTTTTAAATCTCGATTGGAATACACGTTTAAGGTTGACTAGACTTGAGACTTCCTCCCTAGGTTTTGCAAAATGTATATTTTTTTTTAGCTAGGATATTTTTTGAATATATGAATCAGAAGTAGTCTATAATATAGAGTTACTTCTTTTTCTTTGCAGCTATTGAATTTAGCCATTACTTTCTCTTGCTTGCTTGCAAAGTTAATCCTCAAAATTATGTTTTGATCCCTTTTGATTATTTTATCCTTAGATTTTTCCGTGGTGATGTGGTCCATTAACTTTACACGTTTTTGGAAATCTTCTTGTAGGACCCCTAATTTCTTATAGTTGTGTCAACTAATTAGCTTCATGTCGGTTATCCCCATTTCAGTATTTAATGCATTTTCAAAACTCTCTTTTTTGACATGAAAGAAAGGTGGTGTCACTGTTGTGTGTCTTTTCCATTTGCTACAGAGATGAAGTAACAATGGTTTGGGGGTTCTTTGCTGTGATTATGTGAATGTAGGCAATTAGGTCGGATAACGTTAAATCTCTTATTACTTTTCTCTTTTTTTATATATAGTTTATTTTTCTGTTCTTATTTCAATAGTTTGTTTGATTCAGTGAATCTCTTTAGGTGCACTTTCTGTATCTTAAATTTATCGAAAACCTTAGCTTGGAGTAATCCTATTTCATCCTTCAATTTTTGTTTAGTTTCTTTCCTAGTACTAATAGTTAGAAAAATTTATTTCTCAACATGCAAAAAAGAATCCAGGACACATATTAAGGTTTTTAAATATTTTTTTAAAAAGAAGATAATCTTGACTCCAATACTACAACAACAACAAGCAGTAGCTTAGGTTGATTATAGATTTTCAACGAATTAGCTAGGGTTGACCGTTTAAATTCTTTTCCTCCATTCTATTACATTTAAAATCATATTTTTTGCTACTTTCTTAATTGATAAGTTTTTGTGGATTTTCCCCTACTTTTTTAATTCTCTCAATTTGGATCATCTCACTTTTTCTTACCCAAATACTAATAGTAAGAAAATTTTATTTCTCAACAAAAAAGAATCCAGTACACATATTAAGTTAAGGTTCTTAAATATATATATATATATATATATATATATATATATATATATATTAAAAGAAGCTAATCTTGACTCCAATACAAGAAGAAGAAGAAGAAGCTTTAATTAGAAATTTTTAGGGTTGGTTATAGATTTTCAAAGATTTAACTAGGTCCATCACATAAATTCTTTTTCTTTATTCTATTACATTTAAAATCATATTCTTTGTTACTTTCTTAATTGATAAGTTTTTTGTGGATCTTCCTCTATTTTTTTTTTTTAATTCTCTCAATTTGGATTAGCTCACTTTTTTTAACTGATGTACTAATTGCTCTTTTCTAAATATGATTAAATCATCTCAAGCGATTCTGTTGTATCTTTTCATCAATATAAGCTACCTTTATCAATAAGCGGATTTTCATTCCAACTGTCAACCTCTACAGTATATAATTATTAATTAGGTACACATTATAGTGGGTTCGTAACACCACCCACATTTTACTCACATGTTACGGCTGCCATGCTTGATAATATAATAAGTTAATAACCAGTTAATGTATGCACTGATTCTTCTGAGGAGTGGACATTTTCTGAACTATATAGAGGCAGAAGATGAAAGATCCTTTCAATCAACATAAAGAAACATGGCCTTTTGTAGCTTTCTTATCTTGGTCCCCTAGCTATGTGTCTATCTGTATCTGTACCTTTGATTGGGTTGAATGAATGTTAAGGATAACTTGATATTAAGGTTGATTTTTTCAGATTCTTTCGTATATTCTTTGGGAAATGGTATCTGTCAGAGCATGGTTTCATACTCTGTGTAACAAATCTTTACATGTGCTGAATGGCTATCTAGTTGCTATCGTAAGGAAAAAAGGTTGTACCCAACCCAGTGGGGTTGGCCAAGTGGTTGGGCACTTGGCCTCAAAGTGGCTGTCTTGGGTTTGACTAGGAGCTCCGTAGTTCAAGTCCGGGCAACAGCACTTTGAAAAAACTCCATGGGCCAGCGATTTACCCCGCTATGGGCCCACCCGTCGTGAACAGTGATTAGTCTCTGGTTGAAAGTTTTGAGGAAACACTATGGGAAACCAAAAAAAAAAAAAAGGTCGTACCCGTGCACAAATTTTCACTTTTGAAAGAGTGCTTCATATATTATGGCAAACCACTTGATGCAACATTTCACCAAAAAAAGAAAAAGGTAATACAAGAATGCCCCTTGCATTTCAGGTGAGTTAAGAGGAACTGCTCATTCGTAGCCAGAAGCGTCATAATAAATGCTTTGACTTTTGAAGTGGCTATTGATTAGTATACGTAAGATAAATAATTGCATATTGATTTGTGTCATTTTGCCTTGTGACTCTTTTATACACATACCTTTCTATGTGCACTCTAAGTTTTACTAGTTTTTTCTTAGCATATGCACACCGATTGCTTCCTGCTACAATGGGGTGTAGCCAGAAGATCTAATGGCATTGGACCTCACGTTTATCAGTTTCTCATAAGAGCATTAACATTTCGAAATTTCAATTCTACTTTATTTTACCATCTCAAAAAGTCACTTTATCATTATACCATACTATTTTACAATACCTCCAGCATTCCAAAACTCTATTATTTTACCATTTTATTAAAATATTATTTTTTAAGTCCAGAAGCAAACATAAAAAACATTTTTTGGTTTGATTTTGCTCCGGTTTGTGCTCACTTCATCTCTCTCTCTCTCTCTCTCTCTCTCTCCTGTCTCACTTCTTTGTTACTTATCTGGGTTTGATTGTGCTCTGGTTTGTGCTCCGGTTGTGGATTGTGGGTCTGTGCTCCGGTTGTGGATCGTGGGTCGTGGATTGTGAATTCGTGATATGGGTTTTTGTTGGTTGTGATCTAGTGGGTTTTTGTTGGTTGTTGTGCTTCGGCGATGAGTTTTTGTTGGTTGTGCTCCGGCGGTGGGTTTTTGTTAGTTATGGGGGTCAGATTTGTGGGTTTGGCCGTGATCGATGGCGTCGCTGGGTAGTGATGGTGTTTGCGGTGCTGGGTTTTTTTGCTTGGGTTGCTGGCTAGCAATGGTGGTTCAGCGTTTGGCTACAGCGGTGGTTTGGTATTTGATCTGTGGTGCTGGGTTGGCTGTGCTATGGGTTGTAGTCTGGTGAACCTTCAGCGATGGAGAGATAGAGATGAGAGATGAGAGAGACAAAGATAAAATATTAATATTTTCTTTTGCAATTGTACTACAGTGCAATTCTACATGTAGAATTGCACTGTAGTAGTATTGAATTTTTTTTTGCAATACTTGGGTTTTGCATTCCTAGATGCTGAGCACTTTGGGGCTTGAAATGCCAAATTCTCCTTACATGGGTTGTAGTCTGGTGAACCTTCAGCGATGGAGAGACAAAGATGAGAGATGAGAGAGACAAAGATAAAATATTAATATTTTCTTTTGCAATAGTGCTACAGTGCAATTCTACATATAGAATTGCACTGTAGCAGTATTGAATATTTTTTTGCAATACTTGGGTTTTGCATTCCCAGATGCTGAGCACTTTGGGGCTTGAAATGTCAAATTCTCCTTAAATTTGGCATTTGCATTCTCCAGTGCTGATGCTCTAAACCTGTCCAAATAGGCATGGAGAAAACAAAGATCTTTTAGTATTATGATATTATTTTTTTTCCATTAACTGAATTGTAATTGTCGTATAAAATATTAGGTAACTTTTCTTTAAGGAATATAATGCAGTTGCAGCCTTGTGAAGATATCATAATGTCTGAATTTTACTACAGCGAAGACCTAACATTTGACTGTTTATTCATCTTCCTAACATTTGACTGTTTATTCATCTTCTATATTCAAACCAAACTGAAAAATATATAGTATTTATTAAGGGTTTAATGATGAATAAGAAAATAAAAGAAACACAAAGGAAAATTAAAAGGAGAAGTTAAACTGTTGAGACAAGTGATAATTTCTCAAGTAGACAAGTGATAATTTCTCAAGTATCAAAGTAAGTGGCCCTAAATTAGAACCTCGTTTTTACTGTACATTTTTTATTAAAAAGTTGAAAATACAAAATCAATTCTTCAACATTGTGCCTTCTCAAAAAAAAAAAAAAAAAAAAAAAAAATCTTCAACATTGTGATATGCTTTGTTGTCAAATAACAATGACAGGAAAAAGACTTGAAACCATGTTAATTGTTATACATGTAAACTATGAAGTATGAACTATCATCCGTGTCACAAAATTCCTTAAAACCATGATTTTTTTTATTTTTTGATGTAGACCTTCGCAGGTGGGGATGCATTACCAGCTTTTGCCACATCAGTGGAGTACTAAAAAACGATCTCAATACCATATGAGTAGAATTTTTACTTGGCTCTTTAATTACGACAATGACAACCTGGTGATAGTGCTTCCATGGTTTATTGTTTATTGCTTAATTGGCCTCGGAGAAGAGGTGGCACTCTCTATGTCAAATGAATTAAGCGGTGAAAAGGAAGAAGGTATCTCGTACATTCCATGCATGTTTCATCATTTTCATAGTGTATGAATCTCATACAATCGTAGATTGTGTAGCCAATAATATGCATATAACGAATACATAAGATATTTATTGGGAGAAAGGCTTTCCACGATAGCTTTTTGAGTACGTGGTAACCAGGAGAAAGGTCTTCAATGATAGCTTTCTGAGTATGTGGTAACCAAGACATCAATTAGTTTTTGGGCGTAGATGAATTTCAAATCTCTTATTCGACGATAATAAATCTTACTAGTTGAGCTAACTAGGACTTATTGAGTATGTGGTAATAATAATATATGTATGTATGTTTGTTGAAAATGGATTTGTGAGTATAGACTACGAAATATATTTTTCCATTCCTAAACAAATTTGATTATTTGTAAAGTTCCTATGCATACTTCCTTTCGCACACCCCTCATGTACATAATTAATATCTTATCTAATTGTCACGTTTGTTAAAATTTAATTTAAAATGGAAATTGCAGGTGAGAGGTGTGCTAAAGAAATGTGCATAGGAAGTACATAAATAATAATTTTATTTTCCATTTTTTTTAAAATTTAATGCAAGTTTCTTTAAAAAAAAACATTTAATTGTCTAATGCTATTATCTAGTTATACTTCTATAAGTGGTTTATGTGAAGCTAAAAAGTTTTATCCACCGAGACTAATCATCTATACGACAAAATGCTTAATTTAGGTGTGTTCTCCATCAGCTCATGCAAACTTTCAGTCTATTTTGCACAAAAAAATCTATTTTTTTTTATTTTACACACCAATTTTTACAAAACACCCACATCAGTCTATTTATTCTACAAATCTATTCAATAAAATATTCATTCTTTTACAATTTTTTATTATTTCCTCACTCACTACCTCTCTCTCTCACAAACCCAACACTTCCAAAAAATACTAAAATATTAAATGCATGAGCTACAGTAACCGTGTATATATGCATAGTTACCGTAGCACTTGTGCATTTATGCACAATTTTATACCCACTGATGTGGGTTTTTTTTTAGTAAAATGAACTACTTTTTGTATTTTGCAAGATTATGCATGATCTGATGCGATTGCTTCTTCGAAATTGGACTTTAGAAAAGTTTGAGATAAGATGATCCTATTCATTGATAGTAATTTGTCGGTTAGGATATATATCCTTGTCAGGAACTTAATTCTTCACCTGGTTAGAGATAAATAGGCTTTGATGGGAATACTAAAATTAATTAATGTGGCATGTTCTTGGCCCTGCGATTGAATGACTCTGATTCCTTTGAATAGAGTTTTCTGTCATATCATTCGACAAAGATGAGACTATTGAAAATTTTCGCAGCCATTGTCACCATGTGAATGTTAATATTTAGCTGAATTGTGGAGCTGTTTCATTTTATATATATATGGAACCACATACATTATTACAAATAAGCTAGGATTTCTCTTGTTATAAGGCACCGATTATGTGCATAAATATTATTATTATTAGATTCTTGTCAAGTCGGTCATGCGTCCATTACCAACTATAATATTGTCTTTAAAGCCAGCAAAACAATGTCATATCACATTTTGTTTTTGCGACAATTTTTAGATGTTAATAGACACAAGTTGAACTTGAGAAAAATAGTAAAATTTTAGGACTAAGGTTGTGTTTGGATAAAATTTTAGGACTAAAATAAACTTTGAAAATGAGAATGACAATTTACATGTACACAAACTTAAAGATATAAAATTTGGATAAATTGTCATTGTCATTTTTATCTCTTTAAGTTTGTGTAAATTGTCATTCTCATTTTCAAAGTTTATTTTAGTTCTAAAATTTTGTCTCTTCATTTTTTGTCTCTCTCTTTGTGTGTGTGTATATATATCTATATAACAACTAATATCCGAAACGTTTGACTTTTTGTTGACCGCGCCTCATTGCGCCACGTGGCTACATAAATGACTGACACATTTACATCTAAAAACACCAAAACAATGTCTTTTCGTTTGGGCAGTAGTTACAGGAAAAAAAAAAACACTTTTTAAAAATAGCAACAAATCAGCCAATAAGCCTTTTAAAAAATAAATTATAAAAAAAAAAAAGAGGAAATTTTAACAAATTACTATTTTAAAAGCCCACACCGTTTCAGTGGGTAACCACTTTATGTGTGTCTATATATATATATATATATATATATATATTTTCAACTTCTTATCAATTTTTTCTTCTCAGTAATGCCCCTTTTTACCCTACGAGAACATACTTGGTGAAACTTGAAGAGAGAACAGATCCTGCCGCTACCGTCAGCCACCAAACCGACTATCGGTAAAGATGACTTCTTTCGCTTTCCCTTTCAATTGTAGTGATCTGTTTTTTTTTTTAATCTCTTCTTTTCTGTTTTTTTATTGTTGTGTTTGGTTTTGGAGACACAACTTCAAAGCATAAAAGCCCTAGAACCATCCGTAAACCAAATACAATTTGTTTTTTATTTTCATTTTACTTTCCAATTTGTTTTATGTTTTCTATATTCCAAATTTTTTTTTTCAAGAAACAGAGGTATACAATTTTTTATTTATTTATTTTTGGTTAAACAGATTCGAGATTCTTGATCGGGCAAATAGGCATGCCCAACCCAACCCCCAGATGGATTTGCTCGAAGTCACCCTCAACCCAGATTTTTATGAGGTTTCTGAGGTGAATGGTTTAATTGCATATACAAACATAGATGATTTTGTAAGAATTGGAAATGGCGTTTTTTTTTTTTTTTTTTGGTCTTTGGAACTGTAACTATTGTATTGTTTGTTTCGACTATATTCTTAATTAGAGTCGGTTATTGTTGAAATTGTTATTTGACTATGTTTTGGAGGTATTATGGTATTCTATTATTGTTGAAATTCTAGGTAGTTCTTTTGACAGCAATGTAGTTCTTTGATTACATTATATGCACGGAATGGTTACAACAATAATGCATGATGTGGGTTTGATAAAATGTCTCAAAAATCTGCACTGCACACTGTTTTGAATAACTTTCTGCATTCTTTTTAAATAACTTTCTGTAAATCAATTTTCTGTTTCGTATGTCAAGTTCTATGAAAGGAGCAATGTGGGTTTGTTTGTGTTGGTTGAAAAATTCTGATTTTTTAGAGATAGTGACTGATTTCGTTTCGTTCATCAACTGATTAGTACCAAACTATTTCTCAGAATCTTTGCCACAGCAATATATTAGTAAAAAATTTGTAGTTTATTCCAAACCTTCATATGTAAGCCTTGAACTCATTTCTAAATATTACATGTATGTTGACATATTTTTATTTATTTATTTATTTGGTTCTGATGAGTTATTGTGCTTTCAGGTTTCTCAGAAATCACTCATAAGGCAACAGAATTCATCCTTCAGCTCTAGGGATTCCATTTCCTACACACTCTTAGACGCCATGGTCAGCATTCTTAAATCCAATTGGCAAAGCAGGATTTAAATCAGTAGATAAGCTCTTAGTGGCTTACAAACCTCAAAAGAGGAAGTTTGCATCGTTTGGTGACAATGCTTTGGGATATGAATGAGAAAAAAAAAAGGTTTGTTTATGGTTTTTCATTGTTTAAAATTTAGACCCATTAAAACTTATTGCTTGGTGTGTTCATGTATTTTAAAATCTGGTAATAAAAACTAAATATGGTTTAGATTTTTTTTGAACTAAGGTCTTTGGATTAGAGTTGATTTTGTTTTGGGTATTTGGGTTAGATTTTATTTTGTTTAGGATTATTGTTTTTTGGTAGAAGAGATTGAAACGGTGTTGCCTCGCAGCAAACTGTTCATCTTCTACTACGTAGAAATCTCCCTCCGAAGATACTCGCAGCCAATCACAGGTTCTTTACAAATACAATTTCTTTGTTTTCAGTCAACTAAAATATTTGAATGGCTAAAATAGATAGGAATAGGTCCAGTGGCTAAGGGTGGAGCAGTATCTGTTGATCAACTCCAGTCTTTGGGAGGGAATTCATGAGAGGCAGGCATTAAAAAGGGATTCAATCAGAGGTTATTTTGAAAGGAATTTTCTATCCGGTTCAGACTGGGTATTAATTCAAGGTTTAAGTATTTTTTAATAAATACTGTGTAAATGGAAAGTGTAGCAATTTAAAAATGAATATTTGATGTGAGATCCAATTTTGATGTATATTTGTGTTGTTAGTTAATTGCTCTCTTATTGCATTTAGTATTAGCATCTTTTTATGATTTCACTTCTACTTGAGGCGATTGTCAAAATTCATTAGTTGCAATCTCAAACGTGTGTAGTAGCTTATAGTTGTGTGACATATGAAGCTTTATTTTTTAATGATCATCTCTGATTACTTTGTACCTAACTTTAGGGTGAGAATTTCTTAAAATTTTTAAATTGTAATTGTGAAATGTAAACTGCACTTTGAAAGGGGTCATTATGCATGTTTAATATAGGTTTTTTGGTTATGTAATGGACTGTGTGTTGAGATTTACTTTTGTTATTGTTTGCTCTGTCTGGTTTGTACTGAGATTTAATTTTGTTGATTTTGGTTCTATGAATTAAACTCAAAAGACTTTGGTTTTGTGCCTCTTGATTTGCAAGCATTGTTAGAGTTTTGATCTCATGCTGGGTTAAAGTTATATGAAAAAATTATTGGATTAGCCGGTGTTCTTAAAAAGTTTTAGGATATTAAAAAAAAAACACTTCAATTGGGTTAAACAAAGTAAAGCTGATCGTGGGTGGAACCGAAGTTACTATTTTAGCATATGGTTAAATCCTCTTGGGCTGTTAGATTTTTGACCAATTACAATCAGTAATAGTTCAATCATAATGATTGATGCGTAGGTGTAGAGAAAAGTTCTAAACACCTAAAGATGGATAAAGAAGGCAAGATCAGCATCAAGCAATTTGCTTCCTTTTAATTTGCTGCTTCTACTTGATTTGTAAACAAGAGTTGGGATTGTCAAATGAGCTTCATCATCCCATTTTAGTTTTTGATTTACTCTCCTACCATATTTTTAGACATCTATGCATATAGTACATGATACAAATGAATAAAAACTATAAAGTCAGTGCTATTATTCAAATGATAATTGTTGGTGAATTCAAATGTATTATAACTACATTTTTCTACTGCATATTCTAGATACTTTATATTTTTTTGACAAAGATTGATACGAATGCATCTATTAGTCCAATATTTATACAATTCTTAGATACCAAATGATTATGTGATATCTTGACTCTTGGGACACAACATGCTAATTTGACTATCCTCAATTCAATTATGGTTGTATGATAACACTTTGTCCTGCTGTTTTTTTTTTTTTTTGCAGATTTGTATTAGTGAAATTGTTAGATATCCGCATGGAAGTACAATATCCAATCTGTCTATGTATTATTTTATGATTTTTAAATTTAATGTAAAAAAAAAAAATCACTTCCAAGCGATTTGAATTGCAAAAGATCATAATGATTTGTCTCTGTAATATTCCTTAAGAATGTTTATTTTTTTGGCAACATGTAAAACCCAAAAATCTGGGGCCTTGTATGTCCATGAAGAAGGTTATAAATTTTATTTCCAAGACATCATATATGCTTGCTTCTACGATAGATATGTCTGATTATAAACTCATTGAGAAGAAAGTTGTTTTATAATTGCCATCATTTGAGACTTTTTTTTAATAACTAAATTGATATCAATGTGTTCCTACTTTCTATTGAATCTTCTTGAGTTAAGATTTTTACTAATTACAGTAAATTAGGTGTTACAAAACAAAGGAGCTGAACTGTCAAAGAAGGAGCTGGAACTGTGGGCCACAACGACTTGGGCAATTTGGAATGCAAGAAACAAAGCGTACTTTGAGAAAGTTCAAACACAACCTAAAGTCATTTTGGATGTAGCACTAGCATTGCTGGTGACATATTAGATGCTCTCGGCCACTCAAGCAAACACATGATTATGGTGCAGAAGGGTCTTCGTTGTTTTGTTGGTTCAGAGGGAAGCCTTGTATGTTTTTTCTTCCTAATTTGTATGGCTAACGAACTAGCCTGGGCTGTGTGCCCAGGTATTTACCTTTGTATATGGTTTTTTACTTCTGAATAAAAGTCATTCTATCTGTTATCTCAAAAAAAAGAAAAAAAAAGTGTTACAAAACAAATTGGTTGAAACTTATAAATTACCTTAATTGCTATAACAGATATATGGTTGATAATTAAATAGACACGGACGCCATTCATTTTTTTATTCATACCAATGTGCTTATTGACTTAAGTAGTTAATGGAATTAAACGAAATTTAGGACTCTCTTTTAACTTTGAGAATTATACGCTCTGGGATGGGTTTAATTATTTGTTAGTGTTATTCTCTATTCGGATACAACAAAAGTGCTGAAATAGAAAAGATGATGTTTGATCACTCTGAAAATGCTGCAACTTTATTTCAATAATTGCATTGGGAAGAAATTAGTAAAACAATGCATTCAAAATTTTCCCGTGCATCGCACTGGTTAGCGACTAGTATATATATATATATATATTAAGAGGATTCAGAAAGTTAGTTACTGCATTTTTTCACTTCCAAAAATATTCCTAATTTAATTAATTCATCTTTATTCTTAAAAATAAGAAATGAGGTTAAAATCATAAATAGATAAAAATTAAAAGAAAAAAACCTTGCCACTACCCATGTTTGAAAGAAAATAACTACCCCTCCCAAAAAATAAGGAAAAGCTATCCCACGTTTTTAAAAAAAAGTGCCAGACTAAACTATCCAACATTTCTTTTTTAAACTATTACATTATCATCTTTTTTTGGATTTATTACATTATCAATTTTTTTTTTATTTTTTTTTATAACTATTACATTATCAATTTGGATTTGGATAAACACGCAAAAGCTTCTATTTGAAAAAGGAGTCCTATTCTCTTCGAAAAAAAAAATCTTATCTATTTTTTCAAATTGTGATGAAAGAAAAATTATGATACTAAATCCCAAAAAAAGGAGCCTTATCGCATGTGCGAAACGTATGTGATGAAGCTAGTATATATATATATATATATATTTAAGTTATGTGTGGTAACACTAAATATGATCAAAATTTTATTTAAAATAAAGATAGTAATAGGTTATCAAAATAAATAATGAAACTCATTTTCAAATTTCTTAAACTTTTGCTAATAAAATTGTAATATTAGAAGTATTTTTATTTTAACTTTGACAATAGAGTAAACTATGTTAATAATTTCAATATATGCATAATACATCACATGGTATAAGGAGAAACCAATATATATATATAAAGAAAAAAAAAGGGATAGGAAATTCACTTAACAAAACCACAATGCATAATGCAATTTTTATTATAGAGATTTTAATGTACTTATAGTGCAATAAGAACTCTTTTCTTAATGTAGTGTTAGCTAGGAGAGGACACTTGCTTAGCACAATCATAATGTGTATGACACAATTTTTATTATATAAATATGCTACATGTATTTGAAAAATATTTAGGAAATATGTAATATCTATCTATAAAAGAAAGACGATTCATAGAATTTGTCAAAAAAATGGAACATATATATATATATATATATTTATATAGAAGGTATCGAATTTGTCAAATAGAAAGTATGAACTATTAAGCATAATGTTTTTTTATAGAATGTTTCATTTTAATAATAACAACGGTTTTAATTTCTTTTAGATAACATAACATGTGACAAAAATAAATTATAATGATGATTTGTAATGCATGCAACTAATCATTAAAAAAAATCGTTTAAACCCCATACTGCTGGCATTAGCAACTTTGGAAAAGTCTATAATCTCAGCTAAGAAAAGTTGTTTACTTTGACATAATATGAAATATGGATCAATTCAACTGTATCGGTTCCATTGCCACCATAGTTATTCCATTAGCTGGACGTACAAACATCTGGCTAAATAAACGTAAATGTTTATACTTTATTCTATTGAGGGTGAAAATAACACTTATTTTTGTTCTAGACAAGCGTGATGG
The DNA here is from genome assembly GCA_019022515.1 of Quercus aquifolioides. Classification (NCBI taxonomy): domain Eukaryota; kingdom Viridiplantae; phylum Streptophyta; class Magnoliopsida; order Fagales; family Fagaceae; genus Quercus; species Quercus aquifolioides. The sequence continues at coordinate 103,081,527 of CM032327.1, forward strand.
ACAAGTAAAAAATGTTTTCAAAGATATATTATTATAAAATAACTCTATTTGGAGCATTTTAATTGTTGTTCTCGACTTGGCTACTATTATCAATTAAGTGTTGAGCATCAAAACCTGAACTTTCGAAAGCATAGTATACACGCACCAATTAGAGAAAGGAAATAAAATAAATGTAGCCGCATGTTATTTCAGTTGGTTAACATAACATAACATGATGACATTATTAATTAATAAAAGGACATAAGATCCATAAACCCCGTAGATTTACTTAATTTAAAGAGTAAATAATAGGAAGTCAAATTTTGATTCGAGTACAGTTGGGCAGCTGATTTTTTGCTTGAGAGAAATCCGCTATAAAAAATGAACCGTCGTCCCAATGGGAAAACAATTTAGCATGGCTCATTGTTGCCTTGTTGGTCACCATACAAATCACAGGCTAGCAGGTTCAAACACACATGCCAACAAAACTGTTCTATTAAACAAACCCACATGACAAACATAATTGTTCTATTTTGATTAACTACAATAATTAATGGTAGTAATACAATTAAGTAAGACCGTTCTGTATCATCCTAACAAGACACTGATTAGTTTTTTTATTTTTATTTTTTAGTCGCGTTAGATTAAGTAAGACGGTTCTATATCATTTTAACAAAATACTGATTAGTTTCATTTTTTATACTTGTGTCGGCTTTATGATGAATTTTGTGCAAATGGGATTTAATACCAAGTTTTTTATTCAATAATAAAAAAAATTTACAAATCAGACTAACCATACTAAAGATACAGTAATTAAGACATAAAAACAAGTTTAACAATTAAAAATGGAAAAAAAAAAAATTAAAAAAAAGGGTCTCACCGCCCATAACCCATCACACATCATTCTCTAGCAAACAAAGCTTTCGTAAGCTTCCACCATGTCATGACGGTGACAACCTCTCTGATTAAGGACCACTATAGACTATACTCTCTCTTTCTCTCTCATTTTAGTTTTCACAGTTTTTGTGGTGTCCACAGACACGCCATGAGTACCAGTTCTTGGTGCTCTCTACTCTGCCTTATCTCCTTATCTCCTTATTTTTTTAGTTCGGCAAACTGAGAAAAAGAATATAAAAGTTTTAATTGGTAGGCCATCGCTGTTCCCCTCATTAGACGGCCATTCTTCTTCGTTTTCATCAAATTTCCCAAACTTTATTACAAACATATTAATATCAAAGAAGATTCATCCATAAAAAGAAAAAAAAAAGAAAAAAAGGAAGGGAAAAAACATATGAAACTATATATGAAACAAGTTCAAAAGAAGAAAAGAAAAAGAAAAAACAAACTAATTTTATGACTAAAAACTATTGCTGATTAATTCTTGTTACAACTGAGAATCTATACCTATCAAACAGAAAACGGGTAGTGATTCTATTTTCACACCCAACACCAACTTCTTCCCTTTTTTTTTTTCTTTCTCATCTTTTTGCATCAGAAATACTTTTTTCCTGATACATAAAAGTTTCCACTTTGGTGAAGTCTGGATAAAATGATTGATAGACAGTTTTGCCCCGAATTCTGAAACGTCTCTTCAATCATCATCATCGGAGTTTTCTGGGTTCGGATACTCGTTTAAATCCGGCGGCTCCGAGGCACGACTAGACGGCTTTGATTGCGATGATGCATGGAGAGAAGTTTGTAGCGCGTCGACCCTAGCTCCAACTTCGGTGGCTTTCTTGCGTATAGAAGCCGCAGACATGTCTCGAACATCATCATCTTCTTCATGGAAAACTAAATCCGGGAAGTTAAGCCGAGCAGAAGGGCCACGGAGATAAAACACGGCGGTGTCATAAGCACGCGCCGCAGCAATAGGAGTGGTATAGGAACCAAGCCAAATTCTAGACCTCTTATTGGGTTCTCTAATCTCAGCCACCCACTTTCCCCACTTCCTCATCCTTATACCTCTATAGGGCTTCTCTTGCTGCTGTTGTTGCCTTTGCTTGCGCTTTTCCGTGCTTGTTGAAAAGTCTCCTTCCATCTTAGAATATTAACTATAACTATTACTAGGTAAACTATTTTTCTTTGTTACTATATATTCTGACCTAAAACGAAAACAAAACCCAGGAAGATTCTGTTTTCAGTTTTCGAAAGTTGCACTGCTAGACCTCCCATACCAGAAGCAATAATTGTGTATATATGTAGAGGGTGAATATATATATATATATATATATAGAGAGAGAGAGAGAGAGAGAGAGAGAGGGAAAGGCGCATTAGTTTTAGTTTCCTACTTGGCTGCTAGTCTGTCGTCTGGGTACGGCCGCCACGTTGATCTTCCTTAAAGAAAAATCCAAAATTGGCCGACACAATCCATCATCTCCCATCTCTCTCTCTTTATATAATAAGAATAGTACTATATATTGTTGCATGTTATATGATAAAACAGCACTGTATTACGTATGTATGTTATCAATATTCTATTAAAAAGAAAAAAAAAAAGAGAAAAACTATGCTATCACAATTGTTAAAATAGCTTACTATGAGTTGTGTAATAAAAAGTAATGTTAATGGTGTATTAATGTAAAAGTGATGTGGTTGTAATTATAATAGAAGATATTGAGTATTAATTATTATGAAAAAAGTTGTAAAAAATATAATGTTCTTCACATTCTTTTTTATAGTTCAATTAGGGATGAAAATTTATGGTCGAATTATGGGTGTCTCATCCCTACCTTGTTTCCTCTTTCGGGAGGGAAAACTTGCACAAGGTAGGTAGGGTTTAGGGCAAGTTAGAGATGTTTTACTAATCATAAGAACACAAATGAGATAAAGATGAAATATGAAAGAAAATGACATAATAGCACTAAAGGAGAATGAGAGACAATTATTTTGAAAATGATACTGAAATATGAAATATAGAAATGATTAAATTATATGCATAGATAATTTAAATGTATATAAAAGAAACTATGTATATATAAATTTGGGGCAGGGAGAGGTAATATGGTAGGGTGAGCAAAACATGTCTCCATCTCATCACCTCTTTGGAGCAAGGAAAATCTATATGAGACAAAGTGGAACAAGGACAAGGCAAGTCAAGTCAAGTGAGCGAGTTTCATCCCTAAATTCAAATATTAAGAGATAATAGATTTAAACTCTAAATATCTTCATTGAAAATACAAGGCTCTAGGTATGTTTGATGTTACTCATATGTTATTATACGATGCAACGATTCTAGAACACAACCAAAGTTATCTTTTTCACAAATTTGATGTAGTGAATTATAATTAGTTTTACTATACATTAATCATGATCTATTACAATTATAAATAATAAAAAAATTTGTTGTCATGAATTATTGAATATGTGGTGTATCTTTCGATGAGTCTGAAAGGGCATCTGCGAGTTAATTTGTATAGAGGGTTTGTGGGCATGTGAGGACCGACGTGGATGGTTACGCCTCCAGTACGCAAACACAAAATCCAAACCCCTTTGCCCTTGCTGCAAAGCTATTTGTCTATATAGGTTTGTCAAACTGTAATAACTAAATGTTAATTAATTAATTAATATAACGCTTTTGTGTAAGTGATAATGATGAGTTTGGTTTTGTGGACAAGTGGATGCAAATTTTTGTGAGAGAGAGGTCGGTGGTAGATGGATTGGGTTTTTGAGAATGACTTTCCGTCCACGCAATGAAGAACCCCAAGGTGGTGGAAATAGAAAAAGTAGCTATCTTTTTTTTTTTTTTTTTTTTTTTTTGAGAAGTAAGTAGGTATCTCTTTTGGTTCAAAGTTATTGAATGACTTTTATGGTTTCTTTCGTAATCAGTTTTTTAAATACAGTGTTGTGACTTGTGAGTGGTGAGTAGTGACTAAATTAACTTATGTCTGAAAATCATGTTTTAGTCGCCGACTAGAATAAACAATCATAATTTTTTTATTTTTAATTAATAGACTAAACAATGATTCTGGACATGTGGCAAGTGTGTAATGGTTTGGCGATAAGGTGTTTTAGAGTACCAGTTATATAGTTAGTGACTTTTTGACAACCTAAACATTCAACACAAAATTCACCGTCAAATGTATAAAATAAAAATAAAACTAAAGGATGACAAAAATTTCCCAGCCTATCTGCATCACTTTATCCCTTTATATTCCATGTTAATTTTTCTCAGTTTCAACGAGGTGATGGAGGCAAGGACGGGTTTTCCTCACTTGTCTTGAACATGTGTATATATGTATATATTATATTTAGCCTATCTTTTAACACTACATCTTATAATTTATTTTTTTAATATAATTTTGTTAGGATTTTTAGGCCTCAGTTTTATGAAATTACCAGTTTTAAGCCAAGTAATTAGTTAATTAAATTATGCTTGAGGCTTTGGTTAATGAAGACAACAACAATAATATGCAAAAGAAATAGTTGCGGCAATAAATGATGCATAATATAATTATACAGTGAAAACCAATAGTAGAATTATAAAAATACTAAGTGTCTGTTTAAAAACAACTTATCTATTTTTTTTTTTTTATTGAAAGTGTATTAAAATATACTTGCATCTTAAAAAATTTTAAGAAAGTGAAAAAATATGAGAAAATATAAACTTTTAAAAAGCTGTACATAAAAATAAAAAGCTAATGCTAAAAGCTATTCTCAAACACACTCTAAGGGAAAACCTTCCCAATGACTAGACAACTTACAAAGAATATATTTCACTACACCATAATGTTTGGACTTTTCAATTATATGAACCTCCTATTGAAGATATTATTTGATGTAGCAACTCTTAACATGGTGTTGGTACTACTATCAAGGTAGCTCTTTATTGATTGAGGTTGAGTTGAGAAAACATAAACTTCACTTTTGAAGCTTGACTGATCGAATGGTGTCCAAACTAGAGTCAAGATTGCTATAATATAATATGATTGATGTTATTAGCCGCAGTGTCATCGATTAATCACTATGAAATTAATATTATTTCAATTATTATTAATAAATATTTCAACCATTGTAAAATATATATATATATATATATATATGTGAAATTTTTTGTGTATATTAATAATAACATATTGACATTCCTCTTATTAAAATATGCAGCGAAATAGTAATAACACGTTTGTTTTTATTCTCTCTTCCTTATCCAGTTATCCTCTCCTCTCTCTTTCTCTTTTTCAAACTTCCATATCTAGAGTCTACACATAGTGTCGGCGGACCGTAAAAGAACTTAAGTTTTAGGTAGTATTGAATGTTATATTTATATAGGGCCGGTCATCCTTCACTTACTCATAGCAAATTTTTGCGGCGCTTTGATCGGACGGATAGGTGCTGTCGGATGATTAGTCACTATTAGTGTATCTACCTCTGCGGCAACTGGTAAATGATACTCCAATTAGTCCTATGCATGTCTGAAGTAGGACACACAAACTCTCTCTCTCTCTCTCTCTCTCTCTTTCTCTTTTTCTCTCACGAGTACTCTTACGGCATTAGTTAACCATCTATTTTATGAAAGTTTTGACACAATTTTTATGAAAAATGAAAAAAGTTGTCAAAACATTAATTACTTTTTTTCATTTTCCCATAAAAATTTTCTTTAAATGAATTATTAACCAATACTTTAAGGGTATTCGTTAGCATTTCCTTAAGGGCATCCGTTAACATTTTCTTTTTTTATTATAGAAAGTTGGGATAAGTTAATGAATGTTATAAGCGCATTAGTTTAAGAAATATTTTATGAGAAAAAACTAATTTTTTAAAATAATTTTTTTATATTTCTATAAAAATGGTATTAAAACTTTCATAAAATGATTTATTAATAAATTTCCTAATAACATTTGTTAATAAGAATCTTATGAATTTTACATCGAATTTATTGTAAAATAAATGCCTGATTTCATGATGATGACGTAGTTATTTAAACTTTGGTATACTTTCGCTTTCATGCATGTTCTGAATCTGATCATCATTTAAGCTTTTTTTAAAGGCTTATTCAAAGGTAGAAAAAAGATGTATAATTTGGAAACGAAAAGACGTGGAAGTTTGCCTAACTGTACTGTCCAACTTGGAGGTCAGTCGGCAGGACTAAATGTAATTAATAAATATGTATGGGTCAGTACACATAAGTCACTAAAAACTTGTTGCTTTGCAGTTTATCAACAAAGAAAAAAAAACTTGTTGCTTTGCAAACTTTGCGTCTGCCCGCAAAGCCCTGTCAGAGTCATACGCAAAAATCTCCAGCTGCTACAGAATTCTACTATATTCTATAATGGAATGGAAGCCGTAAAGGAAGTCATAATTTGACTCTAAAAAGACAAAATTTATATAAGCACATATGCTCGTGTGTGTGTGAATATATTGAGTAGTACTAAAAAAAATTCATTAAAAGGTATGGTAAATATTATTTTAATAGAAGACAATTTATAAAACGATAGTATATTAATTATATTTTGTTTATGTCTATTACGGAGTTTTTTTATGGATTAGTTACTTTTCGTTTTTTCTTTAATTCAAAATTTCACTTATGAATGAAAAGATTTTTAGTAGTTAGATGAAAACCAAGTACGATTTATGTAATTTTATATTATTATATAATTATCTCAAGATTTTGTTTCCCATTACACAAATTTGTATGAAATATAATAAATCATCGATTAAAGAAATTAGAGGTTGTATTAATTCTTTTAATTAATTATAATAATTATCTCATGCAATTAATATATGAAAGCATGAGGTGCTTTTCAAGGAGGAAAAAATGTGAAATCTTGTGACAAGAATCATGAGGATAATTGTCATAGTCTTACAAGTTCTCCATTTTCCGTCTTTTCTACACTATACTTGGTTTGGCGAAAGAGGAGAAGGAAATGGAAGGATTTCCATTGTTTGGTTGAGATTAATTGAAGTAAAAGAAAGGAAGATGAGATAATTTATTTTCAATTATGACCACATCATTTTCTTTCCTCCTGGATTCCAAATTGGTAGAAATGGGAGGAACGAGAGATGTTGAGGGCCAGACCAACCAATTTGTTATTTTCCTTTCTCTTTCCTCCTTACAAACCAAACAAAAGGAAAGAATTTTTCTTTCTCTTCTCTACCCTTTCCCCCCTCTTTCCTTTCCTTTCCTTTCTCTTCCTTTGTTTTTTTTCCAAACATAGTAATAGTGACATGTTCGGAGTCCTTTTGTATTGGCCCAACGATTTTAGTTATTCGATTATAATTTTAATTATTGAACTGCCTAGAAAGCATTTGAGATACTCAGTTCCTAAGATAGACTTATTAGACTCCTTCACAACTTTCTTTATGTCATTCTTGTACTAAAGATAATTAGTGAAGGAGAGGAGGATAGAACTTTCTTAAATTATTCATTACAAGTGGATGTCTTGTCTAATCTTTACCCTTTTCTTTTTGTTCTTTGAGTGTAATATCTTTTCCAGGCACAAACCAAGAGAGAAACACACACAGGAATAGGAACTTCAAAAAATGAAGAAGGAAAATTCAATCTCAATGACACTTATTCAACAACTAACAAGTAAGCACTGTTACTAGTCAGAAATTAGGTATTTCAATAACTAAATCCTTGTGATACATTACCCTTTTAATCCATAAAAAATGAAACCAAGAATTACCACCGACCTTCTCATATGAGACTGCTACTAATACATGCATTATAGACTTATATCCACATTCAAGACACCTCCGGTGGCTTCCTATATCATGGAATTGGACCCAAGTTAATAACATTTCAAGACACCAAATGTGATTTCCGACATTCAATGAACATAGTCTTCAGCTCCTAATCTTTTAATGAATCCCAAAATATTTGGTCAACAAACTATAGTGCAAGATGAACAATACCATTTACATCCACAATTAAGACAAATACACATGATATGATGAGAAATGCTAAATGCATATTTGGGGATTATGGGTTTGTAAATCCCACTATTTTCAATAATTTAATCATTGGGCCATTTCTAAAATATCGTAATAGACAGTGCCCCCACTACAATATGACGTGATGCACGCCATGATTGGTCTCAGGACCAAGTATAGAAGCAAGCCATCTTTTCAGAAATGGAACAGAGTAACTTGTGTGCTTGGAGTTTTGGCTGAATCATAGACCTCCTGACCCCAGGGAGCACAAGGTCGGAATTTCCCACTCGTGAAAAGGACTTTTGCAGGTCTGGGTCGCATTCACCTCTCCAGTGATCAAATCCTTCACCGTAGAACTCCATGAAATAGTTCAGCACAATCCAAGTTGAATACTGTAAATAGAATCCAATTTTTAGCGACAAATCGAGATTATAAACTTGCAAGTGGAGCTTTATAACATTATATATCAGAGATCCTACAGGAGTACATCCTGTATGTTTACAGCCTGTTGTTATAAAGATACAAAACAGGTCATTGCACTTCAAAAAAAGCTACAATACAGGCAAAATCCAACTAGTAATTTGTGCTGCCTAGTGTGATGATAAATTAAACCAATAGTTATAGTATGTTCATATGACAATAGAGTGTGGAGTTCGCTAATTTTATATTAGAAAATGAGATTACAAACCGATAAACTTTCATAAGAAAGTGAGAGATTGAGTTGAAAATTATACAAACATATCAATCTGGTAGTATTTGCATTAGTCTAAATGATATCTGAAGGCTGAAGCATTTCGGTCCAGTTCGGTCTATTTTTGTCAACTTCAGTCCAATTCTGTCTACTTCAGTCCCCTTAAGTCCATTTCAGTTCAGTTCGGTCCATTTCATTCCCCTTGGGTCCAATTCGGTGCCTTCAGTCTAGTTTGGTCTAATTAGACCTTAAATTTTTATTTTTGAGAAGAATTTGGGCCTTAAATTGAATCTTTTGTAGGTTTCTTTACATTTTTTTTTTTCTTAATTTTTTGTTGAAAAATATGAAATGGACCGCAATGGACCGAAGGGACATGCACAAATAAGACCAGTAATAGCAGTGGCAAGAGGAAAATGTAAAAGTGATGAAGTAGAAGATTGTAACGGAGGAAGGGAAAAGAGTTCAAGACTCGAGCTAGTACTTAAAAGTTTCATACTACAAATGAACACAAGATATTTGTTGACATGTTTCAAACTTGCTTTCTTTGCACCTGAGGCTAAGCCTAGGACCAATTATGACCTTCAGCACTATCTTACTAAGATTGTGGGTTCAAAATTCTGAACCAATAAGCTTGATCGAAATTATAGATAAATAATCATGTATATAACAATTTGGGAGGGTCAGAAAGTCCGAAGGTCTGCATCACATAATGAAGTTTCATCAAAGAACTACATGAGAAGTACCATCATGACAAAGTAATCTGTTTTATGCAAGTCATTTAAGATTATTGATGAAAAAAAGTAATCTGAAGAAGAATTAAGCTTTACTGCCTCCATACATGACATGTACTTTAGAGGGAACAATGACAATGGCTAATGTATTCTCTAAGGACCTGTTTGGATTGAGAGGGAGGGATGGAGGGAGAGTGGAGGAGAGTAGAGTAAAGTTGGTTGAAAATAGGCTAATTTTGGGCCAACTCTACCTCTACTCCCTCTCAATCCAAATGGACCATAAATGATTCAATTCCATGATAGAGTTTAGATTGCCTAAAGACTAGAGAATCAGTGTTCCAGAAAAGTCAAGTAAAATACTACTCATGCCCTCAGAACTCCAATAAAGTATTCAAAACATTATAAATGTTCACCAGATAAAGCATTGCATTTGCCTTGCCTTCCCACACACCCCCACCCCTGCATTTGGCTGGGGCTGGGGGCAGTACATAACTTTGTGTGTGTATGAGTGTACCTTAGCAGACCCAACCAGGTTTTAGTCAATTTCAGAGGCTTGAACATCTGTTACTAAAGACAAAACAGTATTCTAGTTTCATCTAAACCTTTTCCCCTACTATTTTTTAACATATAAATCTACAAATAATATTTGAACCTCACTATTAGTAATAGAAATGTAATAGTTTAAAGGTTTCAATTCCTAATATCTTGGTCTAAAACTCAACAAAGCCTTTATTACATATCTAGTTAAAGTTTTCTAGACAAATCTTCCTACAAAATGCAGCTTCAGCCACGCCCTCATGTTCTAGAAAATCGGTGGTCCTGTCTTCCCTCAAAATATTTTTATTACATGTAGCTTTTTTTCAAGCTTTACACCTGGCATTGATTTTTTTTCCCCTTTCATTTGTCCATTCTTCATCCTTGCATGATTACAATCACCAAAAACTAGTTATCTGGGAAGATTTACATAATATTTTTGTATTATTAATTTTACAAGAAAATTTTATTTTTGATCAATTGTATTTTATTTTTAGGCCCTAGTATTTAACTAGGTTTTTTGGTATTTTATTTAAAGCCAATATTATTTTTGTAATTCAATAAGTAGGTTTTCTTAGATCAGTTAGAAATTAGAATTATCTTTTAGTACACCAATATAAGAAAAATATTGCACTCCTATCAAAAAGGAGATTATTTTGATGAATAAAGTTTCAATTGAAATTGTCTCCATGGTCTGGTGCCAACCCTAGGTGCTGAGCTGACTCCTATTTGTTTTTCTTAGCTCGGCGCTGATGCAAAGCAAACTTGGATACTAACTCCTAGGTTTTATCTTTATTTTTCTATTCTTAATTTATATTGCTGTATCATTCTAGCTTGTCCTGCATCACAATCAAATCCTGTGTCACAATCAGAACAGAGTTTAAAAAAGTGAAGCAACAAACATCTTCTAATCAGCCTAGATAAGCCTCTTTTTTATTTTTGGCTGAATAGATATGCCTAATAGTATGCTTTACTCCCTATGGAAAATACAAATGCTAAGTTTGTTAATGTCAATTCTTGTGTAGACACATCTTAAACAAATGAGTTAACTTTCTGATACTGATTCAAATTTCAGGAAGTTGTAAACATGCATCATGAAATTTGTATTAACAACATACAAAAGCTGTACCAAGTCTCATTATTAATTATTTGCATAATTAATTAACACTAGCTCTGGAGGAGCATCTTTGCATAAATCAATACTAACACCTCAATTAGCAGATCTTCAGGCTTTAACTAATTAAATCTACACAAACAAAATAAACATACTTAAATGATTTGAATCAGACAAATTCCATATTTGCAGACCTGAAGTCCATGAGCATTAACCTTCCAGTGTTCTATGGTGAATATAAATAGTTTACGATGGGAAGAACAAATCTGGACCTTCAATGCAAACAGCCAAACCAATACATCCACAACTAGACATGCTTCATGCTACAAATGAATACATATGATGTTAGACATGTGTCAAACATGCTTGACTTGTGGACTTGAGGTACATCCTGATCATCTGATAGGAATTGCAAATAAATGGTTTATTATTTTTTTAAACTTCAAGAAAGATCAACTGAACACCAATAAAAGTAGCAAACATTGTTGTTAGTATTTGTTTCTTTAACTGGTGTGTTTATGATGAAGACTACGGAAAATACAGGGAAACGATTCCAATTAACTATATAATCATAATCCTGGCTTCAGGATAACTGGCACCAAGAGCAAAGTATTTTTTGATTGATAAGTCATACATGAACTCAATGGATATTAAACTTGCAACCATTGTTTTCAAACATAGGATCAGACCAATCAGTCCTGAGGTACAACTGTGACTGGGATCTATACTGGTCTGGTCCACATTCAAAAACTGGAAATACTTAAAACCAGTCAAAACTGGCATTTCAACCTCCAAAACTGGGGACTGGAACTGGTTTTTACCCTTATTTTAAAGTGTTTGACATCCGAAGACATCCCCCCAAAAGAGTAAACTAACATGTATTACTTCTTTTATTAAGGGAGTAATGGGCAAAGTAACAAACCCAACATTGAACGAAAGAGTGTTATGCCCAAATAGAAGTTAGCTCATGCATTCAATATTTGAAATTCTTAATGGAATGTGATATTTATAGAGTAAGAAGTATAATAATTTTTTTTATTTTTCCAATGCTACTAATTTAGCATTAAAATCTTTAGTTTTATTTTGTAACCTCTTTATAGTAGTAGAACTATAATAGTTTAGGGTTTCAATTCCTCACTATAGTGTAGAACTCAACAATACCTTCAATTCTACCAAGTTAAGGTCATCAAGACCACTTTCTACAAATGCAACCTCATATAGGGCTGCATCTTATAGAAATCACTGGCTTGGGCTTCCCTCAAAACCTTTCTGCTACATGCACTTTACATTCAATCTGTAGCATAGCCACCTAAGCACTAATTTCTTTTTCCTATTTACTTCTCCATTTTTTACCTTAATATGACTACAATCACCTTTAAGTAATAAAAAAAAAAAAACAATAGCAACAACATTCAAAACCAGCACATAATATTAGGACATCAAGACAGAACCGATCAAACCACAGTTTAAAAAAGTGAAGCAACAAATAATTCCTTATATCAGTAATCAACCTAGATATGCATAATTGTATGAAAACCTTACTTCCTATGGCAAAACAAGGCTAGTTAACATCACCTCTTCTGCAGAAAAATAGGAAACAAATAACTTGACAATAAACTAGACCGGAATAGAGTGCAGTATTGTACCAATTCTCATTATCAAATATCTATGAAAGTTCTAGCTTTTACTAAAACTGCACAAACAAAAGCAACATACATAGATTATGTGGGACAGAAAAATACCATTTCTCTAATCCTAATAACTTCAATCAGTGATGGGAATAACAGCTTTGCTCCTTCAAGTGCAAACAGCCAAACAAACATTCCAGTAGCACACATTGTGGTAATTTCTACAAAAATCCAGTATACTAACATGGAATCGCATCAGGGCGAACATGGAATCAGCAAGTATGCTTGGAAATTAAAAAGGAAAAAGGAAAAAAAAAAAAAAAAAAAGGCTTAGGGAGAACAAGAAATCAGCAAGTATATGGTATACCAGGGGGGAAAATCCTGAATTGAAAACATGCTTACTAAAAACTAGCATAATTGAAGGAGATGGCAAATAAAAATTAAATCTTCAAGCATTTTGCACTGTACCATAGGAATAAACTCCAACACAGCAAAGGCAGCAAATGAAGTACACAAAGATATTAAAGCAAAGCAGGTGACATGCAATATCCAAGAGGAACGAGCCACATCATGTGAAACGTCCTTCTTCAAATGCAATTTCACAATTCTGAGAGCTCCTTTGAAACTTCCCCAATTTCTCGCGAATAAGAAGCTTCAACTTTAAGCCTAGATAACTGGTAACAGTGATTTTCATTGACTTTAATACTTTTGCTACCTTCAGGATTTGTCTAACAAGTTCCATCTCTTCCTCTTTCCCTTCAAATCCTTTATAATGACAGGTAGTAAGGTGTGATGACAGACATTCAGGAACATCCAGTGGCTCCTCCAAGTAAGGGTTAGGTTCATTAATACTTAAACCAAACAAGTGTTTCCATTGAAATGCAAGTATTTGTAGCTTTGGAGCCCGAAAAAGCAAGAGACGTACTTCACGCCACGCATACCACTCAGATGAAATGCCACCAAATAATTTCAAGGAGGACAAATTATAAAATGTGGGACCATCTTCACGATTGAAATCATGGCAGAGGATCTGCACGACCACATAACAATCACAAATTTCACAAAGTCACAACTCACAACAATGTTATTTAGTATTTAGCAAATTAATTAATGATAGAGAGTTAGAACATGAAAAATATAGTGTGATCTTACCTGTGCGGTAATTGTGCTAAATTCCATGGAAATAACATTACAGAGTGGTCCCATGAAGTCCCGTACTCTCTTTGCATAATCTTCAATATCCATCAAAACACATTGCTCAAATTGAAGGACACATTCAACCACATTGGGGAGGTTTTCCACCACATTATCCCCATTCAAAGAACCTCTAAAATTAAAGTACTCGAGAGCCGGGGTGTTTATCTGGAATTTGTATGATGAAGACTGAACGTGCCAATGTAAACGTAATGTTTTAAGCGTAGGTACGAGTACAACGACATTGAGCTCGTCCCAATGTTCAAAATTTACATCATACATTGTGAGGGACAAAGTGAGGAGGACCGGGCAGGCATTGAGGAAGCGTAGGTACGCGTAAGTACTAGAATCCTGAGACATGGTAACACACAAGCAGGCGGAGGATTGAGAAGAATTGAAGTCATCAATATCAGAACCACTAATGTTGTAGAAAAATAGATACTACGGGGCAACTCCAAAGGTTGGTGAACATCAGTATATATGTAGAGATCGAGCTCTTGCAAATCACGCAGATTGGTGGCACGAAGCCATGTGTTAACATTGGAGGGAAGACAATTTTGATACCAATAAATGATCAATTTGCGTAGGGGCATGGGATTGGAAATGGCGTCTCGAACAGTCCAGATTCCAGAAACTATATCTGCAAAACTATAATTTCGATTCTGTGTAAGTTTTCTCTGGTCCAAGTGAAGAGCAGGGACGAGAGTCCAGAGAGGCCTCCACCTGCTCGACAAAATGCTTGTGGCGACACAGTCTCGGGTTGGGAGAAAGGAGAGGATGTGGGAGAGGAGAGAGTCTGGTAGGTCGCTAATAATGTCAGTGTTAGTAGCGAAGGCCTTTCGTCGAGCAGTTGAGAGGCGTTTTCTCTGTTTCTGATCTCTCCTTTTTGCTCTCTCATGTCTCTCAATTCTCTGCCACTGCTCCATTTTTTTGTTCAATATGTGTGTGGTTCGCTTTATGGGAATTTCGAGTGACTGAGTGAAGAAGGGTTTCAATTTTGGGCGGGTACAGAAGAGAAGACTGTACAGTAATGATTTGATTAACAAGAATGAAAAGGAGTCTCTAACTCTCCCTTAGCCCGGGGAAGGAGGGCAAGTGGAGGGTTTCACAACAAATTTTAAAGTTGTCATGAGTTTTAAATTTGAATTCACAACTTAAATAACATTTTTGTCTATTAATAACCGCCCTACAAATTTTTTATTTAAAATTTATTGTGAAAATATTATAAAAATATTATAGACGTAACATTTCTCAAATTAAGTGACCTAGTTTTAATTGGCAATCCAAAACCACTTTGGTCATAGCGGAAAGTTCAAAGTTAAGCAATTAAGCCATTAGCTTTTATCAGTTTTTTTTTTGTTTTTTTTTAATGGTTATTTATCGTTTTATTTTTTTTAATTGAATTCAATTGATAAAATCTTCTTTATTAATTATCTTTATTTTTTTTAGAGAGTTTCAACTTATAGATGATAGCTATTTATTATTAGACTAAGACACTAATTAATTTTTGATGTAAGTAGAGATTAAACCACGGATATCTTATTCAACCATTAAAGATTTTACCAATTGATCTAACTGAAACTCACTTATCTCAAATCCATTTGGCATTGCAATTTGCCATTGATATTTGATTTCGTAGGATTATTCATAAAGAGGATTCATTGACCTGGTCTTCCCTCAAAACCTTTCTACTACATGCAATCTACTTCGGTTTATATTGGTTTTGTTTGGTCCACTTGGTCTAATTTGATCTACTTCGGTCAATTTTTGACTAATTAGGTCATAAATTGATTCTTTTAATAGGTTGCCTTTTTTAGTTTTAGACATGTTTCAAACTTGCTTTCTTTGCTCCTGACCTTAAGCCTCGGACCAAAGATGACCTTCAGCACTATCTTGCTAAGATTGTGGGTTCAAAATTCTGAACTAATAAAACTTGATTGAAATTACAGATAAATAATCATGTATTTAACAATTTGGGAGTGCAAGAAAGTCCGAAGGCCTGCATCACATAATGAAACTACATCAAAAAGAACTACGTGAGAAGTATCATCATGATGAAGTAATCTAACCCCTGTTAACCCCTAACCTAATGTTTTATGCAAGTCATTTAAGATTATTGATGAACAAAGTCATCTGAAGAAGAATTAGGCTTTACCGTCCAATAGATGACACGTACTTTAGAGGGAAAAGCAACAATGGCTGATGTATTCTCTGAATCTCTAAATGATTCAATTCCGTGGTAGAGTTCAGACAGCCTAAAGGCCAGTGAATCAGACCACAGAAATGAAACTATAACCTGTTCCAGAAAAGTCAAGTAAAATACATAGTGCCCGTTTGGTTGGACTTTTAGAGCCCACTTTTACATGTTATGCGCATTTGCAAAATGCTGAGACAGTTTTTTGCGTTTGGCTCAGCCCAAAACGCAACTTTTTGGAAAAAGTTGCATTTTGGGCCAAGGCTAAAAACGCGCTGAGAACGCGCAAAATTTATGGAGCTCTGGAGGTCCATAAGCAAAAAGTTCATGCGCGTTGGAACTATCCGTTGGGCTGGTTAGTCAATTACCAAATTACCCTTGATAAACACTACAAACAAACACAACTATCTTTCTCTGTGCTGCTCTGCTACAGAACAAGCACAACAATCTTTCTCCGTGCTACAGAACAAACACTACAAACACAACAATCTTATTAATCAAATCATAACAAAAAAAAGAAAAAAAAGAAAAAAGAAGTGGACAGAAGACAGAAGACAGAAGCCATCTGGACTGCGTTGGGGACGAAGATGAGCAACGGCACGAAGATGAGAGCTCCCTGGAATGTTCTTGAATGAGGGAGAAAAAGAAAATTTTCTTAACGCAAAAAGAGTTTTGGAATCAAGTAAAAACAAAAAAAAAAAAAAAGAGAGAGAGAGAGCTGGAGAGAAAAAGAGAGAATGGAGCTCCCTGGAATGTTCTGATGAATGAAAGAGAAAAGGAAAATAAAAGAAGGGGGGTAGAGATAGTTGCCACGTGTGTGGAGGAGGAAAAACAAGAAAAAAAAGAAAAGAAAAGAAAAAGAAATGAAACGTAACTTATGGATGAAAGTGAATTGAAGAAAGGAAAAATAATATAAAAATAAAAAATCCTAATTGAGAAATGCTACCGTAATATTTTCACAATATTTTCATAATAAATTTTAATTTATAGATTGTTATTAGTTAATATTGGTTAGCAAAAAAATAATTTCAGTGGTGGGTTCAAATTAGAGTTAATAACAACTTTCCACATAAATTTTGTTGTGAAAATATTGTAAAAAATATTGTAAACGTAACACTTCTCATAATAAAGTTTACACTGTAAGTTGTTATTGGTTCTCATTTGAACCTACTAATGACATTATTATTTTTTTATCTACCATTAACAACTTGTTATATAGATTTTATTGTGAATTTTTTGTAAAAATGTTGTGTCCATAACTTGCATTAAGAGAGATAATTAAAACAAAGAATTCTCTTATATATATATATATATATATATATATATATATATATATATTGTCCTTTTTGGTAATTTACCCTTCAAACTGCCACTTTTAAGTACTAACCAAACGCTTAGCTTTTTTATTATGCACTTTTTAGCAGTTTTTACCAAACACTCAGCTTTTTGAAAAAGCACTTTTTCATTATGCACTTTTTGAAAACTCCACTTTTTTATTATGCACTTTTTCAAAAAGTTGAACCAAACTCACCCATAATCATGCTCTTAGAACTTCAATAAAGCGTGCGTTTGGATTGGGCGTTTTGCCCAATCCTTGCGTTCTGCGTTTTGTCTGTGAGTCTATGGATACTGTTCACAGACCACAAAAATTATCCAAACTCAGATTTTAATATAAATTTAGGTTTTACAGCACTATTTACATATTTAAAAATTATTTTGCCACAGTATTTTCAGCAATAAATTTTCAGTTTTCAGCAAATAAGCAATATCAAAACACATCAAAAGTATTCAAAACATTATTGGGGCTGGGGGCAGTACATAATTTTGTGTGTATTGAGTGTACTTTAAGTGTGCGTTTGCATAGTGGCTGCGTTGCGTTTGCGTGTGTTGCGTTTTTTTTTTGGCTGGTTCCATGGCACTGTTTATGGACAAGTCAAGTGATGAAAATGCGTGAATAATAATTTTCAGCAATAAAAAAATTTTTGCTAGTATTTTTAGCAATAAATTTTCAATTTTTAGCAAAATAAACCGTATTCAAATACACTCTAAACAGACAAAACGGTATTCTAGTTTCATCTAAACACTCTAAACCTTTTCTACCACTATTTTAGCATAAAAATCTACAAATAATATTTGAACGTCACTATTAGTAATAGAAATGTAACAAAGCTTTTAATCCCATCTAGTTAAGGCTATCTAGACAAATCTATTTACAAATTGCAGCTTCAGCCACGCCCTCATGTTCTAGAAAATCAGTGGTCCTGTCTTCCCTCAAAATATACATGTAGCTCCTTTTCAAGCTTTACACTTGGCATTGATTTTCTTTCCCCATTCATTTATCCACTCTTCATCCTTGCATGATTAAAATCACCAAAAACTAGTTATCTGGGCTGATTTACACAATAATTTAAGTAATTAAGAACAGAAATAGCAAAAACAATCAAGACCAGCGATTAATATTATGTCATCAAGACAAAACCAATCTGATGCGGAAGGTTCAAAGAGTTATTTATTATTATTTAGTATTATTTAATTTTACAAGAAAAATGAATTTTTTGGTCAAAATTGTATTTTTATTTTTAGGTCCTAGTATTTTATTAGGTTTATTATTATTTTATTTAAAGCCAACATTATTTTTGTAATTCAATAGGTAGGGTTTATTAGACCAATTAGAATTATGGTTTAGTACACAAATTTAAGCAAAATATTGTACTCCTACAAAAAGGAGATTATTTTGATTCAAAAAGTTTCAATTGAAATTGTCATCAAGGTTTGGTGCCAAGTGCCAACCTAGTTGCTAACTCCTAGTAATTTTTCTTTTGTGCGGGTGCGTTTCCGGATTTGGGTGCGAGTGCGAGTGCGGGACTCGGTAATTTTTTAAAAAGTAGGGTGCGGGTGCGGCGATTAAAAAATTATTAAAAATATTTTTATATAATGAATTTAATATTTTTTATATAAAAAATTCAAATAAAGGGGTAGAGCTTATTATTAAAAAACAATTATTTATGATTTGTTTTTAATAAAATCAATATTTTTGGTGATTGTAAACAAAAAACCACCTTCCAAGAAGGTTCCTTTGCTCCTTTTCCAATTCCCAAGCTCACCCACGTGAAACAATTGACTTTCTTACCTAATTAATTTATATTCTTTTGTTATAAAACTTTATTCTTCTTCCTCACCTCTTCTAAGTTCTAACCATTTCTTTGTCTTCTCATCTTTCCCCCCCCCCCCCCCCCTCTCACAAGGCCACATGAAGCAGAAGAATGGCGGCCAGCGGCCCATTTCGGTCGAAATCGGACCATATTGGCTAGAATTGGAGCAAATCGGACGCTAGACACCGCGTCGGGGCGAGTCCGGTGCGGGTGTGGCGGCCCTGGAGCCGCAATTATGCTTTCTAGGTTTTATCTTTATTTTCCTACTTCTTATTTTCCTATATGGCCTTTTTTTATTACTTCCTTTTCTTTTTCCCTTTTTTTTTTTTTTTTCCTGAATAGATATCCCTAGTAGTAGGCTTTACTCCCAATGGAAAATACAAATGCTAAGGCTAGTTAATGTCAATTCTTGTGCATACACATCTTAACAAATGAGTTCACTAAGCACCTTTCTGATATTGATTCAAATTTCAGGAAGTTGTAAACATGCATCATAGTTTTTGTGTTAACAACATACAAAAAGTGTACCAAGTCTCATTATTAATGATTTGCGTAATTTATTCACTCCAGCTTCAGAGGAGCACCTTTGCTTAAATCAAGACTAAGTCCTCAATCAGCTAATCTTCAAGCTTTTTTACTAATTAAATCTACACAAACAAAATAAACATACTTAAACAATTTGAAGCAGATGAATACCATATTTGCAGACCTGAAGTCCTTGAGCATTAACCTTGTAGAGTTTTATGGTGAAAAGAAATACTGTAGTTTGTGATGGGAAGAACAGATTTGGACCTTCAAAGCAAATAGCCAAACACATACATCCAGAACTAGACATGCTTCATACTACAAATGAATACATATGATGTTAGACGTATCAAACATGCTTGATTTGTGGACCTGTGGTTAACCTTGATCATCTGGTAGGAATTGCAAATAGATGGTCTTTTATTTTTTGAATCTTCAAGAATGTTCAAAGGTATGTATGGCATGATAAAACATCATCAACAGAAAAACTTCTATCACACATTTTCAACTGAACACCAATTGAAGTTGCCAACATTGTTGTTACTATTTGTTTCTTTAATTGGTGTGTTTATGATGAAGACTATGGAAAATACAGGGAAAAGATTCGAATTAACTATATGATCATAATCCTAGCTTCAGGATAATTGGGACCATTATGAGCGAAGTATTTTTTTGATTGATAAGTCATACACGAACTCAATGGATTTTAAACTCGCAATCAATCTTTTCAAAAACTGGATCAGACCAATCAGTCCTGAGGTACAACTGGGATCTATACAGGTCTGGTCCACATTCAAAAAATTGAAATACTTAAAACCGGTCAAAACTGGCAATTCAACCTCAAAAAAATCTCCAAAACTGGGAACCGGAACAGGTTTTACCCTTATTTTTTACTTGTTAAAAAGTTTTTGACATCCAAAGACATCTCCCAAAAAGAGTAATCTTATATGTGTTACTTCTTTTATTAAGGGAGTAATGGGCCAAGTAACAATCCCAACATTGAACGAAAGAATGTTATGCCCAAATAGAAGTCAGCTCATACGTTCAATATTTGAAATCTTCATGGAATGTGATATTTAAAGAGTAAGAAGTATAACAATCTCTTTTATTTTTCCAATGCTACTAATATAGCATTAACATCTTTAGTTTTATTTTGAAACCTCTTTATAGTAGTACAAATATAAAAGTTTAGGTTTCAATTCCTTACTGTAAAACTCAAGTTACTCAACAAAACCTCTAATTCAACCTAGTTAAGGTCATCAAGACCACTTTCTAAAAAATGCAACCTCGTATAGGGCTGCATCTTATAGAAATCACTGGCCTGGTCTTCCTTCAAAACCTTTCTGCTACATACACTTGCCACTCAATCTGTAACATAGTTAACTAAGCACTAATTTCTTTTTTCCTATTTATTTCTCCATTCTTTATCTTAATATGACTACAATCACCTTAGGAGCTAGATAAATGGTTTTTACATGAACTTTTAAGAAATCCAGAAAAAAAAAAAAAAAAAAGAGCAACAACATTCAAAACCAGCACATAATATCAGGACACCAAGACAGAACCATTCAAACCACTGTTTAAAAAAGTGAAGCATCAAATAATTCCTCTTATCAGTTATCAGCCTAGATATGCATAAATGTAAGATGAATAATTGTTCCAAACCTTTGCTTCTTATGGTAACCAAGTCTAGTTAACATTAATTCTTCTGCAGACAAATAGGAAATAAATAATGTGAGCATAAACTAGTCCTGAATAGATTGCATTATTGCACCAATTCTCATGATTAAATATCTACGAAATTTATAGCTTTTACTAACACTGCACAAACAAAAGTGACATGCATATATTAGGCGGACAGAAAAATACCATTTCTCTAATCCTGATTGCTACAATCAGTGATGGGAATAACAGCTTTGCTTCTTCAAGTGCAAACAGCCAAGCAAACATTCCAGTAGCACACATGGTGCTAATTTCTACAAAAATCCAATATATTAACACGGTATTGCATCAGGGAGAACATGGAATCACCAAGTATGTTTGGAAATTATTATAAAATAAATTTTTTAAAAAGCTCAGGGAGAACAAGAAATCAGTAAGTATATGCTAACCAGGGGGGAAAATCCTGAATTGAAAACATGCTTAACTGGCATAACTGAAGGAGATGGCAAATACAAATTAAATCTTCAAGCATTTTGCACTGTACCATAGGAATAAAGTCTGACATAGCAAAGGCAGCAAATGAATTACACAAAGATATTAAAGCAAAGCAGGTGACATGCAATATCCAAGAGGGACGAGATAAAATGCCACATCATGTGAAACGTCCTTCGTCAAATGCAATTTCACAATCCTGAGAGCTCCTTTGAAACTTCCTCAATTCCTTGCAAACACGAAGCTTCTTTGAGTCTAGATAACCGTTAACAGTAATTTTCATGGACTTTAATACTTTCGCTGCCTTCAGGATTTGTCTAACAAGTTCCATCTCTTCCTCTTTCCCATCAAATCCTTTATAATGACAGGTAGTAAGGTGTGATGACAGACATTCAGGAACATCCAGTGGCTCCTCCAAGCGTTTAGGTCTAAGATTTGAACCAAGCAAGTGTGCCTTTTCAAATGAAAGTGTTTGTAGCTTTGGAGCCCGATAAAGCAAGAGTCGCACTCCATCCCACACATACCACTCAGACGAAATGCCACCAAAAAATTTCAAGTAGGACAAATTATAAAATGTGGGACCATCTTCAAGATTAGAATCATAGCAGAGGATCTGCACGACCACATAACAATTACAAATTTCACAAAGTCGCAACTAACTTACAACAATATTATTTAGTATTTAGCGAGTTAATTAATGATAGAGAGTTATTAGAGCATGAAAATGTAGCGTGACCTGTGCGGTAATTGTGCTCAATTCCATGGAAATAACATTACAGAGTGGTCTCATGAAGTCCCATGATTTCTTCGCGTAATCTTCAATACTCAATGAAGTGCGTTGCTCAAATCGAAGTACACATTCGACCAAGTTGTGGAGGTTTTCTAACACATAATCCCCGTTCAAAAAACCTGTGAAATGAAAGTACTCAAGAGCCGGGGTGTTTATATGGAATTTGTAGGAAGGAGACCTAACTTGCCAATCTAAATATAATATTTTCAGCGTAGGCACGAGCACAGTGACACTGAACCCGTGCAAATGTTCCAAATTTATACCAAACAATGTGAGGGACAAATAGTGGAGGACCGGGCAGGCAGTGAGGAAGGTAGGGAGAGAGTCTTGGTTTGCAAATATAACACCTCTAAGTCCTAGAATCCTGAGACATGGGAACGCACAAGCAGGAGGAGGATTTAGATTAATATCACCTACAAATTCCAGAAACACTAGCTTTGTAGAGAAGTAGAGACTACGGGGCAACTCGAAAGGTGTCTTAAAAGAAGTCAATATTGAGAGAAAGAGCTGTTGCAAATCACGCAGATTGGTGGCACGGAGCCATGTGTCGACATAGAAGGGAAGACAACTGTGATGCCAACAAATGCCCAATTTGCGTAGGGGCGTGGGATTGGAAATGGCGTTTCGAAGAGTCCAGATTCTGAACACTATATCCACAAACCTCAACTTTTGATCCCCCTCCTCCTTATTTGTAAGTTCTCTCTGGTCCAAGCAAAGAATAGGGACGAGAGTCCAGATAGACCTCCACCTGTTCGACAAAATGCTTGTTGCGACGGAGTCTCGGATTGGGAGAAAAGAGAGGATGTGGGAGAGGAGAGAGTCCGGTAGGGTGCTAATAATGTCAGTGTCAGTGTTAGTCGTGAGGGCATTTTGTCGAGCAGATGAGAGGCATTTTCTCTGCGTCTGATCTCTCCTTGCTGCTCTCTCTGTTCTCTCAATTCTCTGCCTCTCTCTCCTCTGCTCCATTTGTTCAAGATTATTTATGTGTGTGTTTCACTTTGTGGAATTTTGAGTGACTGAGTGAAGCGTTCCAATACAGTGTCAGTAGTGATTTGATTAACAAGAATGAAAATGAGTCTCTGTGAATCTCTCTCTCTCTCTCATGCGAAGCTGCCGAGCCAGGTGGATTGAAAATTTAAGTGGCCTTCGGTTTTAATTGGCAATCCCAAAACGACGTTGGCCATAGTGGAAAGTTAAGCCATTTGGCCATTAGCTACTATTCATCTGGTTTTTTTCTTTTTTTTTTAATCTTTTTTTTAATATTTATTTATTGAATTCAATTGATTAAATCTCCTTTATTAATTATCTTCAATCCATTTGGTATTGCAGTTTGCCCTTGATATTACATTTCACTACAAGCTCTCATGGCTATTTCCTAATATTTCACTACAGGCTCTCATGGCTATTTGCTAATATTTCACTACAAGCTCTCGTGGCTATTTAGCAAATGACTATGACCCAATTGTGGCTGGGCAATCTTATTGCAGATGTCAGTCAAGTTCATGTCAAGTAGAATTGAATGTTATGAGATCTCTAGTGTCTCAAACGAGTAGCTAATGTGGCAGCTCATAATTGCTCATTGATGTATCTAGTTGAGTTTATACTTTATAGTAATAAAACTCATTTCTTTCATTAAAAAAGAAAAAGAAAAAGAAAAGATAATTCTTTTGCAATATAGAATTTTACTTGAAACACTTTTTAACATTTTAAGTGCTAGTTTGTTTACACTTTCCTCCGGCAAAAATGCTTTTTGAAACCAAACAAATAATATATGTGTTTGGTAAGACTATTAAAGGCTGTTTTTTTGTAAAACGCTACTTTTTGAAATATGAAACAACTGAACTTTAACACAACACGACTCTTTAGAGCATTTGCAAAAACCAATGCACGTTCATAAATATTACCGTCGAGAGGCTGTTTTCAATTACCAAATTGCCCAAACATTTTATTGAAAACCCAATTTTGCCCTTTGATAAATCAAGGAATAACACCTTTCTGTAGCTCACCTCACACTAGATTCCTCTCATCTCATCTTCAGAACAAGTCTTTCCGTGCTGCTGCAAGTAAAAGTCTCTCTTGCCTCATTCGTCGGCGATCTTCTTCCTCTTCTTCTTCTTTTTTCCTCATCTTCTTCTTCTACTTCTTCTTCTTCTTCTTCTTCTTCTTCTTCTCGTTTGTTTTTTTTTTTTTAATTTTATTTATGTCTATATCTGATCTGAGAAAACCACCAATAACCACTAATCTGCTACTAAAAACTACCAGGTACCACCAGAGATTCTAAAATATTTGTTGAAAAATTTTCAGATCTGTGCATGCTTTATTTGTTCTTGCTAATGATCTATTTGTTCTCTTTTGGGTATTGAAAAAATTTGTGGGTACATGCTTTGTATTTTTTTTTTCTTTTGTGGATATGGGGCTGTGTTTGCTTTTATAGAGAGCTATTAAAGCTGAGCGGTGGTGATGTTGATTTTGATTTGCATAAAGGTGTGTATGGGTGAGGGCATGGCTCATTGTGGAATGTGGACTTAATGACTCTGACTGGGTTTTTGTTTTTTGGATTAATGCCTTAAAATTAAGGTCTTTATTCTTTAACATTGAACTGCGGGGCTTAATTTTGTGAAGGTGTAGGGTAGGTAATGCAGTTTTGATGGCTAACCTTGGACTGTTAAAGAATAAAAAGAATACTATTATTAATATTGGGTATATGATTTTCACCTTATATTGATTAGAGGTAAGAAAATCCTAGTTGATAACTGCTGAAATATTGTTTTGCATGAGGTGCTTGTGTCATAAATTAACTTGCTAGTTGTCTCATTAGACAACAAACTCTTGGAAAAGGAGATCTGCATCATTGATTGTAAGGGGCATACTATATTTTCTAGGAAGGCTCATCTTTGTTGTGCTTTATACCTTTTTTCTTTATTATTTGTAGCTTAATTTATTCCTTGAAAGTTAATTATTCAAGTGCTGCTCATTTGCTATTTGATTAATACTATTAAAGGTTTATTCATTTGCTACTATGCAAGTATTTGACAAACTTTTTAACATTTTAACATTTTAAGTATTTGACAAAATTAAATGAATAAAGCTTTTAAAGTCCTGCATTTATAGAATATGAAGGGTTTGTTTTTGCAAGATTATTTTTGTCAACTTGTTTTATTATTCAGCTTATTTTTTGTTACTATTTATAGGTCTCACTGTACTTTTTGATACTGTTAATAGAATCATAGCTTCTACAGTACTATTTCAGCTAACTTTTATTTTTATCTACAATACTTTCAACAAAAAGTTTTTAGTTTCAGCAAAATAAACGGATCCCAAACAAATCCGAAAGGTAAATTATAGAAATTTTTCTTAAAAGCTCCAAATTTCAATTTTAAGGCCCTCTTAAAAGTTGACAGTTAAAACTCTTTAGCAAATGACTAAAAAAAAGACTCTTTAGCAAAATTATCAAACATTTGACAATTTCTACTAAAAGAACTTTAAGTCTCCTAAATAACTTTTCTGACAGTGCCAATGCACTGCTAAACACATACTTTTAATTTACTTTCCAATCTAAAACAAAATCTTCATTTCATTTCGTAAATTAATGTTGTAAGGTTTTTTTTTTTACTCTTTTAGAGATTGAAACCGAGGAAACTCCACCCTCCTAAGTATCGACGGAAAAAAAAAATAGATTTACTGGCTTGATTTTGGATAGAAAAACCATGAAGAAAAACTTTAAACGGAAAGCAACTTCTTGATATCATTGGACAGGTAACGCATAAAATGCTGACAATGCAACTGCAATCTCACCCATAAAAGGAGGACACCATCTAACTGGTTGGTAGTGCAGTCTCGGCTTTGAGGGAGAGTCATGAACCACCAAAAACTCCTGTAGCAGCTCCCTTGCGCCTGACATCACCTGTGAGAGGTCCCAAGAAGATTGATCCATCCTCACTCTGTTTCTCCTTTGCCAAAGACACCAAGCAACCATGGTGAAGAGTGCTGCAACAAAAGACGACAGATGCACCAACAACAACCCCATCAGATCAGCAATAGACCCCGACCCTTCTGATCTTCAGTTGTCAAATCTAGGATCTGAACTCCACACTTGCTGAAGCTGATCACGCCGGCACAGTGCACGTATAGTATAGTCGTATACCATCTTCCACAATCTCGGGTTGGGAGAAAGGAGAGGACGTGACAGAATTTTACGTAGGCCCCTTAAGGTTTTAGTCAAATTCAGAGGCACTACAAATCTATACATTTATAGTATGTCACATAGGCTATTTTCATCTACACATTTTCTGCAACTACTTTATCATTAACGTCTCTAGAATTTTTTTTTGCAACCCCTCATTATAGTAGTAGAAATATGATAGTCTAGGATTTCAATTCCTTAGTCTATAACTCAACAATGTCTTCAATTCCACCAAGTTAAATCATCAAGACCACTTTCAACAAAATGCCACTTCATGTAGGGATGCATCCTATAAAAAATCACTGCCCCAGTCTTCCCTCAAAACCTTTCTGCTACATGCACTTTCCATAGCCACTAGGCACTAATTTCCATTTTTCCATTTACTTCCTTATTCTTTATCTTAGCATGACTACAATCACCTTAGGAGCTAGTTTAGACATGAACTTTGTTTTTTAATCAGTATTTTTTACGTTAACTATTAAGTCATTAAGAAATAAATAGTAGCAACAACATACAAAACAAGCAGATGATATTATGAGATCAAGACAAAACCAATACAATCACTGTTTAAAAAAGTGAAGCAACAAAAAATTACTCTTATCTGCCTAGATATGCATAATTGTGGAAAACCTTTTCTTCTGCAGACAAATTGGAAACGACTAATGTGATTAAAACTACAAGCTTTACTCATTCAAATTTCACAGACTAAACAACACACCAAGACGAATGCAAAGAAACCAGTCAAAACATATACTAGTACAAAATTTATAGCTTATACTAACTCTGCTCAAACAAAAGTTACATAATTAAATTATGCGAGAGCGGAAAAATACCATTTCTGTATTCCCGATTGTAAATCAGGGATGGAAATTACAGCTTTGATCCAAGTGCAAACAGCCAAGATGCTAATTTCTACAAAAAAATCAATCTATTAAGACGGCACCGCATCATTGCTGCACATTAAGTTCTTCCACATTCAATCTCTTCCCATCAATCCCTACACATAATTGTTCTAATTCGTGCAAAAGAATCAATTGGCACATGCCTTGTATAAGTATAACCAACCAACCAACCAACCAACCACTAATAATACTCATCATCCTCCTCCTCCTCACTATCCCATAACAAATCCACCTCCCCATCCTCATCCTCCTCTTCCCCTTCATCAAAAGCCGAAATCCTCACCCCATTAATCTCCGTCCTCGCGCCAACAATCTCCTCCACAAGACTATCCAAACCACTCTCATTCCACCCCACATTCTCATCCAAGCTACTAACCGAAAACAACTCATCCTCCCTATCCAAAAACTCGCTCCCCGTCCTCTTCTCCTTCCTCAACAAATCCTTCTCTCCCACCTCCCCCTTCTCCACCCGAACCCACGGCAACCACAAATCCGCATGCCTCCCCAACGCCCTATCCCAATCACCAATAACCACAGTCCCCAAATTCGCCTCCCTCGCCCTCCTCAACATATCAGAAAAATCAGAATCATCAGATACCAAAAACAACCAATCAACCCCTCTACTCATCGAGTGCTGCATTTGCTTCTTCAATGCCCAATCCGCCGCTTGAGGCTTATCCTCAACGGTCTTAACGAACACGCCAGCTCTTCTCAGCTCCGAAGCTAAACCGTAACCGACTTTCGGCGTAACCAAATCCCTAGCCGCCTCGTTATACTTCTCGTTCCCATTTATAAACCTCTCCTTGAAACGCTGTCGTTTCTTCCCTTTCAAGGACCTCATTCGATTCAGCTTCTTCTGCCTCTCTCGCTCGTGGAGTTGCTTGAAGTGCTTCTTCAAGTCGAGATTGGTCTTGCATTTTCGACCGCACACTTTACAGATGTAAGGATCGGACGGTGTGATCAAGCCTTTGCGCTCGAAGAAATCGACTTCCTTGCGGTCTCGGCGTTGCTGTACGACCCACTGGGGCAGGTGGATGAAGGCGTGGCGGTTAGCGTAGGCTGACATGTCGATGACGTCACCGAACCGTTGAGCTAACCGTTTTAACGACATCGCCGCATTGTACGGCGGGCCTCGCGGGGGTTTGTTATCGAGGTCCCATAGGACCACTACTTTCTTCTGTTTCGGCGTGTAGACGCCTTGCTTGTTCTTCACCATGTCGATTTCGTAAACGGCGCCGTTTGGGGTCGGGGTCGAGGTCGAGGCCGCTGAGCATTTCGTTTGGAAACGGCGTGGTGAGAGTTTTGGATTGTTGTTGAGATTGATTGGGTAAGTGAGGAATGGTTTGTGGAGGAAAAGTAGTGAGGGGGAAATGGTGTTCATTGAATTGGCGAGAAGATTCATAGTTCATTTTATGATTTTTGAATTCTCTTTTTTGTGTTTGTGTGTTTCCAGTTTCTGATTTTTTTTTGCTCGGTCTATCGGAATCGGATATTCGGATTGTAGGATAAGGATCCGAAGGGTGTGGAATGTGGATATCATCCGGTTTGTATGTCAAACGGGTTCAGGTAAGGAAAGCCTGAGTAATGGGCTTGTGGGCTAATAATACTAGGATAGGTTCACTCTATATTAATCGCTCCTAAGGGTTGGTCGGATTGAGCCGGCCCGACCCATTTTTATTTGGCCTATTGGCTTGTTGGCTTCTTTATCAACCTAACCATTTGTATTGCCCAGTCTCTAGCATTGTCTTTGCCTAATTTAGGTAAGGAGAAAGTTTATTTCCAAACTGATTTAGAGGAATTTTGGTAATTGAAAAAGATCATCTATGTGTAGTTTTGATTATATAACATTTTTAATGAATTATGTGACTTATTTAAATAATACATATGGGTAGTTTTATAAATTGTCATATAAGGGGGATAAGCTTTCGAGTAATTGAGAAAGCCTAATGGGCTCGTTGGCTTCCTTATCAACCTAGCATTTCATATTGCATGGTCCCAACTCCCAAGCATTATCTTGGCCTAATTGTGGTAAGGAAAAAGTTTATTTCCAAACTGATTTAGAGGAATTTTTTCTTCAACCTATTATATGGCAGTTGAAAAAATCATCTATGTTAGTTCCTGTGGGGTCAAAGAATTCAGCAACCCCGGCCCATTTTATACTAGGCCCAAGGCCCACGCCGAAGAGGAAGGAATGTCCGAGGACGAACGAAGAAGGTCCACACTGCCAAGAAACATCGCCGAGAACAATCCTGTCCTCGGCCAACCGAGATCATAGAAGGGAGAGCGGCACGCCATCAAAGGCAACCTCCCAGAACATCCCAAAGAAAAGGACAAGTACAATGGGTCAGCCATAGGAGCATGGTGAAGGAGCAATTCAAGAAGGAGCTGTCACCTCCGCATTAAATGCCCACAACTAATGTTTTGACCGCATTGATAAGGAAATGACCCCTGAACAGTGCTGCCTTGGTTGTTGCAACCCACAGAAAATTTGGGAAGGCGGCTGATGGGACAGGCACTCGAGTAGTGACCTGCATGATCAAAAAATTGAAGGCCAAGATCAACTGAATGGGGATATATAATGTAAGAGATCCTCCAGAGAAAGGGGATCGGAAATTAGAAATGGAGAACACGGTAGCAATTTGTATCATCTCTGAAACCTTTGTAGCTAAGCACTGAAGAAATAATAAGAACTCCAAGCTCTTCAGAGGGGGGCCGAGGACAAAGTTTCATATTTTAGCCCACGTCTTTATTATTCAAATCAACTCATAACCATATTTAGTTGTTGCAACCTTCACTAAGGCCTAGTTCTTCAATCCACTCTTTATAAATTCATTGTATTGGGTTAGTTGGGTCTGAATCTACTCATCCAGTAGAAGTAGTGCTCAAATTCAGTCTCTACAATTGGCGCCGTCTGTGGGAAGAACTTGTGTGTTAGTAAGGGCAACAGTCAAGCATGGTAGGATCAGGCCCTTATTAAGCAGGCTCCCATTAGCCTGAACCGGCTAGATCCCAACAACAGGGTAACTTTGCCGACCCTGAGCGTGATCGAAATAAAGAGAACGGAAGGTTCTGAGAGGGAAGCGTGCACACCACTCAAACCAGCAGAAGTCACTCTCGTGCGGGCAGTCACATGCTCCAGAGAAAAAATAACAACCAGGCCCTGCAATCAGAAGAGGTTAGGAGTCACGTGACCCAGAGACAGGGTGATAAGCAGGCCATGCAGCGAGAGATAGACGACTTGAAGAGAAAGCTGCGCCATGCATAACGAAGGCAATCTCGATCTAGCAGTGACCTGCCCTCTGGCGATGAAAGTGACGATGACTATAGGCAAAGATCGAGAACTCCTCTAAGCGAGACCTTCTCCCACGAAGAAGAGCACTACCGGAGGCGTGAACATAAAAGCCCATCTCCTAGGGGCTTGGGATACGATGCCATGAGTAGAGCACTGGATCAACTCTCCAAGTCACCTTTCACACGCCATATAGAAGGGGCTACACTTCCTCGACGATTCCAGCAGCCAACCTTCACCATCTATAACGGCAAAACGGACCCCGTGGAGCATGTGAGCCAGTTTAACCAAAGGATGGCTATCCATTCTAAAAACAAGGCGCTGATGTGCAAGGTTTTCCCATCTAGCTTGGGACCAGTGGCGATGAGGTGCTTCAACGGCTTAAAGACGAACTCCATAGATTCGTATAGGCGGCTAACCCAAGCCTTTGGCTCCCGTTTCGTCACAAATAGCAGAGCTCCTCGGCCCGTGAGTGCGTTATTGTCTTTATCCATGCATGATGGAGAAACTCTAAAGGCCTACTCGGACAGATATTGGGAGATGTATAATGAAATGGACAGCAATTTTGATGATGTCGCCATTAGCACCTTCAAAAATGGTCTCCCAACCAGGCACGGCTTGAGGAAGTCTCTGATTGGCAAGTCTGCCACCAGTATGCGCCAACTGATGGATCGGATCGATAAGTACAAACGAGTAAAGGAAAACCAGTTGCAGGGCAAGGGAAAAGAGAAGGCTATCCCTCAAGAGAGGAGGCATTTCAGGTCGAACCGATATAACAGCAGCCTCCCGAGGAGAGATTTCGCACGGCAACCTGGAGCAACCAACACACAGACCGTCGGCACTGTGTTCCGAGAACCAGTACATCGAGTGTTGGAGAAAATTAGGAACGAGCCATACTTTAAATGGCCGAATAAGATAGCGGGAGAGTCCACGAGCCGCAACCAGAACTTTTATTGCCAATACCACCAGGACCACGGACATACCACGGAGAACTGCAAGAACCTCCGAAACTATCTGGACCAGATAGTCCGAGAAGGAAAGCTGAGGCACCTTCTGCATCATTCCAGTGGTCATCAAGGCTAGACCCATCAGGAACCCCAGAGAGATAATGCTCTAAGGCCACCCGTAGGGATGATCAATGTGATCTTGGCTACTCCGAGAAGAACAGGCACGCGCCCTTTACGAGTGTTATCTGTGGCTCAACTACCCAATGAGGAGTCCCAGCCAGAGCCGAAGAGGGCTAGAAGGAATTTTCACCCAATCTTGAGTTTTTCAGGAGAAGACAAGGTTGGAACCACCTAGCCCCATGACGATGCGCTGGTGATCACTCTCAGAATCGGGGACTACGATGTGAAAAGAGTGATGGTGGATGATGGCAGTGCGGCCGAGGTCATGTACACGGACCTCTGCAAGGGGCTGAGGTTGAAACCAGAAGACCTGACGCCCTATAACTCTCCCTTGATGAGCTTCGACGGGAAGCTTGTTATTCTAAAGGGCATGATCAGGCTACCCATCCAGACCGACTCGGAGATAGTGGAGGTTAACTTTATTGTGGTGGACACCTACTCTCCATATACAGCCATTGTCGGCAGGCCCTGGCTTCATACCTTGGGGGCTGTTGCCTCCTTATTGCATCAGAAGGTGAAATTCCCGTTAGGAGACCAGGTTATCGAAATCCGTGGTTGCCAATCCACGGCAAGGCAATGTATGGTGGTTGCCATTTCACATCGGCTCGACGCGGAGCCCTTGGCCACTATTGAAAAGAACTTATAACAATCAAAGGCCCCGGTGTCGTCTCTTGATGCGGCGGCCGAGGAGGCAAGATGCGAAGATCTAGAGAAGGTGGTCATTGGTGGTGACCCAGAGAAGTTCTTTCAGGTCAGAGCCTAGCTGCCTCTTCAGGAGAAGGAGGAGTTGATTGAGTTTCTCAAAAGAAATATTGACGTATTTGCATGGGATGCCTGTGATGCTCCAGGGATTGATCCAGCCTTCATCTGTCACGATCTCAATGTCAACCCGTCCGTCATCCCCAAGAAGCAACCACCCCAACGCCCATCAAGAGAGCACGCTGACGCGATTAGGGACGAAGTGAAGAAGTTTAAGCATGCAGGGGCTATCAAAGAGGTTTTTTACCTCGAATGGTTGTCCAACACCGTGGTGGTCAAGAAGAAAAGTAAAAAATGGCGGGTTTGTGTAGACTTCACAGACCTAAATAAGGCATGCCCAAAATACCTGTTCCCTATACCCCGGATAGACCAGCTAGTGGACGCAACTATAGGCCATCCTCGGATGAGCTTCTTAGATGCCTTTCAAGGCTACCATCAAATACCACTAGCCCTGGAGGATCAGGAGAAAACAGCCTTCGTGACACCTAGTGGGAACTACCATTACAAGGTAATGTCGTTCGGTCTGAAGAATGCGGGGTCCACTTATCAAAGGATAATGACCAGGATGTTCGAGCCGCTGTTGGGCAAG
This sequence comes from Quercus aquifolioides, assembly GCA_019022515.1. NCBI lineage: Eukaryota > Viridiplantae > Streptophyta > Magnoliopsida > Fagales > Fagaceae > Quercus > Quercus aquifolioides. The sequence continues at coordinate 103,114,931 of CM032327.1, forward strand.
TGCATCGAAATCTATGTTGATGATATGGTGGTGAAGAGCAAAGTGGAGGCCGAGCATTTAGGAGACCTCGGCAGCGCCTTCGATGTCTTAAGAAAGCACAAGTTGCGCCTAAATGCTTCCAAATGCTCATTTGGTGTGGGATCAGGCAAGTTTTTAGGTTACACGGTTACTCATAGAGGAATTGAGGTTAACCCTGACCAGATCAAGGCTATTAATGATTTAAAGCCACCGCAAAGCCCCAATGAGGTCCAAAACCTTACTGGAATGATCGCAGCTTTGAATCGATTCATTTCTAGGTCGGTGGATAGATGCAGACCCTTCTATCTCATGATCAACAAGTGGAAAGAATTTGAGTGGTCCAAGGACAGTATCGTGGCCTTCCAGCAACTCAAGGAGTATCTGTCCAAACCACCTATCATGTCCAGTCTTGAGGCCGTTGAAGTCCTATACGCATACATTGCTGTGGCCCCTCATGCTGTGAGCCTGGTGCTAATACGCGATGACAATGGCCTCCAAAAGCCAGTTTATTACGTGAGCAAGTCCCTACATGAAGCTGAAGTCCAATACTTACCCTTGGAGAAAGCCATACTAGCTGTGGTCCATGCCACACGAAAGCTTCCCCATTATTTCCAAGCCCACACAGTGGTTGTTCTAACCCAATTACCCCTGAAGTCTGTACTTCGGACTGCTGATTACATAGGAAGGGTTGCCATATGGAGCACGATTCTGGGGGCTTTCGACATCAAGTATATGCCTCGGACCTCTGTAAAGGGCTAGGTCCTGGCCGACTTGGTGGCCGAGTTTACTGAACCATCAGTAGAAGCAGTAGCAGAGCAGCGAAGCATCGGTGGAAAATCAGTTGGGGTAATCTCTAGGCCAGGACCCCCATGTTGGAAGGCGTACGTTAATGGCACGGCAAATTAAAGGGGGTTAGGAGTGGGGCTAGTCCTAGTATCCCCTGAGAAGGCTATCATAGAGAAATCCCTGAGACTTGGGTTCTCGGCCACGAATAACGAAGCCAAGTATGAGGCCTTGTTACAAGGGATGGCCATGGCGCAAAAAATGGGGGGAAAAGCAGTAGAGATGTTTTCAGACTCAAGATTGGTAGTAGGCCAAGTAAAGGGAGAGTTGGAAGCTAGAGATGCGAGGATGCAAGAGTACTTGAGCCAGGTCAAACGCTTGCGGTTAGACTTCGATCTTTTCAGCTTGTCACACGTCTCCAGGAGTGGAAACACCCATGCAGATTCATTGGCCACGCTTGCTACCTCCTCGGCAGGGGGTCTGCCTCGAATTATTCTTGTCAAGCATCTGGATAGAGCAAACGAGGTTACAAAAGGCATGGTTCATATCCGTCAAGTTAGAGTGAGTCTTAGCTGGATGGACCCTATAGTGAGATTCCTCAAAGATGATATTCTGCCTGAGGAGAAGTCAGAAGCTAAGAAAATACATCGAAACGCTTCTCGGTTCTGGTTGTCCGAGAACCACAAATTATATAAGTGCTCTTATTCTGGGCTTTATTTACTGTGTATACACCCTGAAGCATCAGAATTACTGCTTGAAGAGCTGCACGAAGGGATCTGTGGGAGTCACACAGGAGGAAGGTCTCTGGTGCACCGAGCCCTTACCTAGGGATATTAGTGGCCGGGGATGCAGAAGGAGGCCCAAGAATATGTTAAGAAATGTGACCAATGCTAAAGGTTCGCCCCAAACATTCATCAGCCAGGAGGGGTCCTCAACCCTTTGTCCAGTCCATGGCCATTTGCCCAGTGGGGCCTGGATATTGTTGGCCCTTTCCCCAAGGCGCCAGGAAATAAAAGATATTTGCTAGTTGGCACTTATTACTTCACCAAATGGGTCGAAACTGAGCCATTGGCCAACATCAGAGATGTGGACGCTAAGAAATTCATTTGCAGAAACATTGTTACGCGGTTCGAGGTCCCCCATACCCTCATTTCAGACAATGGACTCCAATTCGACAGCAAATCCTTCAGAAGATACTGTTGTGAACTGGGGATCACAAACAGGTACTCAACTCCAACCTATCCTCAGGAAAATGGACAGGCCGAGGCTGTCAACAAGGTCATAGTCAATGGGCTTAAGAAGAGACTAGACGACGCCAAGGGAAGATGGGTAGAAGAGCTACCACACATTTTGTGGACTTACCGAACTACGCCATGACGGTCAACGGGGGAGACACTTTTTGCCATGACCTATGGTGCCGAGGCTGTTATCCCTCTAGAGGCAAACTTCCCAACGCTGAGGACGAGCTCCTTCACTCCAAGCAGTAATGATAAACTACTAGGGAAAAGCCTAGACATGATCGATGAGCGAAGAGAAAAGGCAATGATCCAGTTGGCCTATTACCACCAGAAGCTCAAGCCGGGGTATGACTCCAATGTGAAGCTGAGACTGTTAGCCTCAAGGGACTTAGTGTTGAGGAAAGTTGTGGGTACGGCCGAGAACCCGTCCTGGGGAAAGCTGAGGCCCAATTGGGAAGGACCATACCGAATTACTTCAGTAGCAGGGATAGGTGCATACTACTTAGAAGACTTGGATGAAAAAGCTGTACCTCGTCCATGGAATGTAAATAATTTGAGGAGGTATTATTATTAATAAAAGCACTTTCTCTAATTTGAATTTTAAAGTCTATGATGATTAAAGGTCTTGTATTTTGGCAACCGTCTAAGTACTAGACAGAACCAAGGTCTTGCATGGTCTTCGGACTCAAGCCTATGGGAAAACTAGGTACTTCAAGAAGAATATAAGTGTTAGACAGAACTAAGGTCTTGCATGGTCCTCGGACTTAAGCCTGTGGGGAAACTAGTTACTTCAAGAAAAATCTAAGTACTAGACAGAACCAAGGTCTTGCATGGTCCTCGGACCCAAACCTATTGGGAAACTAGTTACTTCAAGAAAAATCTAAGTACTAGACATAACCAAGGTCTTGCATGGTCCTCGGACTCAAGCCTATGGGGAAACTAACTACATTCAAAAAAAAAAAAAAGTGAAGAGGCAAATCAGTTCATATGGGTATTTGTACCCCCAATTAAAAAGAACCGTGCAGGTTTTCCTGCCCATAAAGTCAGGAAAATCCCCACCGTTAGATTACCATCACACCGTTGAACGTGGGGAGCACAGAGCCGCCAAAATTTAATGAGGGAGCACTCCGTATATCGAAGTGCCAAGAATGTGCCTTGGACAGGTGAAAAGACTTTGGCACTGACGGAAGACAAGACTTGACAAGCCACGACAAAAGTCTGAGGAAATCAAAATCCTCCTCTCCGTCCGAGGATCTGGACAGCAGAATTTCGAGGGGCTATTGTGGGGTCAAAGAATTCGGCAACCCCAACCCATTTTATACTAGGCCCAAGGCCCACGCTAAGGAGGAAGGAATGTCCGAGGACGAATGAAGAAGGTCCACACTGCCAAGACACATCGCCGAGGACAATCCTGTCCTTGGCCAACCGAGATCATAGAAGGGAGAGCGGCACGCCATCAAAGGCAACCTCTCAGAACATCCCAAAGAAAAAAGGACAAGTACAATGGGTAAGCTATAGGAGTATGGTGAATGAGCAATTCAAGAAGGAGCTGTCACCTCCGCATTAAATGCCCACAATTAACGTTCTGACCACATTGATAAGGAAATGACCCCTGAACAGTGCTACCTTGGTTGTTGCAACCCATAGAAAGTTTGGGAAGGCAGTTGATGGGACAGACACTCGAGTAGTGACCTGTATGATCAACAAATGGAGGGCCAAGATCAATTGAATGGGGATATATAATATAAGAGATCCTCCAGAGAAAAGGGATCGGAAATTAGAAACGGAGAACACGATAGCAATTTGTATCATCTCTGAAACCTTTGTAGCTAAGCACTGAAGAAATAATAAGAACTCCAAGCTCTTCAGAGGGGGGCCGAGGACAAAGTTTCATATTTTAGCCCACATCTTTATTATTCAAATCAACTCATAACCATGTTTAGTTGTTACAACCCTCACTAAAGCCTAGTTCTTCAATCCACTCTCTATAAATTCATTGTATTGGGTTAGTTGGGTCTGAGTCCACTCATCCAATAGAAGTAGTGCTCAAACCCAGTCCCTACAGTTCCTTCACCATTTTATTCAATCAAACACTACCGTGAAATTAATCATGCATATTATTTTATATTTGAGGTTTAATTTTTGTTAGATATTATTGTTCTAGTTGTAGTTGGAATTTGGGTAAATCCTTAAATCGATTTGGGGATTTTTTGTTATAGTTGTATTTTTTTTTCCCCATTGATTATTAAAGGGTGGAATTGAGGACCCAAATTGAAGATTTGAATAATCAATTCATCAAAATAGCAACTAGTTAACAAATTATTAGAGATTATAAATTCTAGGGTTAGGGTTTATACTAAAATGGGGGATTTATTTTTTTTGGCCTTTATTACATTAAATTGAATTCTCAAGAATGTTATTCTAAAAAAAAAAAAAAAAACCTCAAGAATGTAATTGAGGGTTCCAATTAAAATTTTAAACTTCCAATAATGTATCAATTGTTATAATTCTTGTTCTTGTTACTTATATATTGAAAAAACAAGTTGGAGATCTATATTTTTTTTTCAATAAATTCATATTTAGAATAGGTACTTTAAACTCAAACTTGTGGACCAAATAGACCAAGATAATACAAAGGACCGAAATGAACCAAGTGGACCAAATAGGACCAAAACAAATCGAATGGATTGAAGTGGGCTAAAATGGACAGAATAACCTAAGTGGACCGAAATGGACTGCAAAGGACTGAATAGATTAGCTCGTCTAGTAAAGTCTATTAACATTGGATCAATAACAAGAATGATTATAATTATGTTGTGGCTTATTTTTAGTATATTTAATCCTACTTGTGATGTATATACGGTGTAGTAAAGGATGCAGTGGTGGTGGTTATGGAAGTTTTACATCCCACAGGACATGGAATATTGCTCTTGCCTATGGTGCCCAAGACATGGTACTGTTAATCATATCTTGAATCTGACTCTTATTATGATTCATAGTGCTGGGATGCAAACTCTGTGCAATTTGGTTCACTTGATAAGTTACTCTTTTCTTTCACATTCATTTGAAATATGCTTGCTGTATCATTTATTATTTGCACTAGCATAATTTAGGATCGATCCATATTGTTACAGTTTAATTATATTGATAATTCATTCATCACAATTTTATTCTTCCTCTAAAGCAATGAACATAAACTAAATAATAGACTTGTAACTTAACCATGATTTAGCTTTCACTAGGATTAAGCCTTAATGTTTCTGATATGATTTAGCTTTGACTTGAACACAACTGGTATGGTTTACTCTCACGTCACAAGCTCTGATTTTCCTTAGAAGTTAATGCATTGCAGACTTGCAGTTAACAATTTGATGACTATTCTGAACTGAGCCGCCAGCATAAACTGTCCCTTAAGGTAACTCAAAAATTATTAAAAATATATGTTTAACTTTCGCATGGGATAGTGTTATTGGATAATTTTATAATGATATATTTGCTTGACTTATGGTTCAATCTTAATACTGTACTCAGGACCTGACCTATTTGACAATAATTAAGTTCACGTTCGTGACAATTCTAACTCATATTTATTTGGTCAGAATGTTCCTTACTCGTGCCTATTTTTGTTTGTTCAGAATATTCATTTCCAAACCTGTCTATTAATATGTGCGGACTGAGAGTCTTAAGACACGTAAATCAGGTTTTATTTAATTTGATTGGGATCCAAAATTGGTGGAGCCAGAAAGCATGGAAATTTTTTTAGGCCATAATTTATAGAACTTGAGAGGATTTTGTTTCAATGGATTAAGATATGGACCTTATAAGTTATATATATATATATGAAATGTGAACCGTGTGCGAGACTGTCATGCATTCCACTAGAGCCATGAGTCACTGCTATTGCCTCTTGGAGACCAGAACCTTTGTTTATTGAACAACTTGAAGGTTGTTTAACATAAAAAGAAGTATAATGTTATGGAGGAGAGCTGTTCTCTTGCCATGAATTAATGCATAGTTTGCAACTTTGAAAGTGCAATTGAAAGAAGGTATAGAGGAAACATACAGGAAAAATGGCATGATAAATGATGCCAAAGAAGGTAAGACCAAACTTTCATCAAAACAGAAAATTTTAGCAGTTTATTAATTTTTTTTTTTATTTAAATAACGACTCTATTTGTATTTCTTGAAATAGTTTTTTAAATTTCTTTAAACTTTAATCATAGACTTTCACTTAGACTAATAGCAAACTATGTTAATAATTTCACTTAGACTAATAGTTCGGGCTAGTGACATAGCAACTCGGATTAGTGACATGTTAGGTCAACAAGGGCGCAAAAAGCCCCATCGTTGAGCCTCGACAAATAGAGGCATCTCTTTCTCCATATGGAAGTTCTTTCATACTTACCTACCCTCATTGAAGTTCAGTGTACAATTGAACTAAGGGGGTGAATTAAATGGGATAATCACCAAAGCAGGTATGAAAAATAAACTTAGAATTACATCTTTTTTCTTCTCTCTACATAAAGTCTCTTAAAATTTTATTTTTGAGGGGAAAAGTCTCTTTACTTACTTAAGTATATTGGAGAATTTCCCTCCTACCCAATGCGACTAGACTCCCTCCTTATAATATGTCATATGACAAAAGTACATCATACGATATATAATGCTTACTTTAAGTTATATAATGTAAACACAACGTGCGACACCATGTTTATTATTAATGTAATAAATTGTTGTAAATGATTACAATATAAAATAAAAAATTATTTATAAATTTCTAAAGCTTTTGGTGTTAAGATTTTTAATTGGGCAGTATTTTAAATTTCTTGAAAACTTTTGGCTATAGGCTTTCACATTTTTTTTAAGTAAACAGTAATACTTATTAGAACACACAGAAAATAGTAATACTAGTATTTTAAACCAAGTTTATAATACATTACAAAATCAAAGTACAACTACAAAAATGCCTAACTTTTGTAATTGTCCACATAAAATTGAATGAAAAAATTAAGAGAGTGTCCATTTGGCACAACCACAATGAGTAGAATGCAACTTTTTCTAGTCTTTATTTGGTTATTAGTACTCACTCAAAAATAATAAATAAATTTGTTCCAAAAATTTTAAATAAATTAAGTATTGAAATGTCATCAGTCATAGGACTGTCCACGAGTCGGTTTTGGCCTCAACCCAGACTCGACCCGCTCAAGTCGGGTGGAACAAAAGCACTCCCGCAACCGACCACCATGGGTTGAGTTGGCCGGGCTCAGGGGAGCAAACGGTTGGTTCGGTTGAGTCCGATGATGAGCAACGACAGGCGGAGGAGAAGTTATATCTTCACCGATCTGAGTTGAAGGCGTTGGATCTAACGGAATATCGCCGGATTCAAGTAGATTGAAGCCTAATCTAGCCAGATTTGAGCAAATTTGACGAAGGTGGAGAGTAGATTTTGGCCGGATTTGAGTGAATCTGAGCAAATACCATCGGATTTGAGCGAATGAATACCAAGGGTGGTCGAGTCCGGTCGGTTTAACCAAGTTTCCAGGTTGCTTGGACAGCCCTAATCAGTCATGTGTGAATTTGCATTGTATTCAATTATATAAGAAAATAAATAAATTTACTTGCCATAATAAAAATTTATAGGCAAAAAATTCAAAACTGACCCTTTAACTTTCAGCTTTTTTCATTTCAGTCATCTAATTTTCAATTTTGTCATTTCAGTCCTCTAACTTTCAATTTTTGTCAATGCAGGATTTCGTTAGAGCTCAGTTAGGGGCTGCCGTTAAGGATACTAAAACGACGCCGTTTTGCCTTTTTTTTTTTTTTTTTTTTAAATTTTAAAATTAAAAGAAAATAAGAAAAATCTGTAAAAAGATAAAAAAAAAAAAAAAAAAAATTTAGGGGAACGATGTCGTCATTCCCCTTACCTGAAATAAAAAACAGTACCGTATGATTCCAAAAACCATAGGATTTGTTCCTTCACTTTCTTTCTTTTTTTTTTCTTTTTTTTTTTTGGGATAATTACAGATTACCCACTTGTGGTTTAACCCGAATTTTACTTACCTACTCGTGGTTTCATTTTTGACACTTTACCCACATGTGCTTCCCTCCGTTACTACTCCGTAACCCACCTCTCTTTCAGCCATTACTCTAACACATTTTTTATAAAAAACAAAACCCAAAACAGATCAAACACTCCTCTCTCTCCCAAATGTTGTGTGGAGTTTGATTTGATTGATTCTTCACTCAATGAATATGCTTTTTCTTTTTCAATTTATGTCTTACACGTTTAAACACACAAACCCAGCAGATCCACCACAACATACCCAACGTCGGCAACAACGAGATCTAAACCTAGCCAAAAACTCAAATCCAAACACACAAACCACTGTGAAAAATGGGATTTGAGGGAGCAATTCCAAATAGTTCCTACATTAACACACACCACCAATTTTCAAATACAGCATCAACAAGAATTTAAAAAAAAATGATACAAATTACATAGAGCACAAATAAAATAAAATAAAAACAGACCTTATAGAGCGCTTTAAGGTTGTGCGGAGGCAGATCTGAGTGGGTTTGATTGTGAAACAGAGTACACGTGGGGTTTGATTGTGCAGGGCCTCCACACCACTGTTTGGAGCTCCACGCACTCCTTATGTCCCTCCTAGGTGGTAGATCAAACAGTGAGTTTGAGAGTTAGGTTCGAAAAGATCGGGTAGAGAAGTGGAGAGATGGTGGTGGCTGGGGTTTGCTGCGAAGGAGCTTGGAAGCTTCAATTCTTTTAGATTCCGAAAGATCGAAGAGAGAGGGAGGTGTTTAGGCTGAGATCGGGTTAAGATAGAGATTCCGGTGAGAAGGAGGTTTGAGCTTGAGAACCACCATCTGAGGTGGTGTTGGAGCAGCGGAGATGAGCTGTGAGTGGTCGGCCATGGCTAGGTTTGGGGTTTAGAGAGAGATTGTTGAAGAAGAACAGGTGTGAGTGGTCGGCCATTGATTTTTTTTTTCTTTGAACAAATTAGTAACCATTTTGGTGAAAGAGAGACAACAAGACAAATATATATTTGTGGATTTTGATTTGAGTTTGATTTTTTTGGGACTATGTTCTTCATGTTCAAGATTTGTGTGAATTGAGAGAGAGGTCAATACCACTTTTTGATCTTGTTTCTCTTATATTTTTAGTTTTATTTTGATAGATCTGTGGTTTGTACTTTGATGGTATTGCTTGATTTAATTTGTATTAGTCTTCTGGGTGCATGTTCTTCATGTTTGTGAATTGTGAGAAACTAATATTATATTTTAATCTTGTTTTTCTTTTGTTTTTCTTGTTCTTGTTTTGGGAGGAGAGAGACATAAACGGAAGTAACCTCAGGTGGGTAAAGTGTCAAAAATGAAACCACGGGTGGGTAAGTTAAATTCGGGCTAAACCACATATGGGCAATCTATAATTATCTTCTTCTTTTTTTCTTTCTTTTTTACTCTTGGAACCTGATTTGGGATTAGGATTTTAGGGTTTCTTCGTTGATTTTCGATTTCACCATTGAAGGCAAAGAAATCAAATCCATCACAGTTCAACATAGCTACAAATCTCAATGGGGAAGAACAAGCTCCTAACACCAAAAGCGGCTAGATCCAGTGTTTATTGTGCCAGAAATTGACGGATTTAAGTGAAAGAGGGGCCGAAATCTAGAAAAAGGGGCCGAAATTTGGAAAAAAGTGGCCGGAATAAGGAAAAAAAATGACCGAAATCTGGAAAAATGGCCGGAATTTGGAAAAAATGGCCGGATATTGAATGGACTTCGGTTTAGGTCGGGTTTCACAGGTTTTGAACTGAAAAATCGATAACTGACCCGCTGGGTGTCGAGTTAGCAAAGTCAGAAATCGCATCCGACCGCCAGAGTCGTCGGATTGGGTGGCGGCGAGTCGGACGGCAACGGGTTGAATGGGTTGGGCGGGTCACCGGTTTGCCTGGACACCCCTAGTCGCGACGAGAACGGTTTCAAGTGCCATTGTATGAGTGAGAGCCACCAGTGTCAGATGGAGGTTTTCGGCCAAAACGCAACCCGAATCGTCGAAGGATACTCCAAAGAATTCAAACGCACTTTCTTGGACCACATGAAGTGTAGCCACCGGTTCAGTCGCATTGCCGCCACCGTCGTTTGCAACGAGTACATCAACGATCTCCACCACGTCCACATGAACTCGATGTCGACGTTCCCCTTCACTTCTTTGTTTTGATTTCAGGGGAATGGGGAAATGTTTTTGTAAGGTTGAATTTAATCAACCATCTAATTGGCTTTATTCCGTGACCAATTTGCTTGTAATTTAGCACTTAGTAACCCTGTATTTAGGTGGGAAAATTGTAAGGGTAGTGTGTGAGAAGATGTGAAAAAAAGCTCAAGAATGTGCAAGAAAAACAGAGGTTCGCGGCTAGGGCTCGCGGGTGGATCGCGACTGGCAAGCCGCCAAAAGCTGGCACGTGAGAGGCACACTGGGAAGCTGAAGGGTCGCGCCAGCTGTCACGCTACAGGACAAAAGTCCCAGGCTGGCCAGGCCGTTACGTCGCGACTTGAACTCGCGACTTGGACAAGCCGCGAGACCAAGTCGCCAAATTGCCCTGTTTGGCAAAAACTGACGTTTTGCATTCCCTTCTCACCCTACTATATATACATCTTTATACCCATCATATTGAGAGAGCTTCCAGAGAGAATTTTGTGAGAGAAAACCCTAGAGCAAAACAAGATTACGTCATTCCCAATCTTCGTATAAGAAACTCTACAAATTCCTCTACTCTCTTCCTCTCCATTGTCATGCCCTTGAGAGGCCTTTAGCCAAATCCTTATCTCACCACACCCACGTCTGTGAGAAGGTCTATTTGGTACTGTTGGGAAGCAGTTTGGAAGGAACCAATATACATTAGTTGATGCTATGGTCAAGTAGCGGAATCCGGGAAGCTAAAGAAGAAATAGGTTCGGCGTAACCTCGTTGGAGCAAGAAGCTTGGAGGGCTTAGGTACTTGGGTAGATTAGGCTTGGAGGGTCTTCTGCTGTTCATGTATCCCAACTATATTCTTTAGTGGATTTTATCACCGCTTGGAGGGCGGCGGAGAGGTTTTACGCCGAGGACTTCGGTTTCCTCTTCGATAACACATCGTGTGTTGTCCGTGTGTTTGCATCTTTCTTTCCTTTATCTTTGCCTTATATTTACTGATGTGGATGTGTTTATATTTGGTTTAGATTGTTTATCAATTCTGTTATAAGCTTGTTATCATATTCCGCACATTATTTGTTTGATATAAAGCTTGAATTGGTAATTTTGTAATTTGGGGTCTAAACGTTCAAGGGTGTTTCATACCCATATTGAACTTTCAGTTTTCTTTTTTTTCTTTTTTTTACAGATTTTTCTTATTTTCTTTTAATTCCGAAATTATTAAAAAAAAAAGAAAAAAAAAAAGAAGGCAAAACGGCGTCATTTCAATACCCTTAACGGCAGCCCTTAACTGAGCTCTAATGGAATCCTGCATTGACAAAAATTAAAAGTTAGAAGACTGAAATGACAAAACTCAAAATTAGAGGACTGAAATGAAAAAAAAACTGAAAGTTAAAGGGTCAATTTTAAATTTTTGCCAAATTTATACTATGTGCTGACGCAACCTCCACGTTTAATGACATGTAATTGCCTTTATCCGTTTACCAATGAACAAATAAAGGTTTTTAGGCAACTCTACAGCCAATAATTCCTTGTGAGGATTCTGTCTGCAAAATGAGGAACACATAAAGATGAATGAGCTCTTACTTAGATGGTTTTGCCAGGTGATTCTGCCATCAAATCCTTTAATATTTGCAGAGATGATAATCCCTCAATGGTGACTTTTTACTTTTTGCTCTTTCTTCACTTTCTCTTTTGCTTTGTTTAAAAGTCATTTTAACTGTTAGGAGGGGATGGGGGGTCATTATTTCCTAATTGACTTACTTTGCTAATCCATGGACATCTTTTTGTCATACATCTTATCTAGTTTTAGTGGAGCATTTTGTTTGTCCCTAAACAACTTGGATGGCATTAAATGTTACTGCATTGGGTACAAGTATAGAATATTAAGGCATTGAATAAGTTCCTTTTCAATTTCAGCCATCCGTATCTCCATAACCATAGTTTGGTTTTCTTTAATTTCATCATTACTCACGTATGACAAAAATTGAAACCTATACCTGAAACACCAGTGCTTCACCATTATATTAGGACAAATATGGAATCTTGTTTTTGTTGTGACCCATTTTTCTTTTGCATTTTTGCATAATTAAGAATCCTTTTCCTTTTGGTTTTATCTTTATAATGATATGCTCCTTGATTTATGGCAATTATCAATAAAATTATGAGACCGACTTTTCTTTCTCAACTACTACCAATACAAGGGCTGAATGGAGCATTTTAATTGTATATATTATTTTTATCAAGATTATTGGTAATGGGATGATTGTTAATTATTTAGATGATTACTCTTTCTATTTTTTATTCCATTCTTGATGATGAAAGATAAGAATTAAGTAACCAACTATGGTGGGCTACAGTTGAATTGCTCTTTTGAAATCTGAGTTGGCATGGATGCATCATATCCAATGACTAGGACCCCAGTATATTTTTTAGTAAAATAAAGATTAAGTATATTTTATTTGTAAGAATTTGTATGCAGAAAACTTCCACTTTCTATCCATTTTTATTTAGTCTCTGGAAGTTCCTTTTCTAATAATTAGAGTGCTTTCATCCTGAAACAAAAAATCAGTTCATTCCAACTTAGATAGATGGAGACTGCCACTGCCACAATAAAGAAAAATCAGAACAAGTACATAGGTTGAATAAAAAATATTTGATCCAAACAAGTATTAATATAAAAAGAGAAAGAGGGGTAGAGGGAGAGGAAGGAAAGAAAGAAAAGTTAGACTCTCTGTGTTTGAATGTCCATGGACAATGGATCCTTCCAATAATGTTGCATAAAAAAACACATGTTAAGTCATTGCTTTAGTAAAGTTATCACTACAGGTTAAATTGGATAGTTATAAATAAACCCAAGTCACTAATTTAAACCTTTAAATAGCCTTATCGTTAACAAGATGACGCAGCTATACATGTCATAGTTTTTTCCACTTCTCAGTTCTCGCTCAACTTGGCTTGTCTAACCAGAGCTCATCTCTAATAAGACAAATCTCTTATATGGAATATATTTTGTAGATGTTTTACTTAATAAGAGATAAAGTGGACTAGTTTCAAATGTCTCTAATTCATTGAAATGTTAATTGTTGATATTTTCTCGACTCATCCTAAATGCCCCTTTTTACTTCACGTTACAATTGCTTTATTTTCTACTTAAGGGTTTTGAACTTTGATAATTAGGCAGTCTATTATAAAACTAAATAGCGTATCAAAGTGTAGCACTATTTAAAACCGATGTATCACGTTAAATTTAATAAATAAAATTTTAACAACGAAATAGAGAGGATCTCGTGGGATAAACTATGACAAAGGAACATAAATTAAATCTTAATAACAGATTTTACCAATTTAACTAATTGAAAGTTTGGAACTGCCTACATGATATTCACTCATTGACTTATAATCCAGGTGATTTTTATTATTTTTGAGAAGAACCTGAGTGATTAGTATTTAGTATCTCTGTTGCAAATCATACTTTCTCACATTACATGAGACCAACAATAAAGGTAATATAGCATTTGATTATGGTCAGTGAGACAAATAACTACTAGCACATACAACAAAAAGATTTCATGTTCCTCTGACCTCTGTTTTTCAACATCTCACTTCTTTTCACTTTTTAACAGCCTCCCTCTTTGCCGGCTTGGCGGTATTCCAAATGGTCTCATTGTCCCCTCATCAAACCCAACTGTCAGACAACAAAATAGGAAAGAAAAAAACAACATGAAAAGCCCCCAATTCGAATTTGACATTTTAGATTCTAGAATTGCTTATATATGAAACAAAAATACCCCTCTTGTCTCTCTTACCTTCGAAACTAAAAATGAATCAAAAAACGCGTATTATAAATGAGGTGAGTCTGTCTGTCGGTTCAAGTATCACATAAAAAAGAATTAGACCCAATAAAAAGTCTTCTATTGTATTGAAAAACATTAATCCCATATCTCTTCAAACACAAAATTGCTATATCTTCTTTGCCATTGACACCTTTACCATTTTCTCACACCACGCTCTCCTGCCTTTCTTGAATCAGTCATAGTCCACGCCTGCCTGTCTCTTAAACTTTTCATTCCCACGAAAATTCTCCAAATTCCTCTCTTCTTATTTAATCCAAACTAGTACCATTCAAAGCCTAAGAGAAGGAACAAAAAAGAGAAAAAAAAATTGGAGGAGCTAAAGTTGAGAGATGCTTGGATGGATACAAGTTACAGTGGTGGCTTTGTCCATCGTAGTTCTTACTTCCCTTCTTGTTCTTTTGGTTTGGAGGTGGTGTCGTTGCAGACAACGTAAAGAAGTTGTAGACACGTTAGGCGTTCCGAGTTTTCGAGCAACTGGGATTGGGAATAATGTTTCAAGAGCTAGTGTTCATCATCAACCTGATAATTCAGAAGCTAGAAGAAGAGGGAATCATGTTTTTCAACGTGGGGTTTCGGTGAAACCTTTGTTCAATTGGGGTGATAATCCATCACTCATTACCGATGCTGTTGAGAATGGATGGTCTCAATTTGCTTTCATGGACAACAACACATCAACAAGATCAACATCACTACTGGGTTTATGCACTGTTGGTGATCAAAGGAATGAAACTGAGGCTGAAATAAGCTGGGAAGTTTGTCCAGGATCAGTGGAATACATGCAAAAGATAAGGTTCAATTCAGGGTTAAAGAGAGTGAGTCTAAGCCAACCTTCCACAACTGCTACAACTGTAATTAGAACAGCTTTGCCTTTACCAGGTCCTTCTTTGGGAAATAGTATTGCTTTTCCTCAAGAAGCTTATTTTGAAATCACAATTTTGTTTTCTCATGGTGATGACAAAGAATCGGTAGGCAAGGCTAAAGAAGGTGAGAAGACTAAACTTATACAAGAGAATTTGAATGGAAAAGCTAATTATTCAGAATCTTTAGTCCATGTTACAAGCAGTAGTCATAGAGTTAACAAGGTTGAAGAATTGAAGGTTGACATTGAAGAAAGTGGTAAAGGCGGCGAAACAGTGAAGCTGTCTTTGGGGCTCACTGCTGGAGGCTCTCTTCCATCAAAACTTCCAGGCAGCTATCCAGGAAGCATTGGATTTAACTCCAATGGTTCTGTCTATCTTGAAGGTAAATTCTACTTTCTTGGTCTATGTTTGGTATTAAAGTACAGTAACAGAACTATAAGAAATATATAATTTTACTATTATACCATTCATCTTTTATTTTTCTTTTTTCATAATAGGATAAAATCTATATTTTGCATTCATTTCATTAAAGGAATGACCTCCCACTGTTTAGAAAAGCCCTTAATAGGAAATTGAAGTAAATGAACGTTCCTTTCTACCCATTCCATTTTTTCCTACTTAATTCTCAAACAGAAAAATAAATAAAATTTTCTTGAAAATCCCTTTCAATTCATTTCATTCCTTTGTCCCCAACCCCACCCCCCCCAAAACAAGCCTAATTTGTTGAACTTGCAGTTACAATATTTCAGAAAGCATACAACAAGGTTTTTGGGAATGTTCATGGATAGTGAACATAATAGCAATTCACTATTAGCGATTAATTTGTTATCACACTGCATTAGAAATGGGAAAGTGGCTACCCACCAAGGAATACCTTAACCTAAAATGTCAACAAAAAGAAAGGTCCGCTATATGACATGGTCACATGATAATAAATTATATGAAATGGAATAATTGATGCTGCTTTTTCTAATCTTGGACCCACCTTATCGTGCCAACATTTTTCGTGTATATGAAGTAGTTTTTGAGCTGCTGACCAAAAAAAAGAAGGTTCCATTCATATTATTGCTATATTATTTTCTTGCCTAAATTTCTGAAATTAACAGTAATTTTCTTGTTTCTTTAGTCACTTTGCTATCTGACTTTTCTTTTAAAGAATAATAAGTTTAGTTGGTAATAGATTATCAATTGTCTCAGAAGCTTGAGCCGTCAGGAAAGAGTGAATTTAATCATTTAATTATTATTCTAACAGTTTCTTTTTTCAGGAATCAAACTTGTGTTCGAATCCGAAGAAGCAGAATGGGGAAGAACAGATAAGGTGATTGGTTGTGGGTTTCATCCTAAGCAGAAGAAGGTGTTTTTCACAGTAGATTCAGAGCTGGTCCATGTAGTCCATTGCAAGTCTGAGGAATTTGGGACTCCATTATATCCAATTCTAGCAGCAAACACTGACATTTTGGTTCTGGTTAATATGGGCCAAAGTGTCTTCAAATATGGGCCTGCAAATGCACAGAGGACACCAAATCCTTGCTTCATTCAACCTCCTCAAAATTCTCCAGCTAGTGGCATGGACTATGAAGATAGCACAGATCTTTTCTCAATGACATTTGATTCAAATTATTTTAATGCATACACAATCAGAGGCAGTCAAAATGGAACTAGTAGACATACAAAAGATTCTGACCATGAGGGTGAGGTTGAACTTTTTGAGATTGTCTTAGAAGAAAGTGGAAGACCCTCAGATGCAATGCAGTGACAAGAAGACACATTGGGTTTTGGTGCATTAGATTATAGATGCATTGATTTTGTTAGTCACATGGGTTTGCAGAATATATATGAGTTCCAGAGAGATTCAAAAATCAACTTAAGTTGGAGCTTGACATTTTGCTGTTCATCGTCAAATAAGACCTTATGCAACCTCAAGTGGCCTGCTCATTTCCAGAGAGATTGCAGATAAATAACACAGCTTCATAGACTGCGGACACTTTTGTTTTGTTATTTTCTGTATTCAACTCGTTTTACACATTTTTTTTTTCCTACAATTCTTTTCTTGTGAATATCAAGATACTATTGTTTATTCAAGTTGTAATTTTTGCCTTATCACCAATATGCTAATCGAAAAGAGAGAGCGATTGTATTGATGGTGTAGTGATATACAAGTACTTTTATGAGTTTAGGTCCCTCTTCAATTCATTGGTTAACTTGTTAGGAAGATAACACCTTGAGATGACTCTACTTGAGGTCACTTAACCTAAAAACTTAGACTTATAAGTTTAGGTCCAATTATGTTAAATTAGTTCCTCAACTTATTTATCATATGGGGCTTCCGCTCACAAATGTATACCCAACACTTCCCTGAATTATTATTTTTTCTTTTTTCTTTTGGTGTCTAGTGATGTACGACACAATTTATTATTTAATTATTGTAATTTATTATTTTTGGTATTTTTATGTAAAAAAACGTTATTTTAGGTTTAGGTGATTTATTTCCTTGTTTTTAGGTGCATTTAATGCTTTTTAGGTCAAATTTGATTCCTGATATGGTTAGGTATCAATTAGGAGTTATTTTAGAATATATTTTCTTGTCTGTCAAGTTTTATGGAGCCCTTAAATAAGCTCCTAAGTCTATAAACGTTTTTTGGAGATTATTAAATAAAAATCAGAAAATGTGAGGCTTTGCTCTTCTTTTGGTTCTTCAAGAACTGTGAGATTCTTCCTTGTGGCGTTCAAACTTTATACCTTTGGTTCGTGATTCAATTATAATTTGTGGTGTTCAAACTTTATACCTTTGGTTCGTAATTCAATTATAATCATTGGGTCAAGGTGTTACACTTATACCTTTGGTTCACATTTCGATTATAAACGTTGGGTCAGGGTTTCTATCAAAATCTGAATTTTAGTTTTCTTGGGCAAGTATTCCAATATTTTTGTTGGGTCTCAAAGCGTGTCGATTGAGGTTCGCATCATCTAGTCTCTTTGGATCCATACTCCATAGGAACCACGTTACCTTTCAACCTATGAGATTGATCAAAACCTTCATTCTCAATGTTTCAGAAATGTTGCTCAGTTATGACCTATCAAAAGCCAATTCCCTGGATCAAACGGATAAAACCAACTAGTCAAACTCTATTCTTATGCTTCTTCATCAGTTACCCGGGGTTAGCAATAGGTATGAGGTTATTCCAGAGCTATTGGTGTCACTACTAGTGCTCTGGCAGAGTTATGGTCTCTTAGATGAGCTTCAATTGGCCTTTCAGATGGAGACCATAGCAATAGAAATTGAAATTGATGCCAAAGCGGTGGTTAATTTTGTGGAAAATCAAAATACTAACAATAGGCAACATTGTGCTATCTATCATTGATGACAGGTGTTTACTTGTGTTTTGAGGAGGAAAAGTGCAACACGTTTATGTGAAGTAAAAAAATGTGTTGATACGCTTGCAAGAGTTGATGCACCCAAGAGGATTTTAATATCCATGTTTCATGATGTCCCGCATGATGTCATTTTGCCATTTGCTTCTGATTTTTCTAATATGTTCTCAGAAGTTTGAATGTTCTGTAATCAGTACTCTTTCTTTGCACATTGGCATTGATTATTGCACACTTAAGTGTATAATTGTTGTACACTATCCATTTTATGGGTTGAATGTGGATATACTTAAATATATATATATATATATATATACGGACAGCGCATGTGAAATTATGAATATTATGTATACAGAGTGTATAAGTGCCTTAAATGATTTTTCCTTTGCACATAAAGAAGAGGAGAGAATTGTGATTCACTAATGAGAATGAGAAAAATAAATAAATAAAGCATTGACGTGTCTAAACTTTTTCTAGATATATATATATATATATATATATATATATATGGACAGCGCATGTGAAATTATGAATATTATGTATACAGAGTGTATAAGTGCCTTAAATGATTTTTCCTTTGCACATAAAGAAGAGGAGAGAATTGTGATTCACTAATGAGAATGAGAAAAATAAATAAATAAAGCATTGCCGTGTCTAAACTTTTTGCTAGAAATAGAAGAGTCCATATATATAGATAAAATGATAAATGAGATGTTTCATTTCAATCTTGACGCCTGCATGTTTCAAAATCATGCGGTTTGACTATAAAATGAAATCCAAAGGGGAGAACTTGGGGCATGCATCGACTCCGAATTCAATTTTACTCCTATAGATGTCAATGATCACAAATTCAACCTTTGTTTATAACTTTGCTATGGTTGACGAAAGCACTCTCAACGACATATAGGAGTAATTTTTCATTTCTTTTGCTAAGTATGATACCTTTGCACCCTAGCAAATCAAATAAATAACTTTGTACATTTTTTTGTTTTTTTGTTTTTTACTAAATCTTTTATTTATTACTAAGACCAAGAGCCATGTACTTCAATTGTTTGACATGTTTTAGTATTTATTTATGGATTATATTAATGGGCACCGCAAGGTGCCCGTTAACAACAACTTTTTTGACTTTTTTGTGACATCTTTTTTATCTTTTTTGCAACTTTATGTTATTTTTTCAACTTTATAAGTACTTTTATGTCATTTTCTTTCATTTATCTCTTTTTTTTTTTTTTTAATTATGTAAAACCCAGGACAAAATTGGGAAATGCCCTGTTTGGGCAAAAATAGCAGCTTTATGCCCCCTTTCCCAAACTAATTAGGGAAATGCCTCTGTTTTGTAACTCGACAAACGGGAAATCGAGTTATATTGAAAAACTCGATTATACAATAGTCGAGTTATACTTAGCCATGTTCCACTCTGGTCTACCAGCGTGGCATTTTCTTTCTGAAAAACTCGATAATACCAAAACCGAGTTATATAACCGACTATGTAGCTATCGAGTTATGCGCTTGTTAAACCTCTGTCTACCCTGTCTTGGTGTCAGGTGTACGGCACATGTCTTCGAACATAACTCAATTAATATAATATCGAGTTATAAAGCATACTCGAACTCCGTAGAGTCGAGTTATTCTCGCATATTACCTGCCCATCCCCTCCCATTAAGAGTGTCTTGCATTTCGGCTGAACTGATTGCACTCTGCAGCTCTGCTCCACAGTTGCGTCCGGACTCAAGTAAAATTTGTATCACCTTAGGTAAAAAACTCACACCATAATTTTGTCGCAATGGTATTTTTATTTGATATTGTAATGAATTTTTATTTTTTTGGTTGAATGAGTACATTTGATACAAATTTTTTTGGTTGAATTTTTAATTTTATGGCAATGGTATTTTTTTGGTTGAATAAGTACATTGGTGTGATTTTGGTTGTTTGTTGTAGTAAATGTTGGTCACAAGAAATTGTATTTTTTTGGTTGAATAAGTACATTGGTGTGATTTTGGTTGTTTGTTGTAGTAAATGTTGGTCAGAAGAGATTGAAATCTTGACTATAGCAACATTTTATATTGCACATAATCATTATTTACCAAAAGTTGATGCACACTGTTAACTTGATCATTTGCTGTTATTGTATTCAGCGTCAATGTCTGGTTCTGGCAACCCAGAACTCTATAGGCCTCACGATGTGTTCACTGCTATGGGTCGTTGCTGGGTATTGGAAGATGAGTTCAGCTATCCAATCAATCCAAATCTGCGAAATAGTGCTTACGTTCACAATACCATGAGACAGGAGTGGGCTTGGTTATTTTGTGAACAACAAATGTTCTATGATGAGTTGGTTGGTTTTAAGTTGCCAGTGCCTCGGCGACTTGCATTGCAAATGCCCAGAGACACGATCGATGAACTTCGTAAAGCATTGAACCGCATAAAAGAAGAAAATAATCGAATGAAAATACGTCTTAATCGATATCGTACCCAAGTTGAGATTCGAGAGTCAATAGAGGGAGGGTGGTACAAGGACGCACGATTCATGCAATCACTTCTTGGTGATCCCATTTATCAGTCAGATGTGGAGATGTTAGATGAAGAGTAATTGTGTCGTGGTGTAATTAGACTTTGTTGGAGAACTATTTTGGTTTTGGTTAACTATGTTTTAAATGTATGTGTGTCATTGTTGTTGAATTTGTACTATGTAAACCTTATTATTGATTTGTGAGGAGCATGCACGTTATTCGTAATTTAGATTATTCTCACATAACGCATAGAAGTCAAATATTCTCACACATGATGTTTTTCAATAAGCACCTACAACATAACACAGCAAACTTAAAATAACTTACACAATGTCACCAATATGCATGCATTGCATATTGAACACTAACACTACTAATATTATTAACTTAACCCTAGACACAACACATATACCACATAGGCATTCACTCTGACAGGTAGTCCTCGTAGTTAAGGACATTGTTACGTTCCGCTGGAGTGAGTTGCCTATTCGTTGCATCAGCCAGCTCTTCTGCCAGTTGTAGCATGTGATACCTGGACCTACGAAGTATCATCAGATTGTTCTCTTTTTTTATTTTTGTCACCGCACGCTCATATTGGTGCATGTTTCTCCGTGGCAGTGTGAGCGAGGTACGGTCGACAAGAGGCGCTCCGAGTCGCTCGAGATCATCGTGTAGAGCATTGGACTCGTTCACGCGAAAGTCCCATTCCCGGCGCAATCCGGCATAGTATTCCGTCTCGTTGGAATCTCTCTCCCTCCTATAGTTATCTGGAAAACGAGGTAGCATCCAATTGCGCATTGACATTGGAAAATGTGACTTCTGATCGGTATGTGTATATGTTTTGCAAGGGGTAGATGTAAATGGGACTTTGGTATGTGTAGATGTTTTGCATGGGTAGATGTAAATGAGACTTTATATAGGAGTTTTGCAAGGACAAGTATTCACGTGGATGTGACTGTATGTAAGGGTAAGTATTCACGTGAATAAATATGATGTGACTCGACTTGGCTATACAGTGGCACCTGTTGATATAGCTATAGCTTGTGCTACAACAGTGAGTTTGGTGATGTGTACTGCAAAGGAGGTTGTGTATTTATTCACGTGAAGACTATTTAGCATTCCTATGCTTCATCTGACATGACTTGACGAGACAGTGCTGAGTTGTGTTAAATGTATCATAACCTTTTTAGGGATGCTCTGCATCCTTGAAAGCGGTGCATTGCAAAAGGATACAAATCTGTGTATTGACGTGCGTGTAGGTGATATGACTATACAAGGTTCAACAGTGTGAACCTGTTGCGTAGCACACGCAGAACTGCGAACATTAGTGTAGCAATGGTGGACAGCTCACTCCCAAAATTGATGCATAAACTTTTCAGGGATGCTATGTGTATTCACGTGAGTGTGGATGGGTACTTGTGGTTAAGGTTCAACAGTGCTGAGCTATCCTATGCAACACTTAATGATCCCTGTGGTGGTATTTGGCAAGTGAGATTGAAGAAAGCTGATAACAACATTTGGTCTAGAAACTTGGTTGGCAGGATTTCATTGAATATCATTGTTGTTAGGTTCTAAGGTCTTAGGATTTTATGTATTTAGAACTCTAATTTGTAATGTTGGCAAACCATGATCAAAACATTGTATTTAGTCTTGTTTAGGCTTGCTCAAAGTTGGTTTATTATTGTATAGTTGGAATCGAGTGGCTGCAGAAGTACTTGGGACTTTTGGCCTGGCTCGATCGATCGAAGAATAGACTCGATCGATCAAAAATCGCACAGGTTGATTATTCTGCAGAATTTCCAACTCAGCCCTACTTCATTAAACGTTTAGGGTTTTATGTTTTTACCCTAGGTATATAAACAAAACCCTAGCCACGTTTTTGAAGGTTGTCCATATTGTATTGTTGCTCATATTTTCTGTTTGTGTGAATCTCTTGTGAGATCTTCGAGGAGCTTTCCTTCACATAAACTTAGGGTTGTCAATATCTTGATGATCAACATAGTTGCAACCATTGGAACTTAAAAGAAAAGCAAGCGGGGAGCTTGTAGCTGATTGAAGAATTCAAGAAAGAAGTAGTCCGTGGATTCGGAGCCTGCGCGTGGTCGTGTCAGGAAGTTCGTACTGGTGGGTAGCATTAGGAAGTCGAGCGGGGAGCTTGTAGTCCTTCTGTAAGAACTTCAATTCTTTCATAGTGAATTCTGTTATGCCTTGAGGATCGGTGGGTCAAATCCTCCCCAGGTTTTTACCGTGTGGTTTCCTGGGTGATCATATCTTGTGTTATTTATTTTCCGCTGCATTATTATTCTTGATATGATTGTTTGGATTGTTTTAACCTAGAATTGCTTAATTTGACTAAGTAACAACTTGGCTAATTAATCTAGGCTACGCAATCTGGTTGTTTAAGGGGTCTAAATAACCTATCAAGTGGTATCAGAGCGGGTAGCTCTTTGTTTGTTTTAGATCTTTTGATCTAAGAGCTGATCCTTGACCCCTGCTGTCATGGATAATTTGAAGTGTCTTTCTGCTCATGCTTCTGCTGATTTTATTGATGCCTGTGATGTTTTGAATAAAAAGGACACTATTGTTTCTGTTGATTTTTTTGATGCTTTTGAAACTCTTCGTAAGGAATTATCTAAATCTTTGAAAATTTCTAAGAAATTCAAAGAAGAGTTAAAATTGACTAATCTTGAAAAAGAGGAATTGCTTGTTAGATTAGATGAGTCTAATAAAAAGAATGATTTTTTGAGAAATCAAATTTCCTCTCAAGATGAGAAGATGAAAAGTTTGGAACAAAAGTTAGCTGAGGCTGAAGCTAAATTGGAAAATTTGTCTAATACCAAACTTGCTGATGATAACAGAAGTGTTTCTGTTTCTCTTAAGCCTAAAACTAAAAAAGTTTATCTCCCTCCTTTCAAGAGGAATAATAAAGAAAAGGCTTATTTTGCTAGGTTAGACAAAGGTAAAAGTTCTGATATTAACGCTGAAGTTTCTAAACCTATGTCTAATCCTACTGTTAGAGAGCATAAGAATTTTGTTTTTGTGCCTACTTGTCACCTTTGTGGTGTTGTTGGTCATATTAGACCAAATTGTTCTTTGTTGAGACAAAAATCAAAATCTGAGAATAGATTTGCTGTTAGGAATATTGATATTCCTAAATTTGTTCCTGTTTGTCACTTTTGTGGTGTCTCCGGTCACATTCGTCCTAATTGTCATAAATTGAAATTTAAGCATTCTGTGTTTCAATCTAGGATTTGTGATGATATTTCTCCTGCCATAAGTCCAAATAAATTGTTTCATATGCTTTTGAAAAATTTAAGCTTGTTGGCTTGTGAAATGAATTTGCAGGATTTCAGTCTCTCTTAGAAGATTGGTGTAATCCCTCAAATACACTCCACTTCTCATGGATTTTCACCTACAAAGCCGAATACTCGTGCTAAATGGGTGAGAAAAGATTCTCCAAGGTGAGTGTTGCTAACTTGTCCTTGATTT
This sequence comes from Quercus aquifolioides, assembly GCA_019022515.1. Classification (NCBI taxonomy): domain Eukaryota; kingdom Viridiplantae; phylum Streptophyta; class Magnoliopsida; order Fagales; family Fagaceae; genus Quercus; species Quercus aquifolioides. Next base: position 103,139,263 of record CM032327.1, read on the forward strand.
AATTCTTTCAATTAATTGTGGACATGTTTTGTTTTTGTTTTTGGTTGTTTTGTTGTTTAGGTTGTTTTTTTATTAAAAAAAAAAAATTCAAAAACATTGAAAAATTTCAAAAAGACAAAAATATTTTGTTTTGTGTCTTGTTTTATTTTTCTTGAGGATTACCTGAATTATGATATCTCTCTTGATTTAGAATATGCTTGACATTGTGGAGAAACTTGAATAGTTTGTGCTAAGCTATTTTTGATTTTGTGTGAGTATGTACTAGTTTGTACATGTACTCAAGGGTTAATTAAGAAATTGATATTTCTTGTTTGTGTACCCTCTATAGCTTAGTTTTTGCACTATCATGCATTGCTTTTGCATTGTTCATTTAGCATAATATGTGCTTTTTGTCTTTGGTCATAAATTTTTTTTAAAATCTCAACAAGTGGTTATAAAGTTTGTTAAAACCAAAAAGATTTTTGTGTTTTGTATTATAGATCTTGGATTTATAATTAAGGTTGGCCACCTTATCTTTACATAACTAGTTTATGTACCCTGTTTAGCTTTGATGAGCTTACTTTATTGCACTTTACTAGTTTGAGCTTTGTAGTGCATGTTGTGTGGGAAAGATGTTTATGGTGTTTATCACTTTGTCTTAATCTTGAAGTCACATGTTATTTGACTGTCGGACTTGATCCTTTTGAGAAAGGCATAAATAACCATCTCACCACTGTTCACTAGCCAATCATGAACACCTTAGTGCATATCATAAGATTTTGTGCTCGAGAAAGTGTAGCACATGCACAAAAAGAACATAAGGTGTAGCCTCTGTTAAATGCTTAATGCTTAAAATTGGTGTGTACTATTAGGCTTGATGCCATTTCACATAATTTAAACTGGTGTGTACTATTAGGCTTGATGCCAAATTTCACCTAAATAATGGGGCAAAGTACAAGAAACTTACATGATTGCAAGCTTTTGTTCTAGGAGATGTGGGAGTTATAGGATGTAACTCTTTAGGTGATAGTCTCTTTTAAATTCTATGTGATGAATTTTGTAGACTTTGTGATTGATTGCTATTCACATATCACCTCACATGTATCTCAAGCTTTTGCTAGTTGCACACACTACACAAGTTACTCTTTGCTAAACTTGGTACATTATATTGTGTGTGATTTTGTTGTGGCCATCCAAGATTAAAAGTTCCTTAATTTTAATGCAAAATATGTTTCAAGTTTGAAAATTTTGAAAATATCTTGAGATTTGTGCAGAACATATTTGTTGCTTAAGAAAATTTCAATGGGAGAATGATTGAAACTTGTTTTTGAGAAAATTGGATTTAAAATTTGGGGTTTTGAAAAAGCATTCCATCTCATACTCATGCATTTTACTTTCATTGTTTAATGCTTTGAGGAGTTGTTTTTCAAAATTAGGTTTATGTCTTTCAAAACTGTGTTTTTTCTCAAAATCTAGTGAGCCTCTGCCCAGTTCGATCGATCCAGTCTGATTTTCGGTCGATCGAAAAAGTGCTTTAATTTGTTTAAAAATGACTGTTTCATTCGATCGATCGAATGTATTTTTCGATCAATCGAAAGTCGCGAATCAGGTTTTTAAAAAGGATTTGTTCTTGATCCGAATGGGGGCTTTTGTGAAATTGAGTTGAATTTGATGAAATTGGCTTGTTGTTTGGATGTAATTAAGCATTATACTCTGTGAGTTGTGTTATGTGATGCTCAATTCATCAATTTGTTTAAAAATTCAACAAGTGGTTTTCAATTTTTTTTTGGGGTTTTTGTTAGAAACTCTATGCTCAAACCAATTTTGTCAATTTAATCTCAATTGAACTTAATTGCTCACTGCATTTGTGTTTAGGATTCACATGCATTGCATTGTTTTTGTATCCATCTTGCAGTTTTGCAGTCATATATCTCATTGTTTTCACACATAGCATGCATACACTTTGCTAAATTGGGTACTCAACTTGATTTAAAAATTGATTGATTAATTTTTGAGTTTTGTACATTCTAGTATATGCTATTTCTTATGTGTGAACTGTCGAAAATATTTTTCTTAAAGAGATATGATGGATAATCAATGTGCAAATATTTTCTCTACTCATGTAACTGTTTATGGGTCACATAGTGCCATGTTTGCATTTTATTGAAAGAGAGAATATTTTTTCTTCATGTGTATCCTCACCTTAGTTTTTAACTTTGGTTTGTGTGTTTTTAACTTTGGTCCTGCTGGTGAGGATGTTCCTGATCCTGTTGGTGATGCTGCTGATCCCCCCCCCCCCCTCCTTTATTTTTCCCCAAAACTGTTTTTCCCAAAACTTGTTTTGTTTTTCCTATTTTTATAGGGGGAGAAAAGTCTTTTTTTAACCTGTGTTGTTCATAGGGGGAGCTGTCTCTATTTTCTATAGAGTTGGATTGTTCTGTATCCCCTTGATTCTCTATTTTCTCTTATCCTTTATTGCGTATGTTGACTGTTTACTCTTTGTATGAGTTGTCTTTGTCAATACGTGACAAAAAGGGGGAGAAATTATTGATTTATGGGAATCATGTTGATATATATTCATGTTAGGGGGAGTAACATTGATTGATATACATGTTATATTCATTGATTCTTGTTTCTTTATGATTCACTGCTTATTGATTTATATTTATGAGTTGATCATTCATATATGTCTTTATTTTGTGTTGTGTGAATCTTACAAGAATGTTATACCTGTTGTTTTACTCTTTTCTGTCACACATGCGTTTATGCGTTTGTTGAGTATTTCAGGAATATACAGGTTGATTCAACTAAAGCTGCTGTCTACACTTGCAACTGATGGATAGTAGTTAGGCTGAATTTGATTTTATGAGCATTACTTTTGTAAAGGGCTTTTACTTGTAAAACTTTGAGCTTTTAATTATGGTTTTGTCACGGATTGCCAAATGGGGAGTTTGTTAGGTTCTAAGGTCTTAGGATTTTATGTATTTAGAACTCTAATTTGTAATGTTGGCAAACCATGATCAAAACATTGTATTTAGTCTTGTTTAGGCTTGCTCAAAGTTGGTTTATTATTGTATAGTTGGAATCGAGTGGCTGCAGAAGTACTTGGGACTTTTGGCCTGGCTCGATCGATCGAAGAATAGACTCGATCGATCGAAAATCGCACAGGTTGATTATTCTGCAGAATTTCCAACTCAGCCCTACTTCATTAAACGTTTAGGGTTTTATGTTTTTACCCTAGGTATATAAACAAAACCCTAGCCACGTTTTTGAAGGTTGTCCATATTGTATTGTTGCTCATATTTTCTGTTTGTGTGAATCTCTTGTGAGATCTTCGAGGAGCTTTCCTTCACATAAACTTAGGGTTGTCAATCTCTTGATGATCAACTTAGTTGCAACCATTGGAACTTAAAAGAAAAGCAAGCGGGGAGCTTGTAGCTGATTGAAGAATTCAAGAAAGAAGTAGTCCGTGGATTCGGAGCCTGCGCGTGGTCGTGTCAGGAAGTTCGTACTGGTGGGTAGCATTAGGAAGTCGAACGGGGAGCTTGTAGTCCTTCTGTAAGAACTTCAATTCTTTCATAGTGAATTCTGTTATGCCTTGAGGATCGGTGGGTCAAATCCTCCCCAGGTTTTTACTGTGTGGTTTCCTGGGTGATCATATCTTGTGTTATTTATTTTCCGCTGCATTATTATTCTTGATATGATTGTTTGGATTGTTTTAACCTAGAATTGCTTAATTTGACTAAGTAACAACTTGGCTAATTAATCTAGGCTACGCAATCTGGTTGTTTAAGGGGTCTAAATTTCTAACAATTGTATCTATTATGGTTAAGCTTTCATGTTCTTATATTTGATAAGACTGCCACTGGGATTCAATATCCACCCATCAAGAATTGTAAATTGAAAGATCATCAGGTAGACAGAATAGACTTAGATGAAGATGATACAAACATATCTCCCTCAGATGATTTGCCCAAAAAACATGAAGTCAGAGAAAATGGTTGTTACGAAAATATTTTCTAGCATGTCTAGAGGAAGAGAGCAATCCAAGCAGCTGAAAAGTTCAAGCCTAAAAATCCTTCTTTCATGGGTATCTCGCGGCCGCATAATATGGTGGTGAGCCTTTATACATAATGTGATTGTGATATTCTCTTAAATATGGCTTTGAAACATATATGCTTTAATGCCTAGTTGTTTCTCCTTCTTGTGCAGTATGTACCTGCTGAATTTCTTACCAAGTATATTATTGGGAAGCAAATTGTCACACTTCAATGTCTTGTGCTATTACCCCCCATCAAAACTTATTCAGCAACGAGATTCGGGAAGGGATGGGGTGCATTTTCGAAAGACAATAATTTAGAACAAGGAGATGTTTGTGTCTTCGAGGTGATTGAGAGGAAGCCTATTGTGCTTAGTGTCTGAATATTGTATTCCTGGTTGACCATCAGAGTTCGTACTAGGATAACTTGTTTAAATTTTAAACTAGTGATGTTTATGCTTATATTGGTATGTCTTGTTGAAGACTATTCAGCATTCCTGTGCTTCATCTGACATGACTTAACTAGACAGTGCCGAGCTGTGTTAAATGTATCATAAACTTTTCAGGGATGCTCTGCATCCTTGAAAACGGTGCATTGCAAATGGATGCATATCTGTGTATTGACATGCGTGTAGGTGATATGACTGGATAGGGTTTAACAGTGCGAAGCTATTGAGCAGCACATGCAGTACTGCGAACATCAGTGTAGCAATGGTGGACAGCTCACCCCCAAGATTATAATGAACCAATTTAGGGATGCTCTGCCTCCTCGAAAACGGTGCATTGCAAAGGGCTTCACATCTGTGTATTCACGTGACTGGGGATGGGTACTTGTGGTCAGGGTTCAATAGTACCGAGCTGTTGAGCATGACATGCAGAATTGCAAACATCAATGTAGCAATGGTGGATAGCTCACCCCTAAAATTTTTCCTACACTTTTGAGGGATCCCCTGCATCACTGAAAACAGTGCATTGCATATCTGTGTTTTCACGTGAGCATGGATGATATGACTTAACAGGGTTCAACAGTGACGAGCTGTTGAGCAGCACATGCAGAACTGCGAACATGAATTGGCTGAACAATTCCAACCAATGTATGTTAGCATTCTCTAACCTCACTTGACAAATGCTACTATTACGAGTAGTGAGTGTAGCAACACTGGAGAGTTTTATCCCCATATTCCCTTACAAACTTTTCAGCGAGTCTTTGTGAGTACAAGATGTAGTTACATTTTCTCAACATCAATGTAAAATTACATGAGTGCAACTATGCTTCCAAGGTTTACATCAATGACTTTTGATCATCACAATTGCAACATTAGGGAGCTTTGGAGCAATGCTACAACAAACCAATAACTTGAATGAAACATTTTAGAGGCTAAGCAGGCTTTTAGGCATTTGGCCTATTCCTAAGTAAGCCAAATATCATTGTAATGATGACCTTGTGTGAGCCATATGGATTTTTAGTGAGTGAGTGGTTAGTTTTGTTTGGATGAGTCTGTATGTAATGTATTTATATAAAGTAGTACACTAGCAGAAATAAGATACACAGATACGTGTATATGATACAGCGACTTAATCAACTCATATAAATGAATTATTCGTATTATTGAATCATATGTGTGGTTGGTTTGTGTGGTTTGGATGAGTCTGTATGTATTGAATCTATTAAATTTTCCTACAAGTAATGTGCAATAAATCTAATTTGGGTGATGAGTGTTATGTGTGTAACATTTCAAGTTACACAGACAGAACATTGGAAACATGAACATATCTAACCGGAGGCATTTAAGTTCCTAAGGTTTTGCGTACATTAGAAAGCAGAGGACATTGTCCAACCAAAGCACAAGAATCATATGCAACAACAAAGAACAGCAAGGAAAACAAGAGAAACAACTTTACTTTTACGTAGCCAAAACTAATGAACAATTAATCTGTAGAGTTGCAAAAGTTGAACGTACATAATCATCATTTGTCAAACATTAACAACAGCATTTTGTATTGCATAGAATGTGTAGATATTAACAACAACGTCTAATGTTCGTAGGTAGAAATTTTTGGAAATCATCATTGCTTGAATCTGAGAAGTCTGAAATATCTCTTTCATCATCTAACGTAGTAATTTCATTAATAGACTTGATAGCTCGCTCTTGTGCCTTCCCCTTTAGATGCTTCCTAGCTTTTTGGATTGCATGAAAACGGTCTAGTCGCCTTTGCATTTGATTGTTCTCTTGTTCAAGATGAGCAAGTATGTTGGCAGGTTCATCTCTAGGTAACTCGGCTGAGCGTGCCTTAGGAACTTGTATCCCGTGCCATCGACAATACACCTCTAACTCACACCTCTTCTCGTGTATGGTTGACCACGGTGGTTCTGCTACGGTGAACTCTATTGCAGTGGTATCTGTACTTAGTTTTGTAGGTTTGCCGACCATGATGTGCCCGACGCTTCCAAGACTCTCGTTCATGTAAATTGGCATATTAACAAAATCTCTCTTCTTTCCAAACCATTTCCCTCCATAGTGGTCTGTGTATATCTGTAGTTGTTGATCTGTTGGAACTTGTGATGATTCATTTGTTGAAGTAGATCGAAACTTGTTTCGCATTGAACGATTTGATGTTGAGGCGTTGTGACGCATAGCTTAATCAATGTACGAAGTTAGCAGGGTAGAAAGAAGATCATTATTGTGTTGCATTTATAATGTAATGTCATGGTCCAAGCATTACAATGTCAGTTATTAGGGCTTGTCATGTCAATACAGGCTGGAAAAACATTATATCAACAGGATTTTAAAGGTTTCCAATGTCACATCAAACGTGGGAAATAGTTGCAACATTAGATGTAAATGGGACATCTGTGCATCCAATTCCACAATTGTGTATCCACGTGAGTATGGGTGTGAAACAGTGGCGAGCTATTAAGCAGCACATGTAGAATTGCGAACATGACAATATAAACAACAGCGTCTGTTGGCGCATGTGCTGCGATTGAAGGAATTTGATATGACTAGAGTTGGTGCTGCAGCAGCGGGCTGGTGACGTGCCCTCAGAGTTCGAACTTGGTCTTCTTGAAACTTTGCTATATTAATTGTGAATAGCGACATACGCTGAAATTACACTATATTAATGACTTTACTTGTGTTTGGTCTTTCACGAAACATATCCTGAACATCACAGCGTTTATTATCTTTGGTCATTTTGAAGGTGTTTACACATCACGGTGTGTAAACTTCACAGTGTTTATTATCTTTGGTCATTAAACATTTAGAGGTTAAACGCATCACTCTTACAAATTATACAGCCCCCATAGCCTGAAACACTGAAATATCTGTTCTAATCGTAGCCAATTAATGTGACACAGCGAGGAATGTGTGCGTGATTGGTCAAAACCTCCAATAAAAACAATTGCCTGAAGTCAATATATAGGTTGAGCCATTGCGCCAAGGAAAATCTCCTAGGTGGTTCATCGGCAATATCAAACCCTATAAACCAATTGTGCTTTCACAAACCTTCAATTTGTATTAATAATTACTATAATGTAATAACAGGTGAGCGCCGTATAGAATTATGAAATAATTCTTATTTACATTTTCGGATCTCCTTTATATTATATAGAATCACATAATAACATAAAAAATTGTTACAGTTACAACCATTTCAATAATACTAATAACAGTAACGATGGACATGAAACTAACCATCATGTGCACAAAATAAAATTACTTTCTACCATATGATGTTCTTCAAAGCTGCCACTAAAATAACAAAATATACAATTGGCTGAAAGCCACATCATAGTTGGTGTGAATACAATTCTCCAAATATGCTACAGCAAGTACTAAAAAGGAAGTCCCCCCTTGGGTACAATGGCCAATGGCAATCATCAAGAGTTAGATGATGGAGAAGGTGGAACCTGACGTCTAAAGTCAGCTACGTCTGCCCGTAGAGCTGCAATGTCGCCAAGAAGACCATATAAAACCTGCCCATGGGTTGCTTGAGTCGTCATAATGGTCTCCATCATAGCACGAAGAGAGGAAGGAGGAGGGCCTGTCTGCGCTGCAGCGGTAGTGTCAACATCTACCTCATCATCACCATCCTCGACAACAGCAGCTGTGGGATCTCCATGCATGTCCTCATATGGAACATCATCTCCCGTAGTAGACTGTACTCGTGGTCTCTAGGATGAACCAACACTGGGGTCGCCAAACTTCTTTTGGGCACTTCGCTGCTTCAGAAATTTGGCTCCTATGGGGGCTTGGATGTGAACCAACTCTTGGGAAGGAAAGTTCTGTAATCCTAAATATTTGACGACCCTATGGATGAGAACTGGAAAGAATAGACCATGCCTCTTATACTTGCTCCTACGCACCTCCACAATAGTTTCAATGAAAAGGGAAGGAAAATAAATGGAACTATCGGTGATGAGGGCGTAAAGAAAGAAACACCTATCTATAGGGATTGTATGGATATGAGAGATAGGAAAAATGTTGTGACAAGCTATCCTAAAGAAGATATAATTAAGCTCAGTTAACTCACTCGAGCTAATACTTCGGTTAGAAACCCGAGTGACTGATCGTCCACAAAGAACATCCATAACATCATCAATACGAGGAGACACAGAGTATGGATAAGTAGGTGTGCGAATTATAGGTACATCAAGAGCTGCAGATACGATGGCCCTAGTTATTGTAAACGGTACACCACGTATCCACGATGCCACTTTGTGACCACCGCACTCCTCGTGCACCGAGATATTCGAATAGAATTCTCTAATCAAGTCAGCTGGAGGGGGTTCTATGTTTGTACACAGGGACAGCCAATGCCTAGACTGTAGCTTATCACAGACAAAAGGATGCAATTCATGTAGATTGATTTGCCTTTCTCCCCAAATACGCCTACGCTTAATCAAGGTTTCAAAGGTTTGCTCATTTTCAGGTTTGTGGAACCTTAATTGATCAAACACCACTTTAGGCTTGGATGCAGCTTTGGATTTTCCTCTCTTAGCCCTCTTCGGAGCCATAACTAATTGATGGTCAGCAGTGGAAACATGATCAGGCATCAACAAAACAGAACCAAAAACTGCATTTCGAAGAGATAAACACAACATTCCTACTACCTAACCCATTCATATTTTCATAGCCAAACATATCATTTCATCACAATCTACATAGACAATGAAGATTTTTTTCTTTGAAGCAGAGAACAAAAAACCATTGAATAACGTACTGCCATGTGTAGAAAATCATCCATACAATGTACCAACTAGAGCAGTTTACAACAATACACTGAAAAAACAATATTCTTACCAACATGTTGTTTAGTTGGTGAAATATTTGTAATGCATTTCGCACCGACTCAATAATTTGAAGATCTCTGACTTGTAGTATATAAACTTCAGTTGAACTCAAAGAGCGAACATGCAATTTATTAACATATTGAATTTTTTCAAAATGATCAATAATGTCACGCACCAATAGCAAGCATTCTAACATCAATAATATTGTATAGGAAACATACAAGTGGATGTAAGACCTGAAACATTTTCGAACTTCGTAGCTACATGTAGTAAGTTTCACCAACTTGTACAAACAACCTTAAATTGCACAATGTACCAACATAGAAACAGCATAAGGACTACCACACACATATGGAGCCACTGGCAAGTTCATTTTCTAGAAGGAGACTAGTTGAAGACAACCAAAGAGATAAGCAAGTAACCTTACTAACAACCAAACACCCTATTTCATCCCAATGTACATAGACAATGAAGTTTGAAGCATCATCCAAAAATGAATATATGATTAATGCATCACCAATGTGTAAATTTAAAGACAATAATAGTTAAACGAGTCTTACCATGTAAAACCTTTGAAGATTTTGAGCGGAAAAATTGTCAATTTTAGCGGATGCAGCTGAGACCAAGCGAAGATGTGATTTCGGACTGCTGCAAATTCTGCACAACAGTGGGAGCGTTTATAAATGTGGGTAATCACATATCTCGATTACAAAAAAAATCGAGTTACATATATACTCGATAATCCGTAAATCGAGTTATGTGCTGTATCGCGCCCAGACCCAGCCCACTTATTTGGACTGATCCAGATGCAGTCCAAGAGGATTCCAACTGGCCAGAAGGGTCTTCCACATAAATCGATTATTCCAGAATCGAGTTATGTGCAGCATAACACGAACAACTCCTTTTAGTCCCTTCAAACCACTTCGGTCCAATTTTCTTTATTTGGTCCAATTAGATCCGTTTCGATCCAATTTTCACCACTTCGGTCCATTCAGTCAAGTTTGGTCCATTTGGTTCATATGGGTCCATTCAGTCCACTTTGGTCATGCAGCAAATAGACTTGGTCCAGTGAGGTCCACTTCAGTCCCGAAGGTCTACTTTAGTCCATTTGGTCTAGAAGTCCACCACCTTACATTCGCTCTTTATGGTCCATTTTGGTCCACTTCCGTCCCTTAGGTACACGTTAGTCCATGAGGTCCTTTTGCTCCATTTCGTCCACTTTGGTCTCTTAGGTCCCAAATGATTTGGTCCTTTTGTCCACTTCACTCTATTAGGTCCACTTCGGTGAATTCAGTCTACTTCTGTCCAATTCAGACCATTTGCTACATATCTCGGTCCTTTTGATCTAGTTTAGTCCATTTTGTCCACTTCAGTCTATTGTTCCCTGTCCAACTGACACTTGGCTATTTTAAGCACGCCTGAGGTAAGTTCAGTCTACAATAATTTGTTTGAATTATTTGAATTATTCATGTTGTTTCATCTTTATTAATCTATATATTACTAAAACTTGAAGCGTAGCGTTTAATGCCGCTGCTCTCATGTTGCGTCACATCAGCTGCATAACCTACCCAATTTCATCCGTAAACTAACACATAGCAGTAAAACTCATGTTCCCACTATTACTAAAATCTTAAACCATTTAAGTTAATATAGATCATATACGGACTAAATTAAATTAAAATAGTCATTTAACATAAATGAACTTCTGCGGGACTCACGTTATTGATAATTTGGAGAATATATTATATTTTCTCTAAAGTTTATATGACATTCGTATAAAATGGTCGTAGGATCTTTATTAATTGTTACAAAATAAAGATTTGTTGGTAAGTGTTAGCCAATAGACTAAAGGTTGTATTACCAGCTATGTAACATGCTCAGTACGTAGATGACTATGTAACATGGATGGAGGAAACTCCAACCATGATAGAAGATGTGATTGCTTCAGATGTAAATCAGTTTGTTTCAGAATTTGAATAAATAATAGAAGTACTGATTGCGTATCAAAAAAAAAAAATTATTCGTTGGTGGTTTGGGATATTGCAAGATCGTACAAGCTGATGTAGCACTTCTCTGTAGTTGAGTTCAGTAGTTTTTTTTTTTTTTTGTTGATAGGAAGCATATGAATTTCATTCAATCTGAAATTGAAATACAACAGAGAAAATGCAAAAGCATTACAAGCAAATTTCCTAAATAACAATATGTTCAACAGGACTTGGTATAGTCCTTTCCCAAACCTGACACATATTAGTGATCCTGGCGACTTTTGCAAGTTCATGGGCAACTCTGTTGCCTTCCCTTTTCAGATGATGAAAGGAGCACCAGCTAAAAGAAGAAGAGACTTCCCAAATATCTGCCATGTATCCTAGCTCACCACCAAAGACCCCATCATTGATAGGTTCAATAATGGACAAGGCATCGGACTCAATAATAGCATGAGAGACCTCCATTTTTGCTGCAAGGAGCACACCTTCCAGAACAGCAATAGGCTCTGAAATCTCAGCAGTAAACACACGCTGGGAGTACCTTGCTAGAAGCTGCCAGAATTCTTATGAATTGCTTGATTGCGACTCCACCAAATTGACCAAGCAACAGCAAATAAAAGATGTAGATCATTTGGAGAGCCTTTTGCAATGAAATCAAGGGCAGCCCATAGCATTCTTTAGTGAGAAGTTGAATGAAGCAAAACTTAGGTATTCTACCTATGACAAGGAATTATATGCTATTGTTCAAGCCATCAAGCATTGGAGTTACTATTTGGCCTACAAGGAGTTTATTCTACACACCAATCATGAGGCTTTGAAATATCTCAATAGCCAATCTAATGTGAACAAGAGGCATGCTAAGTGGGTAAGCTTTTGCGGCAACAGAAATGACACATTTTATGCAATTTGTCCATGCACAAGTCAAGGAGAGAATTGAACATTCCAATGCAAAGTACAAAGTTGCTGCTGATATTCACCGAAGGAGACTACTTTTCAAGGAAGGGGACCTTGTATGGGTGATTTTGACTAAAGTAAGGTGTCCTCATGGCTCCTATTCCAAGTTGGGAGCAAGGGAAGTAGGTCCATGCAAAGTATTGACTACAATCAATGACAATGCCTACACAGTCCAACTACCCCCTCACTTAAACATTTCTACTGCCTTCAATGTGAAGCATTTGAAGCCTTATTTTCCAACTGAAACTTGAGGGCAAGTTTCCTTTATGGAGGGGAGTATATGCAGCCACCCTCTATCCTTAGGACTGACAACCAGCCAGCCAACCTTCTGACCTCTTAGGACTGCCAGCAGCCCCTTATTTTGACTGCTAATATCTGCCATGTATCCTCTTAAATTACAGCTTTAACTTATGTAACTATTGGCTACTTTATTTCCTAATAGTTAAAGATTATAAATAGGATAGCTATGTAAGAGTACAATCAGTTTTTTATGTGAATTTAACTTAGTTTCAGACCTGGACAGAAACTTTGTTTCTCCAGTTTCTCTGTAATTCCAACTTTAATTCTTAATTTTAATGCAAGTCTAGTTCAAGTTCTCAACCAATTGAATTTGGTTTCCATCACTTTGCAATCAAGTTTACAGTTCATGCAAGAGACATTAAACTTCACTAATTGCATATTTGCACGTATTAAGCAATCATAATATAGAACAACCGATATCAAATCACAAAAGGATTCAACAGTAAATAGATCATAAATACCAACACACAAATCACACAAAACAACTCAACCGCTATAGATCATAACTAAAAAATACCAACACAAAAATCAGCCATCCAGTCTATACATAAATACTGGTAAATACTAACAACTCAACAAGTTCATAAGTCTTGACAAAACATCTGCTGAAACATAGTCCAGAACAGTACATATCCAACCTTCTATTGTCAATGCAAAGTTAGTAACCACTTAATGAGGGCATCTGAAAATGTGGACTTTGAACACAACTTCGTCCCTCATAATCACTTCAAATACACACACATCTCCTAATCGCAATGTATTGTCCCTCGTAAATGCAGCCCAACCAGCAGATACGGCACAGGATGTGTATTTTCCTTCATAAATGTATAACTTCACAGGCCATAATCGGTCCACAACCTCGAGCTTCATAGTGAATGTACTTCCTTTGGTGGTGTAGTCCTTGGTAAAGCCTTCGCTTGGTAAGTAGTTGGTAATGCCATGGGGTAAGCTCTGTACAAAAAATGTCATCAGACATACAATTCAAAAATAGTTACCCATTTGAATGAAATGTAGTTTTCGGGCAGTACTATTGATGTCCTTCTACCACCTAAACATGATACTATTTGAACTAACACAATGAAGCAAATCAACAAGTCTCTGCTACATGCTTTCTAATTGATCTATGGAAAATCAAAGTTAATGGGAGTTGCATTTCTAAAACCCAACAATATGTTCAGCTGGGAAAGCTTACCGCACGATCCTTGCCATTAATGTATGATGGATGAATGGTCACCGTGAAAAGGGGATTTTCTGATTTGAAAGCATTCGCTCTCACAAGAGTTTCAGCTACACCAGCAACCCCATGAGTTGATCCTGAAATGACATGGAAATATGAAGTCATGCACATGAAATTTATAGTGAACAGGCTTACAAAATCAACCAGTTCCTTACAGAAGTGTAAGATTCATACCTGAACTCTCTCCCCTAGTCAAAGATACCCCAAATGGCATTTTTGATTTCTCTAACCTTGACCCCTTAGAACTTGATGGATTCGTTTTTGCCCTCTTATGAGGTAGAGGTACTGGTGGTTTCTCCCCTTTACGATCTTGGAGTTCAACTGCAGGATACTCTATTTCTGTTGCAGTGGCGTCAAATATGAGTACAGAAAATTCTGAATTTCCTTCATATCTGAACACTAGCAAGTGCCCCAGGGCTAGAGCATGAGAGCTTGCAAATTCACACCAGCCATTTCCAAAACAAACCTCTCCATCAGACTTTGCCAACTTCACTTTCCATTTTGTACCATTTGGAATCGTAAGCAAGGCCATATCTGACAGATGACCGCCATATTCGATTATAAACTTCTTTGGAATCCACTGTAAAAAGACGAACATCAACATAAATGCAAGCTTTGTAAATAAACACATGCAATCAATCAAGTGAAATTTGAGTTGTGCAGTCAGTATCAGTACCATTACAGGAAAAGTAATTTTTATCACAATATTTTACAATAATACTTGTTGGATGAAACAAAATCATCCACATAACCAGTTCATGTGGCAGAAACATGTAATTCAGAAAATAAAAGAAACACTGATGGGATATTTTGTTCCCTTCTGTGCACCGCATTACATAATCATTGATTTTATACATGTAACATGGATTATCACATATTTTTCTTGAATTTGGTCATCAACAAATGTACATTTGTTCAACAATCACAACTAAAAAACATAAAGCTGATGCGTTAATTCCCATATGATGCTTAACGGTGAGGCCCATATAGGTTTATAAGATGCCAGTTAATAAGTGGCAATTTGGTCTTTTGCTTATTGCAGCTCTCAATGGAAGTGTTATTAAGCATCTATTAGAAATAACATTTTAGCACAAGAAAAGAGCTCTCCCTACCCACAACAAAAAAAAAAAAAATTATGAACTATGCATTTTAATTAAAAAACCTCCTTTCTTGCAGGACAGGTGGACAACGATGAGAAGGAAGAAGAAGAAAAGACTATGTAAGTGGTTGGAGGTAGACAACGAGGCAAAACCACTAGGAAACCGAAAGACTCGTGATTATGATGCAATGGGCATTACAAACCGAAAGAACAAAAGGTTTTGCTGAAATTGTTTGAACAAATTCGACACCAATTTAGAAGCTTTTGATAAGTAGAAGATAAGAAACGCACAACTTAGATAAAGACTATCTCAAGATTTGTGTATGTCTACATCAGTAGACCTCAATATTTGCTCTGTTTTTAGAGTTGAACAAATTGCGAAAAAGAAAGAACTCATTCGTGTATATTATTATCCCATTAAAAAAACTACTTAAGCCATTGGTTATTTTCTATAAATAAGTCGTTCAAAATGAAAATCTCTAAACTAATCTTATAGACCCCAAAAAAAAAGAGTGAACCAATGAAATACTAGTAAAAATAAGCAGATTCCAGCAAACAGTCTTACTAACACTTCTAGCTTTTCTCATCATCGACACCAACAAATTGGAAGGTTGGCAAATGATTTTTCCTTATTTGTGTTACAGAAATTTAACCCAAAAAAAAAAAAAAATTCTAACATAAATAAAAAATTATAAATTGCAAAATTGTCAGATACTCGGTGAAAGACTCATAAAATTCAAAGATACCCTACATGTACAAATTATACAAATATAATCAATCAATCGTAATTAAAACCAACACCACAACAGAGGGGTGTGATTAACAATGGTTCAGTTTGGGGATTTGAGGAGAGAGTGATAGGGAGGGAAATACACATGCCAAAGACAAAAAATCAAACACAGAAAGAAGGATTATATAAAACAGTTTATAAATGTGAAATTTATGCAAGGTACCTGGAATATCAACCCAAACCAAGACCAATTCACATCAAGTATAAGACCATCCACATGCTTAGTGAGGAAGGAAAACGAAGCTTACCTGAATTTCTTGTCGGTACTAATTAAGCCAAAGTAATAGAAGAAATTTTCATCACATACTTATACTCTCTTTTTATGCTACAACTAGAGTGGAAAATTCACATTTAGAACAAGCCTATAGTAATTCACTAACAGCATCAATTAATATTTTAAAGAGTAAACCATATTGCATTTGAGACAAGGTAATGCCAAAAGAATTTCATAAATTTAGTGTGACAGAAGTTTTCTGTATGTCGAAATGTTCAGAGGTGCAAACCATTAGATAATCTAGTACTAAATTGGAGCTAGTTAGCAACTATAATTTAAAGCATATCAGAAAAGCAACATTAAAAAAAAAAACGAGAAGATTGAAATAAAACCATATTGTTTAGTATTTTTTTTTTCTAAAAAACTTTTGGGTTTTCACAGCTTTTATCAATTTTTTTGTTATTATAAATCTGATATTCTTTTCATACCAACTCGAAATTTTGTACATTTCACTAGTTTGATGCAAGATGTTATGATAACTATGTTATCACTTATAACTAATTAAATAATGAGATGATCATTGATTTGGCATGGAAGTGAGTAGATTTCGAGGTGCTAACATGACAACCTTGTCTTTAGTTGTCTTGATAGTTGAAACACACTAAACAAACAAAGGAAAATGACTCAATTCAAGTGTGCATAACTCGGCAATGAAATGAAGTTTACTTACAAGCTTTCCGTCTTGAAGTGTTTGAGGCATAATAATCTTGAAAAAGTGTGTGGGAAGATCAACAGGATCATCCACATTGTCTCTCTGCCATTGAGAAGTCATCGTACTGGTGTTCTCCAAACTGTTTCTTCGCTGAGATTATGAAATGAAGTTGAGAGACTGTGCACTGGCGAGTACTAAAACAGAGTGTCCACGATGGTGGTTCATATTCCACATAACTCGATTACTCATAAATCGAGTTACGTTCAGTGTAACTGTAACGAATCCATGTTGTGTGCACTGTAACTGAAAGGAATCCATGATGTGGGTATTGGCTTGCACAGAACTCGACTCTTCAGATATCGAGTTATTTGTAACGGTACTCGATAACTACTTAGTCGAGTTATATGCACTGGGCTGCCACTCCGAGCCCAGATATTTGGACTGATCCCGATGCAGTCCAAGTGGAATCCAACTGTCCAGAAGAATCTTCCACATAACTCGATTATACCATAATCGAGTTACGTGCAGCATAACACAAACAAGTCCTTTTAGTCCCTTCAAACCACTTCGGTCCAATTTTTACCACTTCGGTCCATTCAGTCAAGTTTGGTCCATTTGATATGGGTCCACTTGGACTGATCTATATGCAGTCCAAGAGGAATCCAACTGTCCAGAAGAATCTTCCACGTAACCCGGCTATTAAATAATCGAGTTACGTGCAGCGGGGCTTGCAAGTAACTCGATTATAGGGAAATCGGGTTATTTAATTATTACTCGATTTTACAGTAATCGAGTTATGTACACTGGGCTTCCACACCCAGCCCATATATATTTGGACCGATCCATATGCAGTCCAAGTGGAATCCAACTGTCCAGAAGAATCTTCCACGTAACCCGGCTATTTAATAATCGAGTTACGTGCAGTGGGGCTTCCACGTAACTCGATTATTGTAGAATCGGGTTATTTAGTTATTACTCGATTTTACAGTAATCAAGTTATGTGCGCTGGGCTTCCACTCTTCAGCCCATATATTTGGACTGGTCCATATGCAGTCCAAGTGGAATCCAAATGCCCAGAAGGATATTCCACGTAACCCGGCTATTCAATAATCGAGTTACGTGCAAGTCATCCAGCACTGTTCATAACCACACTAATTTGCATCCACTTTCGTCATAATAAAGGTGGACCTGTACACAACCACATTGATCAACAACTCATCCATATTGTTCCAACTACTTTCATAATCAAATCATCCATACAATTCCAACCACATCCATAACCAAATCACTTCATTAAACAATCACATGAAGTGAAAATCATCCATACAATCTACAATGGAAATAAGGAGCCATTATCTATCATAAAACCATTGAACCAAGTTGTTGACAATGTAAGTACAACCATTTACATATAAATGTTGTTTTGTCATATATAGTTTACAATAAGAAAGTTGAGTTGAACTAGTGCCACACCAACTGCCTCTTTGCCACACCAACTGCCTCTTTGCAAACCATACTATCATGGTTACAATGTACACATTACTAGCAGGA
This sequence comes from Quercus aquifolioides, assembly GCA_019022515.1. Taxonomy (NCBI): domain Eukaryota; kingdom Viridiplantae; phylum Streptophyta; class Magnoliopsida; order Fagales; family Fagaceae; genus Quercus; species Quercus aquifolioides. The sequence goes on from CM032327.1 coordinate 103,157,416, forward strand.
CTTGTAAGAATAACTTATGACTTGTAAGAATAATTGACAACACTAAATAAGAATAACTTATGAAATATCCTCCCTCCTTACTAGGACTTGTAATTGTTACCTGCTATGTACAACCGCGGCTTGTTGATTCCACGTTCCGAGTCGGACATCTACGACGGTTATGACCCTCTTGGCGACACAACCCACACTTGGACTTTGGTTCGTTCTCAATCCACAACGAGGTTGGCAACTCCCTATCCTCGTCATCCATCTCATTGCAGATTCTTGTCGACTTAGGGCGCCCTTTCTCTCGAATCAACCGTGGGTTCGGCATCACTTTTCTCCTTTCTGCCGGCTCCGACCATTCTAACCTATCTTTCAACGGTTGGAATATCGGCTCGTAGCTCTGATACCGTTCGGACACGCGGTAGAAACGATCCATAAACTCCGTTGCATCATGGTTGTACTTGGCACAAACTGCTATCAAGTGTGAACATGGGATCTTGTTTGCTTCCCATTTCCCGCACGTGCATGTCCTGTCCATGAGAGAGACCCTATGGGTGTGAGCTCCCCCACCAGTTCTCAGTAGTGAAGACTGTGTCTCCACTGTATATAAGCGATGTTGCGCACTCATCCTTCTAACCATATGGCGCTTCGCCTTCTCTTGATTTGCCTCGAACTTGTCGTAGGCATATTTGCACCACTCTTGCCCCTCTTCCAACTGCTCTAGGGTTTTGTTTCGGCGGTCATCAAAGTACGAGTTCACTTTGTAAAATGTGAACTTCACCATTGCAGTAATGGGCAAGCAACGTGCGCCCTTAAGCACCCCATTAAAGCACTCTGACAGGTTCGTTGTCATTGCCCCATATCGGTGCCCATGGTCATGTGCAAGTGTCCACTTTTCGAAACCTACATCGTTCAGATAGTCGTACGCATCTGGATTGACATTCTTGATGCAATCCATGGTGTTTTCAAACTTCCTAACTTGGTTTGCAGTTGCTGCCTTCCATACCAAGTTCTTCAACACCACACTATTGAAGTTAGTGTTAACATTGCTTACTAAATGGCGGATGCAATACCGGTGATGGGCTAACGGCGCTTGCAAATAGCCCCTGGTGGTGTCATCAAAGCATGATTGTATCCCACGGTGCCTATCGGAGATTATACACAAATTGGTCCGATCCGTAACTCTGCTCATCAGGCATGCCAAGAACCATCCCCATGTCTCCGTGCTCTCACTTTCAACAACGGCAAACGCAAGTGGAAAAACCTCATTGTTACCATCTGTTGCCATTGCTATCAACAACTTCCCTTTGTACTTGCCATACAGGTGCGTTGCATCTATGCTTATCACTGGCCTGCAATGCCTGAACCCTCTAATACACGGACCAAACGACCAAAATGCGGAGTTGAATATACAAGTCCCCGGGACACGGGGGTCACAATTTAGCAAAGTTACAGTGTCCGGATCTGCATCATCCAATGCCGCTAGAAACCGTGGCAATTCCGCGTACGACTCATCAAAATCCCCGTAAATACACGCAACTGCCTTCTGTTTGGCTTCCCAAACCTTGTACATAGTTACATCATGCCCGTGCTTCGCATGCAGCATACTACGCAAGTCCTTTATGGATCGGGTTATGTCCTCCCGTACATATTGCTCAAGTGCAATAGAAATGAACCTTGAATCCATCATCCGTCCATCGGTCACTACCTGGAGGGATGTGCAACTGTGGGGACCTGTACATTTACTGATTAGCCACAACCTGTGCTTTTTGCTGAAAATAGCCCGAATTGACCATGGACATGCGTCATGTGTGCACCGCACAACTAGCCTATTGGTGTCAGACTTGATGACCTTGTATTGCTTATTATGCTCCACAGAGTAAAGGGTCAGCACATACTGAACGAGGCTTTATTATTGAATAGCATCCCCTTCGCCGGCTAGTCACCTTTGTGCCAACTTGTAAGCTCTTCTGGACCCAATGCAGGTGATGGGTCATTAATATTGTCCCATGTGTTTGATGTGAACCATCCCGGGATAGCTGTAATAGGGCAATCCTCCTCGTTGTCTTTGAGCTGTGTTCCATCTAAGACCTCCGCTTCGTCCACCGGTCCATCAGTATCAATGAACTCTTCGTACACATCTCGGCTGGCATCAATATCAATTCCCCTGTCCATATAGGCTTGGACATGTTCATATGCGTGAGTAGACCCTCCCACGTCATGTGTCTGGGTGGCACCCAACAGTTCGGTGTTCTCCAAATGTTCAACTGCACTGCATGGTTCAGTATTGTAGGGCAATGGCATGGCATCGGCAAAGGAAGGTTGCACGTGAAGATATGCTGAGCGTGGCTCTTCCACCCCACTGGCATGTTGCGAATTTGCACCATCATGGAACCCAATAGCCTCAATAGTTACATACAAGTCGGACGCTATGAACTGGGGGGTCCGCTTAATCACTGCCCACATCATGTCAACGTCGGCGTCGCCACACAACGGATTTGAGTTGTAAACAACTTGAGTATTCACAAGTAGCCGGGGGGCACGGTACACGATGGATATCTTATGTGACTCCTTGTCCAACCCTAAAGCTTCCATTATCTTCCGATGCATTTTTCTGAAGTGTGTTTTGCATTTCAACTGAATGAACTTCTTCTTCACTGACTCGCCTCCATAGGACAGCCCATGCAAGTCATGGAAATACTGCTCCCCATCATAGTAAACGTAGAAGCAATGACGACCCATGGTAGACCTGGATAAGGACATATAATTGTGGTTATCATGCAGAAGATAGGGGGGTTATGTTAACGCAACAGTAATTAATCTGTATGCACGTGAACGGACAATATAACTTTTACATACGCACTATAATCAAATCCTAAGTATTCAGTGCAATCATTGATTCGTTTGTACACAAACATTGATTCCAATACGGTCAGCAAAACTTGTTCACCTCGTAGGCTTTCTTTTTTCAGAACCCACACACTGAAGCCTTTTAGAACTAAAAGAGCCATACAATTTAAACCAATTATTGCACACATTACATCATTGTTGATACCTATCGATGAATGCATATATCATCATCATAGGGTGGCCATACAATGTTTGTTTAAATATATATTCCCAGGTATCTATACATACATTACTATATATATATATGTGTGTGTGTGTGTGTGTATACAGTGTCACTATCACACACACACACACACACACATGTTACTGAACCAATTTTGATTTTGGTAATGTGGTATAGCTAATTTTTTGGGAAATTTGCATTATGAATTGATTGAGTATTGACAGGTTTTGCAATTTCAAACAAAATCCAACCAAAAATAAATGGTTTAATATGGCACACATTATATACAACAACAATACCTATATGTTTATATATAGATATATCTACACATACATATATATAGATATATATAGCAACATGTGTGTGTGTGTAAATCCATCCACACATATATATATATATATATACACAGTGACACATACATGATTCTGAAGGTAATTACATTGATACCAACACTAGAATCCAAGTGTAATCACAGTTTGTTCAAAAGTGAAGATATACCTTTTGAGGAGAGATGTGCCACAACAATGACGAAGGGGACCACAATAATTTGTCACACTTGGTGAGGATCCGATAGGGAGGAAGAAGATGCTCACTTGAAACTTGTTCAGCTCGTAGGCTTGCTTTTTTCAGAACCTACCCTGTAATGTGATTTAAAGCAGACGTATTGCCAGACACGTGCATGGGTTCTGATAATGAGGGGGTCAATGTAACTCGATATCTAGATAATCGAGTTATATTAAAACTCGTCATACAAGTAATCGAGTTACTGTTATAGAATCTATTGATGGGATGGCAATCCAGTAACTCGATAATTGATGAAGCGAGTTAATTGTAACTCGATTACTAGAAAGTCGAGTTATTTGGTAACTCGTCCTCTTGATAATCGAGTTCTGTGGCCATTGTTTCTATAAGAACCCAGACTTGAACACCAGAATGGTATGCGTCCACCATTCTGGTGCAATAACTTCCCACAATTGCGTGTTTGTCGAGGAAGATGGGACGTACCTATGTTGTGTTTAATGGTCGTATTCCAGGCATATACGACAGTTGGCTAGCTGCGAGCAGACAAGTTCATAAGTTCCCAAACGCTAATCACAAATCATATAAAGATCGAAGGGAAGCAGAAGCTGCATACATGGAGTATTTGCATTGTAATGGTATGGACGGGCAGGGTGGTGCATCCGCATCGTGGGCAACTCCGAACATGTCAACCTCAACTCCATCGGGCACTTCTCCAAGCGAAGGAACCAACTACTGCAGTGGAGACATTACAAACACAATGTTAAGGTATCAATTGGAAGTTGCCATTGAGGAGCGTGACCACGCAAGGAGGATTGCAACCTTGACTGCGAACATGTTGAATGAAGTGGTGGCCCATGTTGTGGGGGATGATGAAGTTGATGCACCTACGACAGAAGGTACGAATAAACGAACGTGAAAGTATGATTTATTGTTGTGGTATTCAGTCGGATATGTATATATGCAAAGTAACTAGTTTCGCTTGTTGCAAAAGGTCTAAGTAGAAGTATCATCGTTTTCCAGCTGCTTGACTGGGAAATGTGTATATAAAGGAAATAACCTTATATTTTGGTTTACGCACTACTTTGGCGTTTATTCGGTCCATTCTGTCTAGTTTGGTCTTATTTGGTCCAGTATGTTCTATTCACTCCATTTTATCCTATTCAGTCAGCTTTGGTCGTATGAGAATTATTCCGCCCATGCGCGGGAATTTTTTAGTTTCCCTATTTGTTACGTTATATCTTTAAATGTATTCCTTACAAAACAACTTATATTCTTCAAATGTTTTCTTAAAATTGTAACTTCACCGGAGAGAAGGAAGAAATAATAAGAAAAAAAAAATAATTATTAATTTGATTACTCAAATATATTATACAATGTGTAGCCACCAAGATCAAAATAAAAAGACAAACGATGCAATTCATTTCACATCTCTTGCAAATTTCAACTCCTGATTGGTGGAACTTAAACTCCTGAACGACGATTTTTGTCCTTTACCTAGCTATTTTTTAAGACATGGTATGCGCAATGCTAGGAGCACAAACAATTGCATAGCTTTTGCCACAAACTCGTTACATGATGAGTTGTAGACCCATAACTCCTTCTTCACCACTCACAACTAGCCACGTATAATGAGTTGTAGTAAAAGTTATGTAATTATTTATGATCCTGGCATTATTCAGAATGTAGTCCTAGCATATAGTATAGGTGATGTGGAAAAAGCACGTGCATCAAAGCATTAACACGATTGAGATTTAACGAAAAAATTGAACAGAATATCATATTTATCACAAACCACCCCCCTCCCCCCAATTTTTTTTATTAATCTATGTAATGTAAAATAATTTGAATGGTATTTTGGGTTTTTCTACTAGTAGATGGATTTAATTTTATTTATCTATTTAAGATGGTATTTCGTACAAACATTTTTGATAAAATTTTACATTAATGAAAAATTGATGTTAATTTTCCAAGTTATATTTCGGGTTCAATATAATGGTCTCACACTTGAGTGTAGTTACATATAGTAATTTAATATTCCGAGCGTAATAAAACATTCCAAGAGGGAAATTTATATGGCCTTTGATTCTATACCCTTTTTTTTAGTAGCTCTAAAAGCTTTTTTTTTTTTTTCCTTCCCTTAAAATTGTAATGAACTAAACAAAAGGGTCAACAAAAGCAAGTGTGCAAAATCACAAAGGAAAGAAAGCCGGTTTGTAATGAATGGAATTTGGGTCGGGTTTGAAATGATTATAGAGATGATTTCTTTTTCTTATTTATTAAGTTTGCCTCCCTAACCACCTAGTAACTAGGTAGGTCCTCAACAACCCAATTAACATGCTACAAACATCACTTTCCCAAATATATGTTGTTGTTTGCAACACTAAGAGCATTCTCATCAGCTCTCTCATAAAAAATGCCATTTTGACACACCAAAAACCTACTTTATCATTTTAACACATCATTTTACAACATACCATTTATCAGATGTTCTATTTTTTTACAACTTCATTTAAATATTATTTCTTAACTCTTTTTTATTATTTTTTTATTCTTTTTTTATTATTTGTTCCTAACAGCCATGCTCTTGTTCTAACGGTAATTCTTGTTCAAATATTCTTGTTCTAATCAACGGTAACATTTTCAAATACTCCTATTCAACTGTCATTTTTTTTTAAATCCATATTTTCCATTTAACATTTTTAAAAAAAAATTAAAAAAAAAACTTAGAACCTGTCACCTTAAAAAAAAAAAAAAAAAGAACTCAAAACTTGATCCGTTCAAATAAAAAAGAAACTCAACCTGTTACGTTCAAAAAAAAAAAAAAAACACATATCCAATAACAAAAAAAAACCTGTCAAGACTCATATTAAAAGGCAAAAACATATTTATATAACTGCAATCCAAAAGCCAACCTGAATTAACACATATCCAATAACATCAACTCAAATTTACACACATAGTTGGCTTAAATGGTACTCCTTGATCACAGATGGTCAAATAACAAACATACTTGAATTAACACAACACAAATGGTACTTAAATAACATCAACCTGTCAAATTTAGACAAACAGACATACTTGAAATAACATCAACCTGTCACACTAGACTGTGTTATAAACAGCACAAGAACTTCTTATACTTGTAGCACATTTAATCTTGGTGATAAGAATCAGTCCTGCTGCTAGTCAAGCAAATCCAGGAGAATAGCCCCTGTGGTTAGGGAGATCAATAAACAGAGCAATTCTTTCATTCTTTCGCCTGAAAATTTTCACACTAGACTGTGTTATATATAGTTTTTTCCAATGATTTGGATTCCTAAATAACTATTCATGACATATCAACAAAGGTCAGAAAATGGGTGATTAGATATTATGGGAAAACTTTTAGATCTAACCCAAAGGGACACATCAAAGCAAACTTGATGCCGGGAGGAATTATAAGTATCAAATATGAGCAGAAAACTACAGGGCTAGAAATGCCAGAAAAGTCAAGAAAACAATTGAGAAAAGCTTATAGGCTTAAAACATATGAGCAAAACTTCTAAACCCTTCCTATTTGAACCAATTCAATCCAAAGAAACATTCGGATTAATCAGTAACTCAATAGTTAAATGATTGGCAGTCCTTCCTTTAGTTCATTTATCAGCCAAAAATGTACATCAGGACCAAGTTTCAAAACAAGCACAACAAACATAAAATCTATAGTACTTTTAATATTATTGTTCACTCTCTAGACAATGCCAATGCATAAGACACCTTCTATTATTCAACATAGAAAGCCAAATAAAAGCTGATATAACTTATCCTCCCAAATTGTCAATACAAAGGTTCACTACATAGAAGGGTAAGTTCCTTTACCTTCTATCGGAGGTAATTTCTAAAGTGTCAAGAGTTAAGACATAGAAGGTGAGAAAGGAGAATCTTAAAATGCTTCTTCTATTATTCATGTACAAAATAGCTGAAGGTACCAGGAAGCACCACCATAGGTTATAAATCATGAAAAAAATTTAAATCAAAGCTTTGATTAGAACAAACTTCAGAGTCATATTTATGGGCTTTGTTATAATTTTAATTTTATGAATGTATTGACATAAATGAATTAATTGAGTTCATTAACGCGACATGAGTTAATATCAGACCACTGATTCTCTGAAACAATGCATGGCCAATGCTCTACAAAGCAAGATAGAAGTTTCTTTTACAAATAGGAAAACTCAAGATCTAGAAGCAGTAGAAAGCATCTAAAGCTATCATAATGTGGGTAAATCAATTATTTGGCTGGACATCAATGCATGTTAAATATTTTGATTAACTAGTCCTAAACAGGATCAGAACCAAGATTTCGATTAGGGGCCTGAAGTATGAACAAAAAATAAATTCATGAAAATTCAAAATAACATCAATTTAGTATAACAAACTATGAGCAAACGAAAAGACAAAAAATGATTGTTTCTTAATACATTTTAGTATATGTTACTAAGATTAATTATGGTTAGAATTGAAAAAAAAAAAAAAAACAAATAACACAGCACACAGCACATATAAACTTACAGCCTCTGTAGTCTATAGAAGAAGTAGATATGACAATGCAATTTTACATAGAGGTAAAAAAAAAAAAGCCTAACAGGTAATTGCTATTGATATTTGACAACCTTCTCTATTATCAAAGAAACTTACAAAAATTAGCTGTTAAATTAATGCAGCTCATGTGAAATCCGGATATACCCGTGGACACATAGTGTCCACCAATTCACTTGGTGGCCTTACCACCTTATCATTTTTTTGACACAAAAAGAAAGCTAGAGATTTCCTTGGTGTTTTGCTGTTCACCACTGCCCTATGCAAGCAACTCTTGTATCTTCCATTTGAAAGTGCCTAAAAAAACACCGAACCCCATGAATTAATTAAGCTTCTACAAGTACAATTAATCCAAATTTCCAGATTTCAAATTCATGTTATATATGATTGAATGGATAATGTTTTAAAAAGAGCCGGAAAACAATTTATGCAATCCTGGATAAAAAAATCAAACCTGATCGAACTTGGAAAGCTGATCAACTGCATCATTTCCAACCAGTGCCTCTCCAACAAACAAGACCAGATCTGGCTTGTGAAGGGAAATAAGCTTTGAGAGTGCTCTCATCAATGGTTCATTATCCTAAAAAGCATACCAATTGTATCATAGCAAAACAACAAAGAAAGAACATGTAAGAAATACTTATATAGCCCTGCCATCCACATAATTAGAATTATACATGTAGCATAGAACACTGCAAAATCTTTCTGATAATACCAGCTAAGAGCATTCTCATCAGGTGTGCCAAATGCCAAATATTTGGCATTTGGCACACCAAACTTTCACAAAACCCTTCTCATGAGGTGTTCTCACAAGTACGGCATATAAACAAATCTAGCTTAACAACCCTTGAAACATAATAGAAAGACAAACAGGTAAGAAAGAAAAGACAAGGGGGAAATAATTTTTGGGTCAAATTTGGGACCCACTTTTCCAATCCAGCACATCCTTTTTTTCATTGCTGTTTATTTTATTACTTTTATTAGAACAAGTAAGAACAGAACCAAAAGCTATTCTTGTACCTCAAAACAGCATCTTCAACTTCAAGCAGTCCATCACAAAATAGAAGTACTAAACTAATATTATGCCTGGTTGGTCTTTCTCTTTCTTCTAAGTTTTTTTGCAGTCCATCACAAAATACAGTAAGCAGTCCAGAAACTAATATTGTACTTTACTAAGCAGTCCATCACAAAGTAAGCAGTCTACTAAGCAGTCAATCACAAAATACAAGTACTAAACTAATATTGTACTTTACTTTCCTCAAACCATTTATTCTTTTACTTTATTCGTAGAATTTTTGCACTCAGATAGTGCAATAGGATATTTTCCTGAAGCTGCAATATCCACAAATACTCTGCTGCCGGCTCAATGGCCTTTTCGTTTCCGCCCATATGCCCTCACAGGTCTCATCTTACCTATTTCATCAGACACAACAGCTTAATTAAATGAACATATTCAATAAAATGCACAATACAATTAGCTAAATACGATGGGCAATGTAGAGGAAGAAGATACCGTCACCAGTTCCGCAATCAGGCGCGTGCGCAGGAGGGCGTCGCGATCTCCGCAAACCCTCCACTGGCTGAATGTCCTCACCCGGTATCTGCTCAATCTGTACAGCCTCTTCGTGGGGGGTTGGAGGTGAAGGTCCTATGGTGGGCTCCGTATGCACTAGAGGTGGGGTGGGCATGCCTGGTGTGGGTACAAATATGCATCCACCATCATGGGCAGATCCATTGAACACTGGGGGCGACATACGAGGGGAATGTCGAGGGGCCTCGTACTCCTGGCTAGCACCACAAGACATAGTACGGGATGGCCCAGCAGCATCACCGGTGGGGTGGGATGGCCTGGCGCCATCGTCAGAGAATACCCAATCATCCCGAAGCCATGATTCTTCTGCGGCAGACTCATCCCCTTCCTCGTAGATGGGTTCCGGCTCAGTCGCACGTCCGGGACCAGCTCGACCACCTCCACGGCGTCAACCCCCTCGAGACCCACCACTTTGCCCGCTGCGACCCGGGACCTGTGTATGAATGTCAGCTGCTTCCGCGAGTGCATCCGCCAATTTAAGTCGGCCCAGCTCATCCACAACCTCTAGTGTAAACTTAAGGTCATTGTACATGTCGGACCCTCGGTTGCATCTCTGTAGAGACCGAAGCATGGTCCGAACCTGCAAAACAAGGGCGTCATAAAATGAGGAACGCAGGTATGATGCAAAACTATAATATGGGGTCATGTGAAATTATCTTTTTATGAACTTATAAGTAATTTTGGTTACAACATAATGAAAGTTGAAGGGCTTTAAACGGTCCAAACTGAAATAACTTTAAACTTAAAATGTAATTAGCTTGCACAATTCATATGCTTTCTCAACAGTCAAGTAATTCCAAGTTCTTTCCAATGTCTTCCTCAAATCCCAAGCAAGGATGAATCCTTACAACTTTTTAATATAACGCAAGGCAAATATTACACAAATATCAAGTATCAATATATTGTTAGCAAGTATCAATTAAAAAATGACCATAAAATTTAGAGATAAGATAAGATTAAGGGTGCATTGGCCTGATTGCAAATCTAAGGAAAGAATGCATGCATGTGCATGGTGGTCTAATCAATGAGAGCGCATAAAATGGTGATGCTTTGAGTACTTCCTCATAATAACAACTTCACATTTATAATCGATGGGAACATAATCATAGTCTTATAAGTTGTAATCTCTCTCTCTCTCTCTTCATAAAGAAAACGAACTTCAAAATATTTTAATGAATCTATTAATCTTTAAGTTTCCACAGTTTCAACATCGCAATATTCACATGAACCAATCTTCTTTGGTAAGGAAAACAACCCATGTGGGAGCCAACATATAAGACTATGTAAACTCCTATGATAAGTATAGAATACAATGCACTTTTGGTTAACCAGACAGAGATGCTGACATAGCTTTGCACTCATCCAACTCAACAGGCCACATATCCATTCAATAAAGGAATTTCTATAATCAAATCACTAATCAAAGTACTCTCTTTTAAATAGGACACAATCCTCTTCAACCACCTCAAACGGCCAAGGATATTAAAGCATAAGCAACATGACCAAGGAAAATGTATAGGAAATAAAGGAAAAGTAAAAAAGGGGGTACTATCTTTATTTTCTAGGGAATCTAGGATTATGTTAGACCTTTATCTGATATATATATAACGATGCGAACTTATAGTTCAGAAGCAACTGCACAATATTATCAAGAACAATAGCAAGTATTTGCATGGGAACTTGGGAGTTTTGAATAATGGCTGACATGCAAATTGTACCAGCTTGCAAGAATGTGGAAGCACAATATGTGGAGATGATTGTGCCTCTGTATTCTTATGGGTGTGAGAAGAAAGTGAAAAAGACCTTATCTCATCTCAAAGGTATATTTAGAGGATTAATTTCCTACACTTATATTTTCAGGACAATAAGATTAATTATATTTCATGTTGCTCATGTATTTCGTTTGGAATAGTATTCATGTGTCATGTAAATTTCTGTTTCTTTAATTAGAACATCTAATCTATTTTAATGGAAAAAATACACCATTTATTTGATACATGAGTCATCCCTCTTATATGGGGTGGTAGACCTCAGATGATATACCTCCTCCTTCCAACAAAGCTAGGTGATAGTTGTATTAATTAAGTATAGCATATACTATTTTATTGAAGTGTTGGTCAACCTACAGATAAGAAAGACTTGGACTTGGGTGGGACATGGGCTTGGGCCTGAGCATGTGCATGATTTCTATATGGGCTAAACCCAAGGCCATGAAAGATCAAAGTGCATTTAATTTTAGCCCCAAATCCATCCTCTCTCTGGGCTGGAGCAGCCCAATTTTTTTTCCAATAAATCAGACATGAAAAAATCTTGACCTAACCATGTTCAATCCATAGGGTGGCTACTCCTGCTCGTAGATTTACAAAGAGTCATTGTATGTGTCGTGTTACAATGACTCTTGCTGGTCCATTGAGTTAGGAAAATAGCAAATAGCATTCACCTAATGAATGCTACTCTTCTTCCTAATCTCCCTTCTCTTAGTAATTGAGTACAACAATAAAGAGATTTTATCAACTAATTAGTTACCTTTTACAAGACAAGACAAATAAAACTTCTATCAATCTACTTTTATTTTTGGATAATTCCTTTATTACGATAAATAGTAAAAAAGAGAAAATATTATATTAATGAAACCAGAGTCTTGTCGATGTTATAGTTCAAATCTTTCTATTGTGGTCAGTTTAAATGGAGGGAGAGTAAAGAGGATTAAAGTAAAGTTAGCCAAATAACTTTACTCTACTCTCCCCTCATCCGAACTATCCATTAAAGAAATTTGGTTCAAATCTCAAAATCTCTTATTTTTTGAAAGCAATAAATTATATTAATGAGGGTATAATTATTGACTTTCGGACTTTACCCACAATTCTCTATCCGACAGGTATCCCATGCTGCCTTTTTTAACCCAAAAAATACAAAGTCCCTAGCCTTTTCTCTTTCACTTTTCTGCTCCATTCTAGGTTGACTTCTCTTCCATCTCTTTAATTTCTTTATGAGTTTTCCCACTGGTATATTTATTCAATAACCTTGTAAAAGCTAGTACTAGCTAGAGTTTATTTTGACACACGTTGTTGCAAAAATTATCTGGCTATATAAGTACACATCACACCATGATAATAGTAGGTGCATTTGGATCGGCAAATTAAGCAATGCCATCTTCACAGCCAGTGTGTCTAGCTAGTTCTTATCATTTAGTCCTGAGCATCGAGGAAGAGCTCGCCAAAGACCCCAAAATCACAGTCCCAGAACGCTATGTTCACGTTGGTCAAGACCCTCCAATTCTAGAAACCCCTATACCAATCCCCACAATCGACATGAAACAACTTGTTTTCCTAGAAACCAAAGACTAAGAAAAAAGGAAGTTGCATGAATGTTGCAAATAATGGGGTCTCTTTCAGGTTTTTTTCTAAACTATTATTTTTAATTAGTTGTCAATTCATTAACAAACATGATAGTTTGGGCTTACATTTCACTTTTTGTGAAATTCATGTGTCTTTGTAAATTTTCTTGGCTGCATGCATTGGAAAAGATATTATCACTTTCTTCTCAAGTAAACAACCTAATAGTTGTCATATTGTTGTTGCGCAGTTGGTAAATCATGGAGTTAGTTCTTCACTCTTGGAGAAGCTGAATGATGAGATTGAAGGATTCTTGAAGCTTCCTTTGGAAGAAAAAATGAGGTACAAGATAAGGCCAGGTGATGTTCAAGGCTATGGAACCGTGGTCCGATTCGATAACCAAAGGCTTGACTGGGGTGATAGGATGTATATGATAATAAACCCTCTTCATAGACGAAAGCCTTATCTCTTTCCAGAGCTCCCTTCATCTTTGAGGTTCCCTCTCTCTCTCTCTCACATTTATCATTTGTTTTGTTTTTCATAAGCTTTACAAACTAATACATCGTTAATCACAACAAAAAAAGTTATATTTATTTTTAATTTTGTTAAAGTAGCATCAATTATATTTATTGTTATATAAGTTTGTTTTTAGTAAAATTTGTAGCTTTCCCCTTCTTTATTTTTTTAAGCTTAAGTTTTGGGTCGCTAAACTAATTTTCTGTTTTCACTAGAGAAACTTTGGAGGCTTACTTATTAGTCACAAAGAGTTGCTATGCAACTTTTTGGTTATTTGGGAGAGCTCCTAGAGATGAAAATGGGAGAGATGGAGGAGTTGTTTGAAGATGGGATGCAATCTATGAGGATGACATACTATCCTCCATGCCCACAACCAGAGATGGTTGTAGGTGTCACACCTCACTCAGACGCAGCTGGTATCACCATCCTCCACCAAGTTAATGGAGTCGAAGGTTTTCAAATAAAGAAAGATGGTGTTTGGAATTTGGATACTACACATTCACTAAGTTAGTGAAGAACTTAAATCATAGTATGTTTCTCACTTTAAAATATAATGAAAGATAAAACTCATTTTCAATTAACGACAACAATTATTGTGAAGTTTTAATTACCAGGTAAACATGCTGAAGATATTTAATCAAACAATGGTTTCAACAAAGGTTCAGGAATTGTTGCCTCACCATGAGTTCCCAGTACGCAGACTCTACTGTTATGTACCTCCTTGTGCTGCCATTGTACCATGTCATGTACTCAGCAAGGTATGTCGTATCACCGTCTAGGAGAGGGGCAGCGCGAACAAGTTGCCCTCGGATGCCCCATTGCTGAATATGGGCATCATGTTCTGCCACCCAATCCTTCTCCCATTTACCCTGGAGGGATATCTTGTGAAGGTCGATTGATGTATCCACGACCATTGGAACCGGTTGCTTCATTCCAAATTGACGGAGGACCCGCTCGGGATGATGCCCCTCCACTATCCAAAAGTATATCAGTGGCACCTCGGCCCTCCAAATATGCTGGCCGGCAGAGCAATACGCAGGCAGGGAGCCCAGTGCAAACGTGTACGGCTCCCACACAATCTGCATAAATGAATCGTTATTTTAGTGATTATGTGAAGATGGATGGTTGACATTTGTCATGGAACTTAAAGAGTATTTATCAGCAAATTATTTGATTACTACTACACTGCAATTTCAGATTTGAAATATCTAAACACAAGCAGGTTTATGACAACATGGACTTATTCCCCATAAAACGCACACTAGAAAAATGCATATAAATTAGACAAGTTGCATATCAATATAACACTCAATACAGGCTTTTCATAGCAACTAGACATATCAAAGATGAAGGTGTGCAAAACCAATCATTGCGAAGACCTCAAAAGTAGGAAATTGTAAATGTGATATACAAGATACAAAACACTAAAATCTAGTTTATTACCAAAAGGTTGAGAGAAAAAGCACAAAAGTTTAAAAATAAATAAATAAATACAATAAGGAAATAGGTTAGAGCCAAACACACTAATATTTTAATTGGGTTTCATTGACATTCTAACCATACACTAACACACTAATATTTTCCCTAGTTTCATTGACACCGTACATAACTAACTGAAATTTAGGGTGTTTAAGCTCAAACGTGAAAGGTTAAAATTTATTCTTTCCACTCAGTATTTTTTGTCAACTCCAACTATTTTTCAAGTACTTTGAGCACAAAAATATATATAAGGACTCATTCTTGTACTAATGGTAGTAGGACCAATAGTAATGGGAGTCGGTGCATTCACTAGTAAACTAAAAGCCTAATAAGGTAATAACTAATAAAAGACTTACTAGGACTCGTAAGAAAATAAAACCTAAGATACTTACGATCTCCTAGAAAATCCTTGACTCAACTAAATTACCAAAATATCCCTAATCCACAAGAATTGCAAAAACTACAATTTGTCAACATCAACGAAATTTACCATAACTTTTAAAATACAAATACAAACCCAAATTAAATTTCTTTTTTGACCCTTAGGCAAATATAACTGGGCCTTTAAACCACTCAATTTTCAGTTCCATTGGACTTCATACTTGAACCCCAATTAAATCTTGAATAGACAAAATAAATTGCACTATTAAATCAAGGTAGTATTAAATCAATCTTATCTGGACCTCTATTAATTGCACTTGTTCTTTGTTTTTGTGTGCATAATGAATTAAAATTTGGTAAGCTGGATATGGGTTTCAGCTGATGGTACTTGATATCTGAGTCCAAGTCTAGTGGGGGTGGGCATATTGCATTTGAATATGAGTCTGTATGCAAATGTCCTTTGGAACTTAACTCAGATAGCAACCAGATAGCGGTAAAAAAGAACCAATTAATTTTACCATATGTTCTGGCTTTTTATTTCAAGATTCAATTCCTAAAGAATTTGGAAGAAACTGAGAGTAATGAATGTCTTAAAACTACAAAAGTATATTAAAGTTTTCTGTCATCGAGGTTTATTTATTTATTGAGTAGCATTAGCAAACTCTATTTTATTGCAACATCTATGTAATTGAGATGTGAAAGTTGGGCACAATTCAATCATGCATCACAACCAAAATTGGAGGGTTGACTTGTTAATATGCAGTGTAATGGCAGGTGTGTCTCCTGCCCAACTAATTGAGAATGTACAACATAACTGGACCATGGTCGTAAAATTTGTTCATGCTCGAGTAAGTTTAGATATTTCGGTCCAGCACAACCAACCTAGCAAGGAA
This sequence comes from Quercus aquifolioides, assembly GCA_019022515.1. NCBI lineage: Eukaryota > Viridiplantae > Streptophyta > Magnoliopsida > Fagales > Fagaceae > Quercus > Quercus aquifolioides. The sequence goes on from CM032327.1 coordinate 103,173,769, forward strand.
CCAAAATTCTGAGATCAACTCAATTGAGGGAAACAAAAATAAAAACCTCAAATTGTGGCGAATTGAGGTCGTAAGTTAACCGAATACGAATACCTGCTCTGCCCGTACTGTAGCCAATGACGTCCGGTACGCAACAAGGACGTGTGTGGCATGCTGTGCGGTGCTCTTTGGCCCGCTCCACCTAGCAAACATGGGGTTTAGACAAATGGTCGTTATTGAACTTTCGTGTGATGAACTGTGAACAATGTCATTACTGAGAACAATGCTTTATATTTTTAATCCATATAAGCATTAGCAAAGTTTCGTTTCTTTGTTAGTTTGGCATATTTTTAATTATATCAAAGATAAAAATTATATATAATATACTATTACACTTAAATAATGAGAACTCGATGAACGTACCTAATGGCAAGGGGCCCTGAGTGCACTGGCGGTAAAGGTGGCCTCGCAATTGGGCATATTCATGGGAACCTTGAATAGGCCCACAGCTGCACCAACACCAGTGCTCCTCCAATCTGCATCGCATCCTTCATGGATGCTCTACAAAGGTGCCTGTAGAGCCAGGCCAACGCTGCACTACCCCAGCTATATTGTCTCGCATTGCTGATTGGGTTGAGGAGCTGCAGAGGCAGGAGTGAGACCCGGTCCGCCGACTTGTCCATGAACAACAGGGCCCCCAACCAAACAACTAGGTGGTAGCGGGCATGTTGTTGCACTACTTCATCACCGGCGTCCGCAGCTGGGGGAGCGGCAAACAGTGCATCAAGCCACTTGTATTTTATCCTCGCCCCAGTAAGGGTAGACTTGTTTGAGTTGGGTATCGAGGGCGGAGGTTCATGGCCCAACAACTCTTGGCACAACCAACTCCAGTTCATGTCTGTCCTCCCAGTGACAGGCAACCCATCCACCGGAATCCCCAACATCACCTCTATATCTTGCAAGGTGATGCCCATTTCTCCATGGGGTAAGTGGAACGTGTGCGTCTCCGGACGCCACCGCTCGACCAAGGCCGTGATCAAGGCGTGATCGATTTCCATATTGGGAACCTTGAACAAGCCAATGAAGCCTGCTGCATCTATGTACTGCGTGATACGTGGGTCTAGCCCACCTTGCGGTAGTACACATTTGCGGCGTCGAACCTTTACGATGCCAGGCACCTGCTGCATCGATTTCCATTGTGTTAGGTAGTACACACGAAGTAATTATAAAACGGAGATGTATAAATAATACAAATACATACCTCGTTGGCGGCGCCACTCCAAAGTGGAGTTGACCGATGATCCGGCTGCCGGTGCAACTGGTTACGATCGTCGGGTCCAGGCTGCACTTTATCCAGTGCCTGCATATCTGACATGGCAGCAAATAGATTGTTAGCAATTATTCATGATTCACTCTATGACAAGATGTAATTACAATAGCAAATCATGCAGTCCGGCATAATCATATAGTAATCAAATTGTGGGTAAAAACTCATAAAAAAGAAAGATGACCATATAACGATCAAGTATTGCCATAAATGAAAGATGACCTCCTAGAATTTACAGTTCAGATTCCAATGTTCAAAACCCCTATCCCCCAACTATCAAATAAATGCATATTAATAGCTATCATAATTATCCAATTTCATATTTGGACAAAATTTAAAGGAGAGAAAAAGTAGTATTCAGTAAAACTCTCCTTTGGTCAGGGTTACCGACTAGTTAAAATAAAAATAAGAATCAAAGAAATTAAAAAAGAATCAAGAAACAAAACATTAGATAGACAAGGATGACCTTTCATATTTTAGTGTTATAAACTACTTTAAAGACTTCCTTCACTGTCTTTTATTAAACTGCAACTATGGGGATGGTCTTATACATTCTATGACCAATATAATGAATTTTTAGTTCAAATCACAAAACTCAACCTTAAGCCATTCGCCTCTGTACCAAACTGCTGCCTCTCCCACTTTAAATCAATCAATTGAAGAGAAAAGAAGGGAAGAGATGGGGGTTTGATTTAAGGCAACTCACACAAGTATCAATATATTGGTCACAGAACACAAACCCTTGATGACATATTCATGATACCAAGGTAAAGTAGATCATCTCAAGATAAAAAAAATGGAAATTACAAGCTATATATATGCACATCCTTCTTAAAAAACTGACTTATAAAAAACCAATTGCATTTGACAATAAAATGAAAAATGGTAATAATTTCAAACACAACCAATTGTTCACACACAGTGAGTCTTTGTGAATTATCTTTTTCAATATCTCATTTTATTACACTTCATTGTATGAACCATGGGCTAGTAGCACATAGTATATAATGAAGTTGTTCCCACATAGTATATAATGAAGTCAAATAAAAGGCCAGCACACATATAATAGAAATATAAGGCTTTTCTTTATCTCAGCACTGAGGCTAGTATCAGGTTTTAAGACTTCTAGATGTTGAACACATGCTTACCCAAAGTTTAAGTTCAAAGTTGAGGCAATAGCTAAGCCATTTTAGGCAGCCAGTTACCTATCCTATTGTGGACTCAGCTGAATTAACCATCGTAACATAATTAAAATATTCTGTTACCAAGTATCAATCTATTGGTCACATAACACAACTCTTGATGACAAATTTCATCTCAAGCTATATTGACATATCATCTCAATAGTTTATTTATTAACAAATCAGACCAACAGTTATTTAAACCCAAGATGCCAAGATCAATAAAAATTTGAGGCACTAGGATTCAGTGCATACATTATGCATTCAGCACAAAAGGAGCAGTCAAATTTGTACAGCTTCATCAAAATATGAAATCGTATAATGCATAGAGGTGAATTATATGAAAGCTATGACAACTGTTCAGAAAGGCTTAATTAAAAAACAAAAGGACAATAACAAGCAAAGATAACTTTTTTCGTAATAGGGATTGAATATACAATTATACACTTCCTCTTCTAACAATAGAGATAGAGGTGATGCATGATTTCAGACTGCTGTAACTTCACTCTAACACAAAACAAGAATTGTGACAACTTTAATTTCATAAATCTGATACAGGACAGAAGCCTTAATGGATCTGATACAAATTTCGATGCAGGAATTTTAAAACTCAGCATTCAGTTAAGGTTCTTGAATAGGGTTTTGATGTTTAAGGGTTTACGTAGGTTGGGTAATAAAAATTTTGGATCTTGAATGAGTCTGATGATTGTTTGCCTGTTTGGTGTTAAAACAGTGACTAGAACCTTATACAAATAAGGATAAAGTATAGGCACTCACACCTAGGTTCCCTAAGCAGTTAGATTTAGGAATGAGAATGGAATTTTTACAAGTTAATTTTCACACACTATGCAAAGTATTTAAACAAAACAATCACATTACATTTATAATGTCATCATTGCAGCATATAAAACACAACAAAATTCTCATCTTTATTATTAAAATTACTACTTTGAGTAAGTTTCAAAGAATGCACTTTGCCAACAGACACGGACAAAAATCATCTTTCACCATTGTCATCCAAATATCTCTACTTGAAGCTAAAATTCATGAACCCAGAAACACAGAGATCACAGGAAACTGTAAATGAGCACGACCCATATAAACAGGAAACTGTAAATGAATCAGGAAGACGTAGGTAGCCATTGATTGGAGTTATTTATATGGTCTCTACACCGGTGCACACACACAAGATTGATTGAAAGCCCAAAAATACCCACACAAAATACCCACACACAACAAAAAATTGCTTCGTATGTGTGAAACAGAGATTTCCATATGACTTTTTCTAAACCAACAAGATGCATGCAAGGCTAATTATGGTCAGTTGTGATACACAAAACAAGAGAAAGAGAAGAGCAACGTACCTGTAATCAACGACGGCGGTGAGGGTTCGACGGAAGCACCACGGAGAGTGAGAGGGTGAGGGAAAGTGTAGAGGGAGAGTGAGAAGTGAGACTAACGGAGAGGGAGACGTTGAGGCAGAGTACAGGAGAGAGTGATGGCAGAGCGAGGGAGAGTATACAGGAGAGAGTGAGTGAACAGTTTCTGAGACGTTGGGGTTTGAAATGGTAACAGGTTCAGAAAACTCGATTTACAGGTTACCGAGTTATGTGTGTGTCTGTTTTGTCTGCGTGGCACAAAGTTCACACCAAACTCGATTATAGTAAAATCGAGTTTTTCAATATAACTCGATTTCCCGTTTGTCGAGTTACAAAACAGGGGCATTTCCCTAATTAGTTTGGGAAAGAGGGCATAATACTACTATTTTTGCCCAAACAGGGCATTTCCCAATTTTGTCCCGCGTGTCTAAGGTGTAAGAAATGCAAAACCTACTCTCAACAAGAAGAAGTATACTTAACGAGAGAGAGAAAAAAAGTCACAAACTTTTCCCTGCCTGCAATATTCAATACCAACAATCCCAGATGTGGTGGAAATCAACATTAGGTCATGGCCACCCTCTTAGATATCATACAGATTCCAATCCTAAGGTAAAAAAATCCTTTGCACAAATGAAACATATTTTTGATGATTTGTGATAGGGAACCAATTTGTGTGAGGTGTCTTGTACTTTTTTAACTCAATAATGAGATTTGTTGGCACTGCTGGTGATGATAGGATGCTCGCCTCTTCCAATTCTTCGTGTTCTTGAGCAAATATTTCATCAGTTCTACATCACTTCCCCAATTGGAAAGCTCCATAATTACAATTTTCAGTTGATTAGTAAACATGAGGTTTTGAGATTCCCAATATTCCAATTTAAATGAGAGCTTCCCTGAAGGCATTGAGTTTGCCATCTGCTTAAAAAAAATCAAAAAGAGAACATAATTAGTTTTGTAATTATTTTATTTTAACAGGTCAAAGAAATTTTTTTAATCCTTAAAATCCGTCAATAGAAAATTAATGCTATACCTCTTTATAAATAACAAAAGAAATATCACTAAACTACAATAT